>JBBBDQ010028659.1:0-354940 GCA_037127315.1 Ascarosepion bandense | reverse complement strand
GATACGGATAAAGAACATATTTATATTACATGGAAAAATGCACACATGAAAACTAATATTCTTAAGATTATATTAAACATGGAAAAGAACAGGACAATATATTAAACGTTAAAGTAAAGGACAAGATATTCTAGTGAAGTAAAAAATTAAAAATTTCTTACTTAAAATATTGCATTCAAATTGTATTTTTAGCTGCAATGTTTTAAGTAAGAAGTTTTTTTTTTTTACTTCAGTCAGTCACGTGCCATACGTGATACATGCTTGGACGATCTCGAAAGAGACATGATTGCCTGAGCAGAAGATTATCCCGCAGTACGTTGCCATTACTTTCTGCTGTAGACTGATTGCCAACCAAGGCTATATGAACCCAATGTATCCTGTTAAATAACCCATAACTGGAGGAAAGAGGCGGATTAAGGGTATTTGCGCGTAAATGAATGTAAGGATTTCAACTGGAATTCAAACTCGGCTCCCCGATTTCTCGTTCAGAGCCGCAACACACATCCTAATTTTTTATTCACCATGCCAATACGTCTTCGGATCTCAGTGTCGCACTTGCCATCCTTTCTCAGAACACTTCCCAGATATTTAAATTTCTGCACCTGTTTGATTTTTGTATTCCCGACCTGTAGTTGACATTTTCGGGTCCTCTTTTTAATGATGACCGTGCATTCGGTTTTCTTGAATTTTATGTTTAGTTTATTTTTACTCGCTTTTCCTTGCTATCTTCTGTATGAAGTCCCTTTTTTTTTCTTTCCGTGTCTGCTATCAGCACTGTATCATCAGAGTATTACGGACAATAAATGTCGATAAAGTTGTTGATTATTTATGTGTCACAGTTTTAGTTACGATCAGATATTCTGTAGTATAAGTTAAACGAGAAATAAAACGCGCAGTAAAGTAAAAGTAAAGAAACAAAAAAAAAAAAGGAATTGTTCAGCATTCGCTGCCACATAGAAGGACAGATATGACATAACAATCAAGTACTCTTCTCTTTATTTCCAAGAAAACCTTTCTGTCACTTAATAATTTACTCTGCCTTTGGAATGCATCCTTGGCCATTCCGAAACGCCTTTGGATTTCAGTGTCGCACTTTTCGTTCTCTATCCAGTATTTTTAATATCATACGTGTAATCTAATTTTGAAAGAAATGCATTTGCCATTTTGAACAATTCACGTGACTGGACTTTTCTAAACGAAGCGGTTTCATTACTGTGCATCGTTTAGTTTTAAATAAATTTAAACAATTTCTTGGGATTATAAAACTTAAGTATATTATGTAGAAGCAGAGCCTTGTTGAAAGTTAGGATCAAAAGAAGACAGACAGAGAGAGGGAGAGAGAGAGAGAGTTGTTAACTAGAAATAAAATAGATTTGCAGATCTTCAAATGAAATGAAGACCTTGCAATATTTAGAATTTTGAAGCAGTCGTGTCCAATCGCTGGGTGGATATCACTCTTGTAGTATGACGAAACAGACCATTCCTAATGATAAAGACAACTTGCAATGTTTTTTCTTGATTTTCGAATTCAATTTTCAATATGTCTCCTTTTCTTCGTCCATTACTCAGTTTAATTGATCGAAATGAGAAAGTTTTAAAAGAAAATTAATTCCTTTGTTTAAAATGTCCAAGCCATCTCGATAGCTGCCAACAAATCCCTGGTATTTGTACATGCAGAGCTTTGATTGCAAATAAATTTCTGCACCAAGTCTGATGAATATTCAGTTGGGCTCATATGCAGCGAACATAGTGAGCAGATATTTCGTCGAAAGTCTCCAGAACGCTTCTTAAACCAATTCTTGACAAATTGGTCCCAGTGGCCCACTTCATTATTCTGCTGGAGTTACTCATCTATGAGGGGGTAATCGAAGTAACGCTTGCTAACTGTTTGGTTAATGAATGCCGAATGTTTCATGAATAGAAATGTCTAACTCCACAATTACAATTTGGAGGACTGTCACTTTCTGCACACATCTAAGTATCATATTTGTCCGTTTTTAAACTGCGGTAGACAACTTCCGGTTTATAATATCAGTATTTTGGATGCAGTGGTATACTTTCATAGTTTATTTTTATTTTTATTGTATTTGATGTATATCGAATATGTTGAATACGAAAAAAAAAACGGATTTTTTCTTTTTAAACTCGCAATTCTTTACATTAAAAATATTATTCGATCGAATCAAAAAGAAACCAAATTTTTTAATTAACAAACTTTAAATTTAAAAACACGAACGACGTTTAGTTTTTAGAGGTTTAAAAAGATTTGGACAGAAATTAAAAAAAAAGGTTTGATGCGAGAGTTTTTCTTATTGGCAATTGGTACTCCTCAACAGATATTATTTCAACGCGCGTTAGGCTCAATGTCGATCAATGATTAATGAGAATTGTAACGAATGGAGGCTTTTATAGCATGAATTACCTTAAATATACACGCAATATAGTATTTTATATGAAACAGATGAGGCTTTTGCTTGCAGTAAAATGATCATTATTAAAAACAAGGACAATAAATACAATATTTACGAGTGAGTTCTGAATAGTTCTCAGTAAAAGATAAAAACAAAAATAAAAAAAAACAATTCGATAAAAATTTTGATGTTTGTTCTTTTATTCAGATTTTGGAAAGTGGGTCAGGCTGAAAACTTCCTTGTATGGAAACCAGCCTATAGATTCACATATTTTGGATGAGGAAAGACTGAATGCAATATGGCGTTCATACATCAATGGGCCCGGGTTAAACAGACTATAGCTAAAATGACTGACTCACGTATCGACCGAAGCCCTTTCTATTATTTCTGTTTAAGAAATTGGCATTATTTTTCCCAGTGAGTAACATAATTAAGTATCAGTTTTAAGATATGTTATGTTAATGTGTTTCAAAAAGGCCGTTGTAAGAATGACAACTTCATCCAGACTGACATTCGTTTCAATTGAACGTATATTCAAAAGAAAACAGAGGTGGAAATTACTGATGATTATTACCGGCCCATTAAATTCGTGCGATTGAGAAAAAACCAAAAACAAAAACAAAAAAAACCTTGTCTAAACTTCGTAGTTGGATTATTATTTACACAAAAGAAACAATTATCAGGCAAATTACAATTGTTATTGATACGTGTGCATGTATGTATGTATCTATGTATGTATCTATGTATGTATGCAAAAAAAAGGCTAATAAGGAAATGGTGCGAAAAGAACTTTAGCGGGAAAAACGTTGTACATTGTATATAGAACAGATTTGGTTTTCATTAATTTTTTATTATTAAAGATTAGTCTGAGCAGATCCCAGATTATGCAGTGAATGCTGGGTAATCTCATTAAGAAGAGATTTGAATCAACAGAAATCTGATTCTACAGAAGGATTCTGAGAAAAACATGAACCAAACAAGTGAGCAACAATGAAGTTTTAGAGAAAATGAAAGCAAAAAAGGATATCGTTAATAGTTAACATCACGAAAAGACAGTTGAAATCTCTAGGGCACATAGTGTGGAAGAGAGCTTGGAAAATTTGATACTCACAAGTAATAAGGATAAAGGAAAGCGACACATAAAATATCTAGGGAGCTTGAGTAGATAGATTGTAGGCAAGATTTAGAAGAGATAACAAAAAGACAACATTTATTAATTTCTACCAAAGACAGGAAGTTGTCGGGAGTCTAGATTTACAAGGATTATATCGCTATGTCAATAATAACCCGAGAATTTCATTGTATGATTAAAAACAAACATAAAAAATATTTTATAGTATTATGAAAAAAAAGTAAAAACTTCTTTTATTATCGTTTTACCCCAAGCACTAGATGGCCACTGGTGCGCAGGGGATTTCAGCGAGAGAAAAGAAAAAACAAACAAGCAAACAAAAAATGTACTTGGGATGTCGAAGAAAGGATAAGATAACGGTGGGAATCAAGAAGATAGGAGATGACAACTGACGTTGCATTTAAACTTTTACAGATTTTAGCTATCAGGGAAGCAAGCAAACGGAAGTGAGTTCCACAAAATGAGAGTGCGAGAAAAGAAACTATTAGAGCAGAAGAGAGGGCTACATTTAACTATTTAGATGGTAAAAACAGTGGGACCTTTATGATGCCAATCTAGGAGCACGCTAAAATTCATGTGGTCAGGGAACCAGGGAAAAATGCTCGTCAGAGCAGTAAACATGAATAATCTATCTATCTATCTATCTATCTATCTATCTATCTATCTATCTATCTATCTATCTTAAACTGTTAATATCTATCTATCTATCTATCTATCTATCTATCTTAAACTGTTAATATCTATCTATCTATCTATCTATCTATCTATCTATCTATCTATCTATCTATCAGGAACAATTTAAATTGAGCGTATTTACCATTCATCACATTCATTTATTTATCACATACATCTAAGGAAACATTTAAGTTTCAAGCTTGTAAATAAGTCGAACAAAATTGTAGAAAGGATTTCTGTTATCATTCCAAATATAAGCAAACTGAATCATTTTGAAATGTGAAACCATCCAAATGATCTTATTACAAAAAGTTTTGTGAATTTCAGTTATTATTTTTTAATCATTTTATCCCAGTCAATGAGATGTCAAAAATGGATAAGAGAAAGTTAACAATCAAAGATGGCAACAGACGGTGCGTTAAACTTTTAAAGATTTTAGCTATCAGGAAAGCAAGCAAACGAAAGGGAGTTCCACAAACGGGGAGTGCGAGAAAAGAAACTATTAGAGCAGAAGAGGTGGTTACATTTACCTATTTCAACGGTAAAAGCGTGGGACCTTGATGCCAATCTAGTATGACGCGTAAATAGATGTTGTCGTGGCATCAGGGAAAGAAGCTCGTCAGAGCTGTACCAATGGAAATACTTGCTGAAGAAGCAAAGGGAAGCAACAACACGTCGGTGATAAAGTGACTGAAGATGGGCTTGCCAAGTCAGGATCGATTACATTGCAAATCTTTCTTTGGATTTTGTCGAGAAACCGCAAGATGAATAGCAGGAACTCCTGACCAGATATAGCAACAGCATTCAATGTACGGACGAATGATTTGACAAAAATGCAATGTTTTAGCTTCCAATTTAGAAATTTTATCTAGAATTACCTGGACATTATCCTCTTGTATTAAGCATTAAAAATCAAATAAAATTAAAAGACAATTCTAGTTTCTTGATGCAATGTATGAGTTAAAAATTGTCATATACGTATTGGAGTGTTTGCTTGTGTTATACTAACCAAAAGGTAGATATCTGATATCTCCTTGAACCGCCCAGTTGGCATCAATTCAACACATGATTAGAAGAACTCTGAACATGTATTGTGTTTTTCGTTTCGATTGCTTTGAGTGCGAATGAACCACTCCATCATAAATGTTCGACTGTGTAGACGTTGAGTGAACGTAGTGGACATACTATATGTCGGAAGTTTCCAAAATGTTCTTCCCACCAATGGGCTCGATGGCACTGTGTCTTATCCTGTTCAAATAACTATTGTTTATTAGAATGCAAGAGTTTTTGAGTGGGTGCTAATGGTCATGAAACAGTGCAACGTAACAGTCGGCAATTGTGTTGAGAGAGAGAGAGAGAGAGAGAGAGAGAGAGAGAGAGAGAGAGAGAGAGAGAGAGAGAGATTGAAATTGAGCGTATTTGCCATTCATCACATTCATTTATTTATCACATACATCTAAGGAAACATTTAAGTTTCAATCATTTTATCCCAGTCAATGAGATGTCAAAAATGGATAAGAGAAAGTTAGCAATCAAAGATCAAAACGTTGCACTGTTTCATGACCATTAGCACCCACTCAAAAACTCTTGCATTGTAACAAACAATAGTGATTTGAACAGGATAAGACACAGTGCCATCGAGCCCATGTTTCACAGAATTTATTTACAGGCAAAAACTTCTGGTTTCCGTTTTCAACCTCATGCATATTGCTGAATCTGTAGTGGGTTATCTCTTATAGTGAAATGTATTTATGTGTTGGAACGTATTAATTGAATTTGGCACTATAAAGGGGTATAAGAGAGAGAGAGAGAGAGAGAGAGAGAGAGAAAGAGAGAGAGAGAGAGAGAGAGAGAGAGAGAGAGAGAGAGATGGAAGCGTGACTCATCGGACCGCCTCACACATTGTCAATCTTAGTGTGTACGTAGCATCTAGTTTAATGGTGGAACTAATTTATTAGAAATATCACTGACACCCCCAGCATTGAATAATGGACGTGATTTTAGCCCGTCTCGGGCTGTGTGTTACCACAGACAGTCCGAGTACGATGACTCTGAATTTGATCATTAAAGATTCGTTGTCGGCTGTCAAGGGTACACGTATGACACCGTGGGGCGAGGTGATGTAAAATATCCCCCATAACGTCAGAAATGAAATATCCTATTTGTTAGATACTTACTATCGTTCTCCATTTTGATCCTGTTAATTCACGTTGCTTTGCCGAATCGGTGTATCCATTGAACCACTAGATGACAGAATACAACTGATATACTAGGTTGAAAGAAAAGTGTTTTCGTATTTCAATCTTTAATTAATAGTTAAAAAAAAAAGTACACACAAAAATCATTTATCGATCAAAATATATCCCATCATGTTCTATTGTCTGTTGCCATTTTTATGCCAGAAGTTTAATTCCACGCTTTTACCATTTCGTTTATTTGCAGGCAAAAGCTTCCGGTTTCTGTTTTCAACCTCATGCATATTGCTGAATCTATAGTGGGTTATCTCTTATAGTGAAATGTATTTATGTGTTGGAACGTATTAATTGAATTTGGCACTATAAAGGGGTATAAAACAAGAAAATCAAATTGTGTATAGAAACAACATTTATATATATATATATATATATATATATATATATATATATATATATATCAATTAAAAACAACATTTATATATGTATATATCAATTAAAGTTTTTTACAAATAAAAGAAATGTCTTTTAGTTGGTACAAAAAAAAGTTAAAAAAAGTTAAAAATGTTCATAGCAGTAAATGCCGAAAAGAGTTTGTGCGTATGTATGTGTGAGCGTTTGTTTGTTAGGAGTGTCTTTGAAGTCTCCGCTTAGTCCATCGAGTAAGTGACTCAGTGAAGAAGGAGATGAGGGAGAAAGAAGAGGCAACATAATACGATCGCTTGACGTCAAGAGACGTCTTAACTATGCTCGTATTTTCTAAACTCCCGATTGCTTTCTCATGTCGTCCTTTTATTTTGTTTTCGTGTCTCCGAACAAGTCATTTGGGAATTCACACCCAGATTTAATTCTGGGCTTCCCATTGAACGATAAACAAAATTCACGTCGGCTCGCGAAAAGGGTCCGTAAAAGGAATTTGATATTTATTTATATGTCTTTGGTTTACCACCGGAACATCTGCGTGGAGCCCAGATGCGCGAAGACCAGTTTTGGTCATTTGCTATCTGGACCTATGAGGACAAATAACCGGTCCCTCGCTTGCTCGGTATCACCACAAATCTTCGTCTGAGCAGAAAATAATCCATGGCTTGGATAAATTATAATTTGATGGTGCAAGTTTTGAATTATAGGTAGGTTGAGGCAACCCTTCCAGCCAGACAAATTCCTCAAGTTTGCTCTTTGTCACATCGGCAGTGTGTGATTAGGCATTGTTATGCTGTAAGAGTGAACGTCTTCGATTGATCAATGCCGAATAGTGGGCTTTTAAATCATCTAACATTCGCAGTAGCTGTCGAGCCAAAATGTTAGCGTTTACAACATGACCATCTGAGATAACCTCAAAGTGTAACACTCTCCCGAAATTCGACTAAACGCATATGACGTTTTATTTAAACCGCCTTTGTTTGACAACAGGTTTTAGAGACTGGCGGGAAGGAAGCAACTGATTTCTTTTATTAAAATTACAAAAATAGATACATATTTAGTAGCGAATAAAAACTGGACACTAAAAACGGACATCTTGAGGATTTGCCAACAGTTTGCAAAATGTTCACCTGAGAGCTAACAGTTTCCTTTATCCCACTTTTCAACTGTGGAACTCTCAGCTTTTTGCGTTTCAGTCAACTTTGATCTGCAAATTTAAATGCAATGTCAATCGTTATGTTCTCTTTACTTATTAGTATTTTCACGTATTATCTAACACTCACTCACCCCTTGCATCTTAGTGAGTTTACTGCCTTGCATGGGGTGATATTATTAAAAAATAATGCTGAACTGCTCTGCTAAATATCACTTTGGTGCATCCAGACTGGTATATAACTTGTCTCTTTTCTGTCACCGAAGTCAATTTAGCCAGGCGATTCTGCTCATTTAAGCTACGTATTCGGCCACTGCATTGTCCTCAGTACACATTTTACACTATAGGTCAAACGATACTAAATGTCTTCACAATTGATGGCATAACTTATCTGTTTAATATCAACTATGTAGCGTTGGAAAGCCTAATTCACGTTGCCTTGCTTAACCGATGTTCCCACTGACCTATGAAAGGTCAAAGAATAAAGGACACAAGCAATTTAAGGTGAATTAAAAGTAACAGGCAGAGTAAAACTATTAATGAAATAATGAATGAAAGTAATTAATCTAAAATATAGCAAGGAATAATTACACAGGCTTGTAAATTCATATAAGACATACTCTCTTAAGCATTGACCATGAGCATGAGAATGAAAGGGTGGATGAATGTGTTTCGGGAGGATAGATAGATAGATAGAGAGAGAGAGAGAGTAAGAGAGTGAGAGTGAGACACAAAATTAAAAAAAGAAATAAGAGAAATACTGAGAGAGGTAAAAAAAACGAGAGAGAGAGAGAGGCGAGATAGGGAGAAAAATAAAGAGAAAAAGAAAAAGTGACAGGGAGGTAGGGAGAATGTGGAACTGACAGTTCAATTAAACTTATTTCCCTAGAAAAACGTATGCTACAGATCAGTTCACGCAAGCATGCGTTCATTTTTAGCCGGTTTCCAGTTTGGGGTTTATCATTCGGATGAGGGCCGACGTAAAATTAGCTCATCAAGGTGCGTGTAAACAATAACAATCATGCAGGTGCTGTTAGGAACAACTACACACACGCATAAGGACACTGCTCACATTTACGCTCTGTTGAATTTGGAATGACATCCGTTTTCAAGTTGACCTTTTCCAACCTTCTCTCCCTATTTCGCTGATGTGCACGACACTTGTTCATGAAGAAATACATTATGCATAAAACATATCTCTCTCTCTCTCTCTCTCTCTCTCTCTCTCTCACACACACACACACACACACATATATATATATGTAAACATTAGTAAATATAGATATAATCCTACGTAGGTGGCACGACTCGGAATTTTATGCATTACATATTCCCATATATATATTTATGAATACACATACCTATATATATATATATATATATATATATATATAAGCAAAAAATATGTCGCTTTAACTGATTATTGCCGATATTATATATATATATATATATATATATATACTCTTCAGCAATGAATTGAGTTCTTTTTGTGACTGGCGTGTGTATACACCACTTATATATAACAGGCTAAAGTTATTTCCATTCTCTGATTCCATGCGCCTATGGCTTAGGGGTTAGCAACTCCGACAGACACCAAATCAGTCGAGTTTCGATCCTGAGAAGAAGCAAGGCTATATCTAGTTACACTGATGAACTGTGAAACAGGCTTGTATGTGGATGAGGAATATATATATATATATATATATATATATATATATATATATGTGAATAAATATACATATTATCCTATGTTTACGGCACGACTTAATCTTTCATGCGTTATGCAATTATAATGTGCATATGCACCTGGTGATTGCATGAAACTCTGAGCTGTGCCATAGACGTAAAATAATATATATATTTATTAATATATATATATAATACAGATCTATTCATACTTTGAGCACTGTTTTATAAATACCTGAATAATAATACTATAAATATGTGCGCCCTTATATGTATATTTATTAATTTACGTCACTATATATATATATATATATATCATCATCATACATATATATGGTACATAGCATACTGGCCTGTTTCGCTGTTTTCTTTCTTGCTTTCATTAAAATAATTGATATTGGCAATTTTTACACATTTTGACACATTAGTAAACAAAATATAATTCTTGGTTTTTTAATCCTACAAAAATAAAATATATCTTTTTAAAACTTTATTTGAGGATATTAGCTGATTTAAAGTATAGCTAATCTGATTTGAAAAAATGCTATTTATTTTAAGTTTAAATAACAGGGAAATGGATTTTTAAAACAAAGAGTAGCGTTGATTAGTACTTCTTATTACTCGTCAATCATGTGACAAGTACTGAAAGGTGTTGACAAATTTTCCGAACACTTTATCTGATATGACATAACTTCAAAAAATGACAGTGAGCCACCTTTTATATATATTTTTAAGCACTCATTAATCTTAAAAATGTTGGAAAATATTCTCCTCAATCTCATCTTAGGAATGCTGACTATAAATTTACTACAGTCATCGCTTTCATTTTGTGATAACGTCGTGTATGATCGACCATACTTTCAAAGTGAACCCTTTAAATAATATTTTCTATACGGAAAAAGAATGAAAAAATAATTTTAAAAGACTTTGTGCAAAATGATTTCTATTACTTTTTCAATTTTTGATTAATAAATTTAGTTTTCACTAAAAATCAATATTACCTAACCAGATGAAAGTAATGTATAATTTGAAGACTTATTTATTATAAATTATTATAATTATAATTTAAAAAATGAGAATAGTTCTTGTAAAACATTATTATTAATCAAAAATTGTTTTTCTTAAGACAATAGATTCTTTCATAAATCTTATTTATAAAAACAATTAAAAGGTTTTCTAATTAAATAACCTCACAGTTTCATTGCATTTTTTTATTTTACGATTCGGAGCATATTTTTGTGAAATAAGTAATAGTTTAAAATTATGATGATTTACATTCTCAAATGAGTGCTTTTTTTAAATAATAAAAAATTTTCTGATGAAAATTTAATTTCTCGAAATTTCATGAAATTAAGTGAGATAACATATGTTAAAAAATACCAACATTTTCTTAGAAAAAATGACAAAAGTTCTTAAAATTTAATTAAAATCAGACAATTATTTGATTTTTGTATGAATTTCCAAATCAGTGTATTCTTCGCCGGAAAATTTTCAAAAACACTTATCGTAAATATTACGTACACCGCTGACGCAAAAAAAGTAAAAAAAAAAAGCGAAGATTTTTAACTGAAATTTTGCACATGCTAGAAAGGATCAAAAAATTGAATAACAAAATATTTTCATCATTTTTTCTAAGTAATGGCATAAACTTTTTACGCAAAACTTTTTAAAAAGTTTTATTATGTTTGGAGCCTGCTTTCATCATGCTATGTTTTTTTTTTCAGCAAAAAATTGGAGATAACTAGCTTTTTCTGTATATCAGTTTGTTACAAAAATAATGGCTGCTCGAAGTATTGAAGTTTGATAAGCTATTTTAACATAGCATAGATGTGCGTTGTGGTGCAGTGGATATCGGCTCGGAACGTGAAATCGGGGAGCCGAGTTCGAATTCCAGTTGAACCCATTGCATTCACTTACGCACAAATACCCTTGGGAAAGGTATTAATCCATCTCTCCCCTCCAGTTATGGGTTAAATAGGAGGACAGATTGGGTTCTATAGCATTGGCTGGCAACCAATCTACCGCAGAAGGCAATGGCAATCTACTGCGGGATAATCTTCTGCCCAGTCAGTCATGTCTCGAAAGAGACATGATCACCGAAGCGTGTTTCACGTATGGCACTTAAATGGCTGATTCACGGTGTATATTTGGTGAATTTAGATGTTTAGTTTTAATAATTGAGGCTATTTAAACACACAAATTCAAACGTCACCGTTTAATTCAGAAACGTGTTTCTTTCGGTAGTTTCATTATATATATATATATATATATATATATATATATATATGCAAGATTCGTTAAAAATTACCTATAATGTGATATGGTTAAGTTTTTATATAATTTTTCATATGATCTTATTTTTTTTCTTTTCAGTACATAAATTACATAAAAGTTTTCCAGATGTTTTATTTATCCAAGCGCTTTCGACTATATTTTTAGCCATTATCAAGGATTAGTTTTATTTTTCTTTTAACTGAATGTATAGATTGTTTTGTGCATATGTACTGAATCATAAGAATGTTTTGTATGTGCTTACCTTGTTTGGAATATAAAACATTCCTATGATTCTATTCCATAGATACACATATAATAAGTAATAATAATAAATATTAGTTTCTATTTAAATTTGTGAATATTCATTTTATATTATCCATAAAGGAAGATTTCTGTCTTTTTTTGTTTTTTTAATTTAAAATTAAAGAAGCAACTTTAAAAATAATCTAGATCAACGTATTTCAACAGATACTTATTTTTATGCCAACATGTAACCATCAAGTCATTTCTCTTGTCTCATATATTATGCTTATTTAAGGGTTATTTAAATGATATTTTTTTTTTACATGGAATAAATTTCATCTATTGTCTTGATTTAGCTTTTGTTACACTATCCCACGTAATAATGGGTGTTTTGTCATAATTCTTTAATTGCCAGAAATTTTTAAGAGAGCAGAGCTCTTTATGTATCTTTAGTCAGTTAAGTGTGATATGTGATACACGTTTAGGCGAAAGAGACGTCACTGACTGGGCACTAGGTTTCCATTAATTTGTGCGAAAGACTGGTGGCCAACCAAGGCTATAGAACCTAATTTGTCCTGCTGTTTAATCCAGAGCTGAAGGGAAAAGTGACGTAGCGGATTTTTCTTCATCTTTGTGTCTTGTTCTTTCAAGACGTAGGGGATTATGATCTTCCACTTTTCCCTATCCCTGGTGGCTCTTAGCAACCTTTCTCTCTCACCGCGCAAACCCCGCTCTGCCATCCATCTGCTCAGGCCCGTGAAGTATGTTACACGCTGCTTTCCCTTGTCTCCCTTTCCTTATATCTGGCCTGTGAGTATCAAAATCTCAAAGCCCAACTTCCTCATTGCATGTCTCAGGAACTTTAGTTGTCTTTTCTTGAAGCTCAGTATTAATTTTCTTTTTATTTCCATCCCTTCCAAAACCTTATTATTGTTCACATGCTCAATCTATGATATCCGCAGCATCCTTTTGTAGAACCACATTTCAGCTGCTTCAAGTTTTTCCTTCATCTTCGATGAGATTGTCTAGCATTCACTGTCATATTGAAAAACTGACATCATATAGCAATCCAGCACTCTCTTCTTTGTTTCTAACGAAATTCTATTGTCTCTTAATACTCTACTCAGCTTTTGAAATGCGTCCTTTGCCCTGCCAATTCGGATTCGGATCTCTGTGTCACACTTTCCATCTTCTGTTAGAATAATTCCCAGGCATTTAAATTTTTGTATCTTCTTGATTTTAGAATCCACTACCCGTATTTGGCATTTAGGGCTGCTCTTTTTTATGCATTCGGTTTTCTTACTGTTTATTTATTGTCCTTTCTTGTCACTCTCATCAACTAACTTCTGTAGGTGGTCTTTCTTTTCCGTTATTGCTATCAGCACTGTATCATCTGCGTATCTCATGTTACTCAGATTGTGGCCACGGATGACGAATCCTGGCATAAC
This sequence comes from Ascarosepion bandense, assembly GCA_037127315.1. Lineage (NCBI taxonomy): Eukaryota > Metazoa > Mollusca > Cephalopoda > Sepiida > Sepiidae > Ascarosepion > Ascarosepion bandense. Next base: position 341,303 of record JBBBDQ010028659.1, on the reverse strand, counting down.
TTCTAGAGTACTCAGAACAGTCTCGCTGTACAGTTGAATAGATCCTGTGAAAAGACACATAGTTGTCTTACGCCACTTTCTATCTTTTTATATCTGCTGAATTCGTTTCATGTCCGCATGCAGACGATTTGCTGCCAGTAGAGATTCTTGATTACTCCAATGTCTTTCCCAAATTTGTCGAGGTTGCTGAGCATTTCTATCAGTTCTTCGTGGCATACATTGTCGAACGCCTTCGCATAATAGATACATAGGTAGACGTCCTTTTTCATTTGTATTTCCCTTTCTGATAGCCTCTTAATCATAAATAATCTCTGTCTTTTCGTTCCTTATTCCAGTGTATTTGACAAAACCACATTGTTCTTATCCTATCTCTGGCCTCATTCTGCTTCCTGCTCTATTCATCACGATTTCGATCAGGAGTTTTGTTATGTGGCTCATATCTTTAGATTACCTAAATTCATTCGATGAATTTTCAATGGAAGCAATATATATATATATATATATATATATATATATAGTCATCCGCAGACAAATCTGTTTCGCTGTATCACAGCTCATCATTACGGTTATACATCCGATTGCTTTTTACCCAAGATTGAAACCTTACCGAATTGGCGTCAGTCGGCAATTCTACCTCTGAGCTATGGGCGCTCCGTATATATATATATATATATATATATATATATACATTCGGCTCTACTTTTAGCATTTCAGACAAAAAGATAACTTTTTACGTTCAAATTGTTTTGCACAATGAGCCGTGAGTAAGTTTTTTCCTTTCTGGATTATTTTTTACAAATAAATACATTTTAATCATGTTTCAACTGTGTCCCTTTTTTCAGATTGTTTCCATAATTTAAGATCTTATTGTTGTGTCAATTTTATTTGCCAACAGCATCCTCCGATGAATTGTTGGCCGAAAGGAATCTCAAAGTTTTGTTATAAAAAAATATCTCCCTCTTCAAAACTTTGTTTAAATTCTGTGATATAAAGCCTTTATTCATATGTATGAATATTTCTGTTATAGGTACACGAAAGGAATTTGTGATTGAAAAAAAGTTGCCAAGTTTACAGCACTGCCGCCTCTCCTACACTATGGACACTGATCTACGTTGGGGGATCACCTGAAGAAACTTTATCAAGAACGCCAACAAGAGACGTCAATTCTGTTTAGAGAATCTCTAGATCTAATTTGGTCGTCGATCCTACAAGAGACGTCAGTCCTTTTTAGAGAATCTCTCGATCTAATGTGGTCGTCGAGCCCACAAGAGGCGCTAGTCTTTTTTTACAGAATATCTCGATCCAATGTGATCGTCGAGCCTACATAAGATGTCAGTCCTTTTTAGAGAATCTCTCTGTCTTTTTTATGATACTCTCTGTTGCACTCTCCCGATGCCAGCTCGGCAAACATTAGAGCCTTTGTAGTTGGAATTTCTTCTCATGACATAACTTGCCTAAACCAGCAGATTTGTTGATCTATTTTTTCGTTCTTTTTGTTGTAATATTTTAGTGTTTGAATTTCTGGCAGTCAGTTTTGTAATAAAGACGCACCAACGTACACTGTAAATTGTACAGAAGCAGTGCCGATGGGAACATCACAGGTATATCTCAAGAATGGGTGCCATATCAGAGAGTAGTACAGTGGTTTTTATAGACGTCTGGTGCTTCAAATGGAATATAATAAAGTAAAATAACAATTATAAACTTATTTATAAATAGAACTTTGTCTCTGTGTGTGTCTGTGTGTGTGTGTCCGTTACCTATAGACTCCGAAACGGCTGAACCGATTTTCTTGAAAATTTACACAGTTGTACTATAAGCGTCTGCGATTGTTCTTAGGTAGGTTTTGTGTCGAGGTACCGCCGATAAATATCGAAAATCAATAATCGAAAAAATCGGGTCATAGAAGGAGTGGACCAATTTTAATCAAATTTGATACACTGAAAGACAAAGACATAAAAAACGATATTCAGAAGTTTCAAGGTTGCAGTTCTATCCTTGGATGACTTATTTGACTCCGATATTGGAATTCGATATCCCGATATCCTACCGGGTCTGATCAAAATCAGTTGTTCAACTCTTTTATTTTAGTTTTTGCATCGGGTTTGGCTCTAAGTAGGTATAATTGTTGTTCTTAGTCTCAGCCATGATACCATTTACTCAGAGGACTTATTTAGTCTTCAAAATTCAGGTTACGATAAAAAAAAAAACTTATTTGATATCGATACCAGGAAATCAAAATTTCACTTACATCCATTCATTTTTCTTTCAGTCTACCGTTTCACTTTAACTGGAAACAACTATTGCTTTTTAGTCTTTCGTGCCAACGTCCATAGAGTCTGAACTCCAGAACCATGGATTAGATTTAAAGCTTTCATTACACCCGAGCAACGCCGGGCTATACTGCTAGTAAACTATATATATATGAATTAAATATCGGAATCTGACAAGCTGATAGAATAAAGAAAAAAAAAAGAAATAGGAAACTTATCTCAATGTAGCATGTTTCACATTTATTAAAGCTTCTTCAAAGATTGAGAGAAAAATGAAAAAAAAAACTACAAGTATACTATTATATTGTGATTTCGGGTTGATTCTTATTGGTCAGATATGAGTCACGTGTATTAAAGCAATAGATGATTGTGTTTTATTAAATGTAAGTGCGTGGAATGTTTTTATGTATATATAGAAATGTTTGTCTATTTACATGTATGAATGCTTATTAATACACGTATCAAATGTATTAAAACAATGGACAATATATGTGTGATGAATCTAGGACGATAAAGTGTGTAAAGATAACGTTAGTTACTATAAGTGTATATATATATATATATATATATATATATATATGTGTGTGTGTGTGTGTGTGTGTGTGTGTGTGTGTGTGTGTGTGCGTGTGTGTGTGTCTGTGTGTGTGAAAGATAGATCTGTAGACGTTTCCAAGATATTTTTATGGGTGGGCTTATGGTAATTTTAATTTCCTTGTGACTATAATTAAAATGAATTATGAATATCTGTTTTCACTGTCTTTAGAAATATTTTATAAGATACACCCATTTACACTAGAATAATTACGATAATAACTTAAACAGGCAAAGCTTGTTTAATTAACAAATAAAAACAATTGCTTTGCACTGAAAAAAATATATAGTTTTTTTTATTATATTCCACAATTATTTTCATTTATATTCTATCATTTTCATAAAACGGACTACTTTCAACTTTGACATGATTTATTCAATTTTTGACTTGAAATATTGTATTAGTCCAATAATAATAATAATAATAATAATAATAATAATAATAATAATAAAAACACACATATGTTTATATTATTGCGTATTTTATTCTTATTTAGTGTTTGTCCTGGGTATGACGTTAAACTACATCAGGCAGTAAGACCTCTGCTCGGGAGGTTTTGAGAAGTGTAAAACCACCTCTTGAACTGCTGTTGTTTCCAGATCCATCCTGATCCGAATTGGTGGCATCTGTTTGTCCCAGCTATGGGCAAATATTTCAAACCCAAACTGGGGTTCAAATAGTATGAAAGTATAAAAAATTCATATGAAAAATACCAGCAATATGAAACATTTTTGTTAAGTAAATTATTAGAAATAGATTTTCGCAAAATCAATTAGCAATATTGTTCTAGAGTGGCTGACTTTCCTACAGCACACTCAATGATGGAATGGCCCATGGCCGGAAATGGTCTATCTAAGTAAAGAATAGCAGCATTCGAGGCGTAATATTCGAGTGTGATTTGAGTAATATTCGGACTGCTTACTTCGGTGACTATTGCGATCTAACCCCACCTCTCTGTGTTGTAATTTCTGTCTTGTCTTTTATTGTAACTATTGTACTGTTCTGTGTATATCCGTTTAGCACCGGATATTATACTGAATAATACTGCAGCACATTTTCTCTGTGTATTGTATCCACCTCAGCGATACAACAAATATATTTTTGCAAAATAAATTACTAATTTTTCCAAGGGAATTAAATTTTGGTATAAACCCATGAAGAGTTGATATGCAGCTACAGAAACAAACATATTTTGTGTGCAACCGTGTGGAAATATAGACATTGCCTTCTAAGCATGAGATAATTTATTAAATTAGAAATCTTTTTTTTAAGCGAACAGTAAAATAGGATTTCATTTAGATAAAACAAGCATTCGGTTTAAGACTGAAAAAATGCACTTCTTCATTAAAAATATAAAGGTTAGCAAGTGTCAGAATTTTTCTAGATTGTTGTGTGTTCAATTGCTGAGTCAGGCAGTGAAAACCACATAATCTGGTTCAGTAGAAGGATTTAGAGCGTCATCAGAAGGACAAATGTTCAAAATTTGTGATAGTAAATGTGTCCTTGGGATATGCGTTGTGGTGCAATAGATATCGCCTCTGAATAAGAAATTGGAGAGTCGAGTTCAAATTCTAGCTGAATTCGTTGCATTTATTTACTCGCAAATACCCTTGGGAAAGGTATTAATCCATCTCTTCTTCCTCTAGTTATGGATTGAATAACAAGACAGATTGGGTTCGACCGCGTAAAGTAATGACAACCTACTGCGAGAAATTCTCCGAAATTAGTTAACTGACTGATAGTAGAAGAGATAATATGAGTTACCTTCCCTGGAATGGACAACAAATGAGAATAGTTAACTCTTGTGGTTTGAATACAGAGTTCGCTTCGGAATTCTGAGATCGTTACCGATTACGATTATGAAAACAGGAAGTCAAAACAGTTGACGTTTGTGTGAGTCTATAATACGCTCCAATAAAAACATAGACATTAGTTCGAATAAATCAGTGTCGTTGGTTGGTTGATTTTGTTTAGCGGCATATCAACATCTATGGCTTATTTATTGCGAAACCTAAAGAGCAACACCCTATTTCAGGCAGGAGGACTTATGGGTTATGTTCAGAGGTTGAGAACGAGTAAAGCAGGCAAAGAGGCCGCCGCCTTCTCAGCTTTATTTTAACAGTCCATTTGAACCCCCACCTCCCGGGCAGAAAGTTTAACGAAACGAAAAAGAAGGTAATGGTTCGCGTTAATGTTACTTCAATACCGAGCGGAAATGTCTCACCAAGCGAACATGTGTTCTTGTTAGCCTTTTTGCTTTGACCTGCATCAACAGTCCATTACAACAGCGTTTGTCTCTCCTCCCCTTCTCTTTGGATGTTCGAGAAGATGAAAAAGCAACCATATTACATATAGACAGCCATGCTTACTTACTTGATTCGTATATATGAAGTTATGTGTGTCGTTTTTAGTTTGTGCGAAAGTAGAAAAATAAAACCATAGGAATAAAAACGTATCACTACAACTTGTGTTGACAAGGTAAACAGCTTTGAGTTTATAATGAGTTGATATTCGAACGGATTCGGCGAAACGTGTTCGATTTCTGGCTCAGGCTGCGTTCACTTTTCCATGTTTCTCTGTTCTGAATCCTATCGCCAAATATATTGACTAAGAGAAGAAAAAGAAAGTTCATCTTACCATTTCGGTTGCCGAGACTGCAGCAAAAGCACTATTTTTTACGACGCAATTTTCATGTTGAATATATATATATATATATATATATATATATAAAGAAACATTGCTGCCCATATATATATTTGTATATATATATATATATATATATATAAACACTGCTGACCATATATATATATATATATATATATATATATATAGGTAGCAATCTTTCTTTTAAACATGCTTCTTTAAAAACGACTGACAAGGAAGATTTTATTGATTTTTTTATTTAATTTTTCTAGTATTTTTATATGTTTCCTTTTTATTAGAGACAAGGAATGTAAGATATTCCGTAATTTTGGACTTTCCAAGCGCTTTCACTTACTTCACTGGCCATTTTCAAGGACGTTATTTTCCGATGTTGCTATTTTATCCGCATACTTTTTTCTCTAGTGTCTTGAATACATAAATTTTACCATACTACGAGATCCCCATCTAGGTCCCACCCTTTTACTGCTGAAATAACTAAATGCACCCCCTTCTTATCTTCCAACAGTTTTTTCTCGTAAATCTCCCCTTGAATCAAGCTCATCTTCTGTCCTTTTCACAATCCTCACTATTCTCAGTATTCTCTTTCACTTTCACTGCCTCTAACCCCCTGAGTACTAGTGACATTATCACTTTGCTTAGGGTGAAATGATTAAAAAATATTCTTAATCATTTCAAACCAAAGAAAGCAATAAAGCCACTAAGATACAAGAGATTACCGAGTGTGAGAAAAGATGAGAAAAAGAAAACATTATTGAGGAGAGAGAACAATGAAAGAACAGGAATTAAGGAGGCAGATGATAACGATTGAAATCTCCATTTGCTTGGTTGACCGAAAAGCAAGAAACAGAAGAGAATTCCATGTTTGAGAGGCGGGAGAAAAGAAACTGTTAGAATAGAACCTACGGTTATATCTAGCCATTTCAACTGTAAAATGATGAGATCTTGCCGACAATCTGCGCTTAAATTCATGAAGTCTACCAAAAAAGGAAAGCTCATCAGAACAATTACCACGTTACAGTGAATGAGTGGTTGATTTGTTTGTTTAACGGAATATCAACTTCTTATGGGTCATTTAATGTCAAAATTTAATTTTCTTGGGAGCTTTGAAGTAATAACATATGATGTGTTATTCTTGTTTCGCAGTTAAATACATGATAGATGGCACTCAGTTTAAGTGCATATACATGTTTGTTTAGCGACATATCAAACTTTATGGGTTATTTAATACCGAAATATAAATAGTTTTGTAAATACTTTATACTTTCAGTGTAGAAGGCATGTTTCTTTTTAGTTTAGTTTGTAGATCATAAAATGTATTGCTGCTAATTTAACTACAAAATGTATTGTTGCTATCTTTTTTAATAAAAAAAATATAATACTGGTAATTTTACTATAAAATGTATTTTCTACATTTTTATTATTTACCATTTTGCTATAAATATATTGTTGGTCATCCTCTCTACTATTGAGTGTTTATTTGCATATATATATATATATATATATATATATATATATATTCAGTTTGTGTATTTAGGCAGCAAATTTTCTTTTAGCTTTTAGACATGTGAGATTAAATAAATTGTAAACATTGTGTCTGCTTATTTTTAATAAAATCCGTTCATACTCAAGGATAATCTTTCGATAATCTTTTTTTTTAATTGAAAGATGTCAGAAATGAGCTGTAACGTTGACAGGTGTTATTATCATTTATTTCTCAATGTGCCCAAGTACTTTCAATCTCCTTTCGAGATCAACTTCAGGAGTGTGAGTTATGGTAACAAAAAATAACCGCAAGTTTGTGTAGCTAAAAATTATTGTAGATTTTTTTCTGCTTCAAATATAACGGTTGACAAATTGCTTAACGTTCATTAGAACGTGAATATTATCCAAAATGGAATTTTTTTATATATTGTAATGTTATGGTAATGCACGTGTTAAAGCATGAAAAAGCTTCTTTTTACTAACATTTTAGAATACTACTACAGTATTCATAGCTGATTCTATTAACTGACGGCTTAACCTTTTTAATGAATATTGCTTCGAGAATCTGTAGTTTGCTTTTGTTGTTTTCTTAGTGTAGGATATATATATATATATATATATATAATGATATCAAATCGTGAATGGCTAGAATAATCCAAAAGGATCTTCTTAATATAAAATATTAAGTATTAGATCTGTATAGGAAGCTCAATGTAGGTTATCTAAAGCAATATGATATCTTTTTTAATCATTTCACCCCAAGCAAGGCATTCCACTGCCACTATTGCGCATGGGGCTACATAGGGGAAGGTAAAGAGAGAGAGTGGTTAGATATAGGAAATGTCAACAGGAGGGTGATAGATGGGTAAGGATACGGAGGCTGGGTAGATGGGAAGAGTGTTTGAAAGAATGGAGGCTAGTTAATTTGTTAGGAGGTGTCTATTGACCTTGCATTTAAACACCTGGAGATTGTAGCCGTCAGGGAAGCAATCATGTGGAAGGGAATTCAACAGTCGGAAAGCGCGTGAAAGGAAACTGTTGTAGTAGAAATTGCGGTTGCATTTTATTGGTTTCACTGTAAAAGGGTGGGATCTAGTTGCTAATCTAGCATCTCGTGCAAATTCGTATCTAGGGGGCAGCAGTGATCTAAGTTCATCGGAGCAGAAGCCATGAAAGTATTTATAGAAGAGACACAGGGAAGCCACGTCGCGCTGGTTGGAGAGAGACTGCAGGCGGTCTGCCAAGTCGGTATCTATCACATTACAGACCCTCCTCTGAACCTTATCGAGAAGCCCGAGGAGAATAGCAGGGGCACCCGACTAGATATGGCAGCAGTATTCAATGCAAGGGCGGATGGTAGACTTATATATGTGCAGGATAGATTCAGATGGAAAAAAAACTTCCGGGCCCTGCACAGAGAACCAACTTTCTTAGCAGCGCATTTAGCAATGCATTCGATATATTCATTCCACTTGAGGTCCGCTGAGAGTGTGAGACCAAGGAGGCGTAGTGTTTTACTCTTTGGAAGGCAAGCCTGGTCCATGCTAATGGGAGGTAGGTGCGATTGTCTATGATGGTTAATTGATAGCAGCTTTGTTTTAGAAGCATTAAAATTTACGAGCCATTTCTTACCCCAGTTTACTATGGATTGGAGGTCCTTTTCAAGCTCGGCTGCAAGGTTAGCTTTGTCGCCCACACCAGATTTTTGATCGAGGCGAGAGTAAACTGTGGTGTCATTGGCGTACATACCTACTTGGGATCTTATGGCATCAGGGAGATCATTTATGTAGATCAGAAAGAGCGTAGGACCTAGGATAGAGCCTTGAGGGGCACCCGCGTTCGATTGGTAGTTCTGGGAGGCATGTCCGTTTAATACCACCTTCAATAATGTAAATAGTATATATTAATGTCTATACATCGATATACTATTTATGTATATACATTATTATACTACTATGTGTATCTATAAAGGAAAAATCAACACATCATTTAAAGTAGTTATACATTATATTTAATTTCTATGAACTAATTTTCAGACAACAATTTTATTCGTTCCATTCGGTACAAATATTTTCCGGAATCTATTCTGGGAAAAGATTCCGGTAAAATATTTGTACCGAATGGAACAATTGTAGTTGTCTTTTGAAAAACTGAATTATAATTTATAACTCCTTTTAAATGAATTGTTGAGTTTTCCTTTAGTTTTCCTATATATATATATATATATTGTAATTTTGTTATTACAATGGTTTGTAAAAGCATTATATCACTACGCACAAATTTTCATATTTTAGACAATACTGTTTCTGTTCAGGTGATAATTTAAAATAAATGGTGAAAATGATTTATTTAGAAAATATCAGATGAATTCAAGGTTATTTAGAAAATTAAACAGTGGTAGTTGAAGTGTGGTGGAGTGGATATCGGCTCGGAAAGAGAAATCGAAAGCCGAGGTCGAATTCCAGTTGAATTTATTGCATTCAGTTATTCACAAATACACTTGGGAAAAGTATTAATGTATCACTTTTTTCTCCAGTTATGGGTTAAATAGCAGGACAGATTGGATTCTATAACCTTGTTTAGCAATCAGTCTACCGCAGAAAGTAATGGCGACTTACTGCAGTAAAATTTTCTGCCCAGTCAGTCATGTCTATTTCAAGATGAGTTCTTGTATGTACATATAAAATATTTTGACTGAACTTTCGGTTCAGTCATTAAAATCCATTTTTAATAATGTAGATCAGCGTTTTTCAAACTCTGGGGCGCACTTAATATTCTGATAAGAAACTTCTCCGTCATGAAATTAGAAAATGTGAAATTTTGGTTTAGAATTCCCAAAGAAGGTACACATTTCATTGAAAGAGATTTACTATTATTTGTTTTTTTATAGAGTTCGATCATGGCTTATTTAAATCCCTCGGGAAAAGCAAAAGGGAAATAATGATCCACTCCCTCTTAAAAAATAAAACTTAAAGGAATATAACACCCAGTTTAAAATATCAAATGACGAAGATTTGACTTAGACGTGGCAGCCAAAATGCAAAGTAGGTTCTGCAATGTAATTGGTCGTTACTTGGCATCTCAACTTCAATCACTTTATCACCAACATGCATGGCTTCCATCTGTCTTTTCTACAACTTTTTCATGACTACTCTGATGAGTTTTCTCCCTGGTGTCTTGATAAATAGTTAAATGTAATCTCCACTACTACTCAAACAGTTTCATTTCTCCCACTTCCCGCCTGTGGAATTTTCTTCCGTTTACTTGTTTCTCTGATAGCTACGATCTCCAAAAAATTAAATGCAACGTCAATTGCCACCTATCTTCTTGAATCTCGTTCGTCTTTTGCTCTTTCTTCAATACCAACAGTATCCAGGGTGAAATGATTAAATAGTAATAAAAAGAATTTGCTTGCCGTCTCAAGCTTGTTTTTTAAAAATAAACATTTTTAAAATATAATTCATGAATTACTCTTATGCTAATTTAGGGCGCACCTCGCTACCTTTCAAGACGGATTAATGTGCATGGGCTGACTTGACTACGTTTCAGGGCGAACCGGTTGAGAAACGCTGATATAGATAAGGATTTTAGTAACAAAATCTGTAATTAATTTGTTGTTCTTCATGCACCGTGTCTTTTCAGGACAAAGGCGATCATGGATTTCAACTTGCTGCTATATCTCTTTCCCTCTATCCATCCTGTGAGTATCAGATTCTCCAAGCCCATTTCCTCATTAAGTGTCCCTGAAACCTCAGCTGCCTCTTCCTACCTGGTTGATTTCAGTATCCTCAACTTGTATTCGACATTCCGGGATTTTCCTTTTTACTGATGACCATGCATTCAGTTTTCTTGTAGTTTATATTTAACCCTTTATTTTTTCGTCTTCTTTATGTACTTTCTGTAGGAGGATTTTAGTTTCATTTTCGTGTCTCCTATCAGCACTGTATCGTCTGAGAATCTTATATTATTCAGATTGTAGCTGCAAATGACGAATTCTGGCATGACTTCTAGTGCTGCCATGATTGTCTTGCTGAACGGGTTAATAGATTCGGTGAGAAGATACACCCTTGTCTTACACTCCTTTTTATATCTGATGAACGCATTTAGTGTTTGTATGCAAGTGGTTTGCTGCCAGTAAGTATTCTTGATTATTCTGATCTCTTTCCTGCTTGCCGAGGATCTCTATCACATTTTGGGGCGTACCCTTGACGAATGTCTTAGCGTAGTGTATGAAACATAGGCACACGTCCTTCTGAATATTTGTAGCTGCTGCTTAATTTTATTTTATTTGAGTCAAATTGTAAATCTTATACATTTCTGCGACATAAGCGATCTGCCCGATAATATTTTCTCAGGAAAAATCAATCCCTCTGTTGTTAATTTTATTCAAAATCTCAAAAGAATATGGAAGTTTATATATATATATATATATATATGTCATCCGTATATAAGTCTGTTTCACTGTATAACAGCTCATCAGTGTGGCTAGACACATCCACTTGCTTCCGGCCGGGATCGAAACTCGACCGATTTGGTGTCAGTCGGAGTTGCTACCTCCCTAAGTCATAGGCTCATGGAATTAGAGAAGGGAAATTTTAACGTGTTGTATATAAGCAGTGTATACACACACCACTCACCGAAAGAACTAGGTTCATTTCTAAACAGTAATGCAGATGTGGAAACTGTTTTTAAAATTTTCTTCTCTAGAGAGTTCAATCTTAATGAGAGCATAATATATTAGTCATCTACATACACGCCTGTTTCCCAGCTTATCAGTGTGGCTAAACACATCCACTTGCTTCTGGCCGGGATCGAAACCCGACCAATTTGGTGTTAGTCGGAGTCGCTACCCCCTAAGTTATAGGCGCATGGAATCACGTATGGCAATTTCTTTCTTTCCTTCGTTTTTTGTCTCAACAATTTCTGTTATTTATTGCCTTTTTTTTAGTTTCGGTTTAAACCTAACCAAATTTTACTTTACTTAAAATAATTTAGTAGGATGCTCGATTTATTATTTATAAATACTTTAGCAATACCTAATTTAAATTGAAAAACCCTCAGTACATAAGTTTGTGTGTCTTCGAATACATGCAAATATATGAATGTGTAAATCTGTGCGCGTTCATTATCCCTACTTTTTACGCTAATTTTTAAATTTTTAATGATCAAATTTTTTTTTCTTAAAAAAAATGTATTGTAAACAAGTTAGTTGAGTCCCTTATACCGGAATCTGAATTTAAAATTTCTTCTTTTTTTTCCACGATTTTAATATCATATTCCATTTTTAGTTTTCAGTATAATTCTAACTTAATTATACATTTAAAAAATATTCACATATCCGATTATCTATAACGACCTTAAAGCAATGAACTCTAATAACTAATTCCAATTGAAAGATTTATAATATACATGTGGTGACTGCATAACGCATGGAACTCTGAGTCGTGCCTAAAATGTAGGATAATATATATATATATATATATATATATATATATATATATATATATGTCTATATTTCTGAGATGAGGTAGTATTTAGAGTATTTATGTTATTCGAGCTATTGTCCTCATCTTTGTTGTCATTTGTACGAGTTTTCGGTAATTATACGCTCTGGCCTTCTTCAGGTGCTCGTAATAAAGGGTTCAGTTCAAAATTCCTAGCACCTGAAGAAGGCCAGAGCGTACAACGGTTGAAACCTCGTACACATGGCAACAAAGATGAGGACAGTAGTCCGAATGATATATATATATATATATATATATATATATATATATATATATTCTATCGAGGCAGCAAATAATTTCTAAACGTTTATCCAAACAACCCATACTTAATAAAATCACGTTTAAATTTGGTCATAACACATTACATTGCATTTGAATATATGGTTCTATTGTCATTTCGCGCTATCACGCAGTGTGACGTCATAGAACCACATTGCAAATTTGCGAACTGCGTTTATCTTAGGTAACTATTGCCGTTGCTTAGCGGAGTTTTATGTCAACACAAGATAAAATCTTTGCTGATGGTGGATGTTTTTGTGTTACTGTCCTTATAACCTCTCTGAAGATGGCTTATGTGAGTCGAAATCTTAGAACCAACTTAATAAAAAATTATCCAAATGTTGTAGAAATTTTGTCTTTATTTTCAACTGAAATTAAAGCCAAAATACGATGTTTAGAACGGTTCATGATTAAACATAAAAGGCATTCATTGTCTCTTATATTTAACAGTATATGTTTAGAATATATATATATATATATATATATATATATATATATATATATATTCCTCCGGGGTGGTTGGCTTAATGTAATCTACTCGACAGAAGGTATATCAATATGTAACACGTTACGCCCGGGCCGGCTCGTTAATTGTGACGCTCGTTCTAGTCGACACTCGTGACGGCACGAGTTGTGACACTGCCACCCGGCTGGCCGGTTGGTTCGGTCGCTGTTGCTGGTCGTGACGATCTCGTCCGATAATGTCGCCATAAAAACTGGTTTTCAAGACATCTATTGCAACAACGCGCCACTGTACCACGTGAATTGATCTCAGAGGTCGCGTTGTGCAAGTTTATTAGTCGCTTTCCTATTAGAGACAGTCCGGACACTCGTGTCCACTTGTGGTTAAAAAAATCAATACAGCACAAAAAAAAAAAAAAAAAAAAAAAAAAATGTAAAAAAAAATAAATTATTAATAAAATAAGTGAATAAGGTCGAGCACTCCTGGAGAGTTACGAAGAATCTCTTTGTATAAAAAAAAATGTTTTTTTTTTTTCAGGAGCAGACAATACGGTTGTCAGAATGATAATACAGTTGTCGAAATGCAAAGGTGAGAGAGAGTTCCTTTAAAAATATCAGAGCTTTCAATCCTTAAATAAAAATGTCTGTTCTAAGTTTCGTTAAAGTAAACAGAGCTCTTCAAATTTTCACTAAAGTCTTTTCACGTGTTCATTAAATTTTCATTAAAGTCTTTTCACATATTCTCTATAATCAGAGCTGTCAATTCTCTATGCAACTTTTAAACAATAAAGTTCTTTCGGGTCCTTATCGGAGCTTAACGGAATTTACCGAATCAGAGGCGGTTAATGGCGGCGATATGGCAGCAGTGTGTCGGGGTTGGTTTATCCTTGTCGCCTGGAAGCTTTCAAATATTCAACTGCAAAAAATTATTTTCATAGCAGTGCGGGCTTTTTGTCGAGAATAATCAGAAATTTTAATTCTCCCAAATAAGTTTTAAAACAATAATGTTCTTTCGGTATTCATATTGGAGGCGCATTATTCAACATAAATTCTTCAAGTTAATCGGCGGCAGGTTTCATTCGATATTAACTCTTTAAGTTAATCGGCGGCAGGCTTCATTCGACATTAACTCTTTAGCCATAAGTTCTATGGTAGGTGACCAGCCGTGGGTCATGGCTTCCCAGTTGGGAACCTTTTTCCATAGTCGTTACATTTCGACTGAAGATGATTCACTCCGACTCTACTCTGAGAACAACTCACAGCTTCTCACAGCTACTGACAACAAACGTATTTTTCTCGCTGAGTCTCTATTTTTATAACCCTCTCCAATCCGCTCGGGGGATCTAGCCGACTCGAAACCCTCTACTAATGAAATCGTTTTCCACCCACTCGATTTGTGGGAGGCGTAGTTCGACGAATGAAATATCACCAGCTCACTTTCTTTCGATTAAATCATATTAGATTTTCCAATTTCCCACAAATTTTCTGTTCTCAGGGAACATCTGTTGAGGGACTTTAACCCCGCTTGGCCCTATCAAACCAATCCTGACACTTTGTTTTGGCTACTCATAAGATTTTAGCTTTACCCAAAAATATCCGCTTCGAATACGAAAGAATAATAATTATATTTTTACCTTTCTTTCCCAAAAATAGTTAATTGTTCTATTCTCCAGATTGTAGATGTACATGATAGTATTAAAATAGTTCATTTTTCTATTCCCCGGGTTTTAAAAGTATATGATAGTATTAAAGTAATTTTTTACATATGCTCACACCGCGAATTACAATAAAGCACAACCAATAATACTACTAATATTAATTCCCCTCTCTCTCTCCGCGGTATTAAACCAAACAAAAGAAAGTATATTCGCGGGAGATAGTGTCACAAATATATATGTTGCCGTCATTTTTACGGCACGCGTCTATCGTATATCCTATATTTACTAACTTATTTATACTTAAAAATGCAAGTTATTTACTAAATAACTTGGATTTGTTAACAAACTAGCGTGGGTCATCAAATGGAGTCGGAACTAGCAGAGAAATAACCTTCAAGTCCAGCTCGATATCATGAAATTAGATCTAGTTACTCAAATCTTCACGTAGATCTGGTTTAAGAATGTACGTTGTAATGTAGTGGATATCGGATTGTAGAGCCGAGTTCGAATTCAAGATGAATTCCGTTTACATTTACTTGCGCGCAAATACCCTTGGGAAAAGTATTAATCTATCTTTTCTCCCTCCAGCTATGGGTTGAATAGCAGGACAGACTGAGTTCTATAGACTTGGGTGGCAACTGGTCTACCACAGAAAGTAACGTATACCAAAATAATGGGTTTGTTTCGAAATTTCAATTACCTGAAGAAAGGAGAAACTTCATGAATATGGCAATAAAGATGAGAACAACAGTCCTAACAATGTAAATAACAAAAAAAAAAAAAAAAAAGATTATGATTTCGATGTAAATTGCATTATATAACTCTTCCCCTTTTGTGCATGATGTGTATAGATAATAGTGGTGATTTTCTAAGTGAAGCTCAGTTGTAGCACAAGGCCAAAAATATAGCGCATCTAGTGAGAATCGAACTCACTACTCAGGCATAATTGTTTTAGCAAGATAAACTGGATGTGTGTTGTGTTTCAGTAGATATAAGCTCGGAACAAGAAATCGGGGAGCCGAGTTCGAATTTCAGTTGAATTCCTCGTATTCTCTTACGCACTTGGGAAAGGTATTAATCCGTCTCTTCTCTCCAGTTATGGGTTAAATAACAGGACAGATTATGTTCTATAGCCTTGGCTGACAACCAGTCTACCGCAGAAAATAATGGCAACTTACTGTGGGACAATTTTCTTCCCAGTCAGTCATGCCTCGAAAGTGACATGATCACCCAAGCGAGTATGGCACTTAACCGACTGATCAAAGCTTGCTAACTATTAAACCGTGTAGAGGTTCCCTAAATGATTTTTACCTTAGATGTGAAACAAGGCCGAAATTGTAGAACATTTAGTGAATTTCTCTTTTCTCTTCACTCTCGTCCTATCTAATCTTTTTACTCTTATGTAGCCCCCTGCACATCAGTGGCGTTACCACCTTGTTCGGGTTGATACGATTAAAATAAAAGGATCGAACTCACTACTAAATGATCTTGAGAGACAAACTCGCAAAATATTATGCCATGTAGAAGTGTTCAGTGTATAGATGATAATGTTCCAGTTAGTTTATCGTATGTCATTGATCTGAGAACTGCATATATTTCCAAAATGGAGAAGATCTCAGAGGAGAGGGTAATTCAGTTATGCTATCACTTCATGTCTGTGTCTCCCTCAATTTACTCCCTCCCAGGACCGAATTTAGCAGTGGCATCAGCTAACGGAAGTGAGTAGAGTTTTGCTCCATATGGTAGTTAATTAGAAGCTCTGTAAAATAAAACATGATAAAATTTGACGCCCCTAACTCTCTATTTTGTTTCCAGGCGCGTCTCTCAAAGTTTCTAGTCACTGTTATGGGCAGGGGTGAGTAAAAAGAAAAAAGCATATACAACAAAGAAAAAAAAGAGATTTCCGCCCACCTACCAGTGAAAATCAAATCTCGACACAAAAAGTGTCAAAATATTAAGGACAAGTAAAGGAAACAAAGGAAATAATGATGTTTCCAGCGAAACTAACAAACGACGTGAAAAAAAAACAAAAAACAAAACAAATCAAAACAAACCAAAAAAACTAAAACTTTGCAAAATAACATTAGAAAACATGTTTGACAGTCTATAAAAGCATTTAGCGAAGGGTTACTAAAAGCATTCACATTCATATGAGGATATAAATAAAAAGACAAGATTAAAAAAAACTATTATTAAGCAACACATTTCGTCTTCAAGAGACTTTATCAAAGAACGAAACTCTTCAGCTAAGAACAGTTTTTCCTTTCTCTTTTCATTCATTCATTTTATCTTAGAATATTTACATATATTCATTTTTCTCTGAACATCCCAACTATAAGCAGTTTAAGAATATTAAAATTTACTTGATGATCAAATATTGATTCAGAAATAAGAGGAGGCAATTTTGTCGATATTTCATATTCGGAAAGACATTAGTGTAATCAAGAACCTGTACTGACAGCAATCTGTCTGCATAAGCTTAAACTCTAATCCTAACCCTCCTAATGTTAATCTAAATCCTTATACTAACTTTAACAATACCACTTAATTACTATATATACTAAAGTATAGTGCAATTATTTTATTAAAAAATATGGGTTACACTATAAACAGGCACATTTTTGAAGAAATTAAAAATAATGCATTTTTGGTGACCAGTTATCCTACACGCAAGTAAATCTTTTCTGAAGGGAGTTAAAATTAATGAAAATCAGCTAGGAAGAGAGACGGACAAACCCATCAGTATCCGAGGTTGCTGGATTTACAAGCATTGAGACCCTTATTATAAAAGGTCAACTAAGTTGGACAGGATATTGCATGCGCATGCATGATGTAAGGATTCCATAAAGGATTTTCTTTGGAGAATTATAGATAGGTCAACGTAATGACGAACGGAAACGCTACAAGAACACATTGAAGAACTTCCTGAAAACAAAGGGACGTTGACTCTAACTCACTTGGAACTCAAGTTTAGAACTGGTCCATGTAGCGATTGGAGAGCCACCAGACTTTTGGAAATAATTGAACTGAAGCAGTGGCAACCAAGCGAATGAGAAGAACGGCTAAGGAAAATAACACAACTCGGAATCAACTTCTTAATGCAACCACTTGTCAGATCTGACAGCGGACATGCGGATCAAGAATCGGACTTCTGTGTCTCCTTTAAGTCCATAAAGTCACTAACTAAAGCTTCCAGATTGCCATATTCTACTTCCAGATGATAATGAAAATTAATGCATTTTCGATGACTGTAAAATACCTGGTAGACCAACATTCTCAGAGTACGTTTGGAATCGAAAGCACATTTGCAACTGTATGCCTAAGCACTAATCTAAACACTAACACTAAGCCTAAAATTAATATTAACCTAAATCACATCTATAACTGTAACCCTAAACCAAATTAGAATATCTAAACTTATTTATGAATGGAACTTTGTGTGTGTGTGTGTTCGTTACCTATAGACTCCGAAACGGCTGAACCGATTTTCTTGAAAATTTACACAGTTGTACTATAAGCGTCAGCGAGTGTTCTTAGCTAGGTTTGTGCTGAAGTACCCCCGATAAATATCGATAATTGAAAAAATCGGGTTAGAGAACGAGTGGTCCGATTTTAATCAACTTTGATACACTTATAGACAAAGACATACGAAACGATATTCAGAAGTTTCAAGGTTGCAGTTCTTACAATAGTGCAAAAAATCGACAATATATATATATATAAGGCTAGATGTTTGTGTGTGTGTCTGTTTATCTGCCTGTATGTATTTTTTTCAGCTCTTTTATTTTAGTTTTTGCTTCGGGTTTAGCTCTAAGTAGATATAATTGTAGTTCTTAGTCTCAGCCATGATACCATTTACTCAGAGGACTTATTTAACCTTCAAAATTCAGTTTACGACGAAAAAAACTTATTTGATATCGATTCCAGGAAATCAAAATTTGACTTACATCTATTCATTTTTCTTTCAGTCTACAGTTTTGCTTTAACTGGAAATAACTATTGCTTTTTAGTCTTTCGTGCCAACGTCCATAGAGTCTGAGCTCCAGGACCATGGATTAGTTTTAAAGCTTTCATTGCACCCGATCAACGCCGGGCTATACTGCTAGTTAACCCTAAAGAGAAACCTAATCCTAACTGAAACTATAAGCCAAATAAGCGCTAAATCCGAACAATATAACCATATATCTAACGTTAACACTAAACAATATGATATACAATTTTATTGTTAACTCTAAAATTAAACATATTCTTAACCCTACCTATATCCGGAATCCTAATGATAAACGCTAATATTATCAGAATTTAACTTGGACATTTATAAATACTATTCGTCCGTGCATTGAATACCGGTGCAATATCTGGTCACGTGCTCCTGTTATTGATCTAAAGGTTCTCGACAAAAGAAAGATCTGCAATGTAATCAGTCTTGACTTAGCATCTTGACTTCAGACACCTTCTTACCGACGCGACGTGGCTGCTCTCTGTCTTTTCTACAAATATTTCAATGGCAACTACTCTGATGAGCTTTTTTCTCTGGTGTCTTGACCACTTGAATTTGAGCTTGTTACTGGATTGGCACATAGGTCGCACACTTTTACCGTGGAAATAGTTAAATGTAACCATCACTTCTACTCGAACAGTTTCTTTTCTTGCACTTACCGGCACTAAACTCTATGCTTACTCTAACGCTAAAGAGACTGAGAACATTTAGCAAAACCGCCTATCTAAAAAAGACATAACTAATTAAAAAAACTTGTAGTTAACCGCATTTATATTGTCATATATAAAGCGCTAATCCTAAAACACATCCAAAACCTAACGGGTTAACCTTGAGCATAACACTAAACCCAATCCTCATCCCTAACTTAGCAATAACCCTGAGCGTAACACTAAACTCAATCCTCATTCTAAACGTAACAGTAACCCTGAGCATAACACTAAACCCATTTCTCATCTTTAACGTAACAATAAACTTGAGCATAACTAAACTCAATCTTCATTCTTAACGTAGCAATAACCCTGAGCATAACTCTAACACCATTTCTCATCATTAATGTAACAATAAACTTGAGCGTAACACTAAACGCAACCCTCATCCTAAACGTGACATTAACCTTGAACATAAGACTAAACCCAACCCTGACCGTAACATTGTCAAAAATATTTCAAAGCATTAAACCAATTATTATAATATTGTGCTGAAACAGTTTACTTATTTCTACAACTACAACTCTAACAGTGACGTTAATCGTAATCCTGTCTTAACTGCAAGCCTTACTTTTAACCGAAACCCAACAGTAATCGTATTATTGAACCTGTAGCTCTTTGCAAAAACCTAACACAATGTTTGACCCCAACGCTGCTGAGCATATTTAACAAAACAAAAACAGACTCTAACCTTAACTCTATACATAACATTAACACTAACCATATTCCTGCCTTACAACCTGACTCTATCACATGAACATTTAATCAAAGCCTATTCCGATTAAGGGTTCGGCTTTAACTGTTAAGCTTTTAACAGTAAGGACATTAGGGACACGTCGATGTTGTGAAATGGTTAGTAAATTTGTCTTTCTAGATCAGTTACGACAGTATAGCGAGTTTTTATACTAACTGGGATCTTCACACTTGTGACGCATCTAAGCTATGCTCAGAAAATCACTAGGACATCTTGACGTAGTGTAACACTTAGCAAGCTTGTCTCGCTAGATTGATTACGACTGAATAGTGAGTTCGCTCGTAAATAGGTTTCCCATACTTTCAGCAAGTTTAATTTGATTCTGCCCACTTTCATATTTTCTGTAATTTTCTCCCGACTCAAATGGTAACATGTGCCGAGAAGGTTTGAACAGCAACAGACTTGACGCGACTATGTCAACTAGTAATACTTCTGCACGTTTAGAAAATCACAATAGCATTTAGCACTAAAATTAAGAATAAATCTAAATTAAACGTTAACCTTAACGTTTTCTCAAGTCGAACCCCGTCTCTAACACGAACTGAAAGCCAGACAATATTTGCAATATGCGTGTAATTGATCGTTTGATAAGAAAATAGAGAATCGGTGCGTGTGCATATGTTTGTTTCTCTCGACAAGCTTGCGAAAGTGGACATTGTTTTAACCTCTGTCGGCTTCAGCACTTTTATCAATCATGTTATATATTGTGTGTATGCGCGTTCTTGTGTGTACATGTGCATGTGTATACTAATTATCTACGTGCGCATACGTATATGAATGGTCAACTACACCGTGGATATGTGCCTATGCAGATCGTGTAGGCGACTCTCAGGATATCTCAAGTAGACGCTAGAATGCAGAACACTCTTGTTAGATCAGTCGGATTAGACGGCCGCTTGTTCACGTCAGTTTAATTTGATTTTTCCCACTTCCATAGCCTCTGTACGTCTCTCCTGCCTGACTCAACTGGTGGAATCTTCCGCCGAGGAGGTCTGAACACAGCAACAGACTTGGTGCGATCATGTCGACTAGTAATACCTCTCCATTAGCGGATTTGGCCAATTTCGCTGGCGACGTTGTTTGATGTTTAACAAACCTTGATGTCTCTCTGCAGCCTTTGAAAAAAGTCCATCGTTATTCAATTATAACAAATACATGCACGAACGCTCCAGTCAGCCACTTATAGATCCTGCATTTCTTCTACAACTACACGTACACACATATCGGTTGCACGCTGCATCACAGATACACATACACACATGCATAAATAAGTCAGGGACTCTCCTGTCGATTTCGACATATGAGCATCTACCTCAGTTAGACTGCCACACAAAGAATTGTTTAGAGTGATGAAGGCTTGTGTAGCACCATCCACACTTTTTGGAACTGCTGTTAACAAACAATCGATGCAGAAGTTCGCCACAGATCGCATGAACAGCAGACCTCAGTTATTTAACCCATAACTGGAGGGAATAGACTGATTAATACCTTTCCCAAGGGTACCAGTGCGCATGTGACTGCAGAGTATTCGACTGAAATTGGAACTCGGCTCACCGATTTCCCTTTCCAAGCCGACATTCACCGCACCACAACGCACATCCATTCATAAACGATTACAGCACCTGGTATTCCCAAGCGGTCACCCATCTAAATACTGACCAGGCTCAACGTTGCTTAACTTCGATGATCGAGCGGGAACCGGTGTATTCAACGTGATATATATATATATGTATTATAAATCGCCTGAAGACACTAAATGGTAGAAACCTGGGTTGCGTAATAACTCTTTTACAAATGAAATATATATGTATATATATGGTGTATGGTTAGGTCTTGAATGCTGCCAGAATGCGTTTAGTAAAATAATGAAAGGTAAATAAGTTGTTGGCTATTATCTATTTATTATACATTAATATTTTGAGATCAAAATTTCATCTTCAGAATGGCAGGAGAGATTATGGACATTCCTGGTTACTGCTGCTGTCGTTAATTGTAGCGAGTGTGTGTGTGTGTGTGTGTGTGTGTGTGTGTGTGTGTGTGTGTGTGCGTGTGTTTATGGTGTATATGTGTGTGATTGATAGTTGGGACCTTTTTCTGGTCTGATGATATCAGTTTGCTTTAATATGTGGTTTATCTAAGTATGTGTTGACCTGGCCGTTAGTTTGACTTTTGCCAAAGTCGAAGAGGGTTTGTGTTTTATTATTGTTGTTTTATTTATCTGCTTTATCTCGTGTGTGTGTGTGTGTGTGTGTGTGTGTTTATGTGCGTATACTTCTTGTATTTTATTTTACTTTATTTTGTATATTTACCATATTTATCATTAGTTTGTTTTATTTATATATATATGTTAGTCTGTTTCAGTGTCATTTCCATAAGAAAAGGTGAGATTGGAAAAAAACCGGGGCGCAAATTGATATTTTGATAGTCCTGGATGGCGGCGCTCTCGAGGATTTTTCTTCTGAATAAATTGCTTACTCTTTTTATGAGTGTTGCATTTTTTAAATCGAAATTGTGGTCGAATTTATTTCTGTGAATCACTAATGCATTCGTTAGATTATTATTAGTGATGTCTCTTTTGTGTTCATATATTACGCTTTTTTTAGATTTCTACTTGTTTCTCCGATGTACCTTGAGGAATAATTTTCGCAATTTATTTTGCATATACCTGTTTGTTCATTATTATGATTTCGTTTTTTTTTTAGATCGGACAATGTCCATAATATTTTTCGAGGTAGTTGTTACTAGGTGTGTGTTTTTTAGATGGTATAAATTGTTTTTGATAGTAGATGCAATAGAGTTGTAATCTCACCTTTTCTTATGGAAATGATACTGACAGAGACTAACATACATAATAAAAAGTCCAAGAAAAACTGTTAAATTCCCTTCATTTTAACATCTCGTGACATGGCACTACACATGAAGGAGTTCTAAAACGAAAATATTTTGTTAAAATTTTGAATGATTTGTGAGCATTTTTTATACTTGCCAACACTGTTTGTTTATAGATACGTAATTTGGAATAAAGCTCATTTCGTTTTTTTTTTGCTTGATAAAGTCCATCTCAGGACGAAACGCGTAGGCGAGTTAAATACAATTTTCTTCTTGTCTTCTTTTTATTTAACCATATATATATATATATATATATAAGCATGCGGTATGGATATAGAAGAATCCAAAGGAGTACCCTGGTATCCTGTACGTAAAGTGGTAGGATAACTAAGAGAGCCCTAAATATTTACGATTGAGCTCTCTAGAGAAGAAAATTTTAAAAAACAGTTTCCACTTCTGCTATATAAGCGCGACTCTTCAGAAATGAAGTGAGTTCTTTCAGTGACTGGCGTGTGTATACATTGCTTTTATAAAGCACGTTAAAATTTCCCCTGTTTGGTTCCATGCGCCACTGGCTTAGGGCGAAGCGACTCCGATTGACACCAAATCGGTCGAGATTTCGTTCCCGGCCAGAAGCAAGTGGGTGTGTCCAGCCACACTGATGAGCTGTGATACAGCGAAACAGGCTTGTATGTGGATGACTAATATATGTACATATATATGAACAGAGTGTAGACGAATTATTTAAAAAATTAAAAATCTTTTAAAAATCCACAGAAACATTATGTTGATTGAGGTTTGATTTCATTGGTCAGATACGTGTCACGTGTAAAAAAGCAATGAACGAATATTTTAAATGTAGAAAAACTTATGTCTGTTTATGTGTTTATACCACGTGTAATAAAACAGTATACGTTTATTATGAATGTAAGTGATAAATGCACAGCAATTATAAACAGGACGTTTATAATAATAATAATAATAATAGGCACTATATATCAAACAATTATCTCCTATCATCAACCTTACATTATTTAACATTGGAATTGGAGTTTTGAAAGTTTTTTTTTAAATAGACAGGAGCTCACACGATGCCGAGTCGCGTACGACACGTGATGGAACGCTCCTTTTCAAAAACCGAAAAATTACATTACAGTCAAAACATATTGCTAAATTAACAACATCGGAAAAAAGATCCTTGAAAATTGCAAGTGAAGTGGCTGAAAGCGCTTGGAAAGTCAACAATTAAGGAACATTTTTTCATTCCTTATCTCCAGCAAAACTTTATCATATAAGAATACCGGAAAAATTAAATAAAAATTAATAAAATCTTCCTTGTCGGTCGTTTTTAACGAAAATGTGTTTATATATATATATATATATATATATATATATATATATAATGTTTCTGTGGTTTTTTAAAAGATTTTTGAATTTTTTAAATCATTCGTCTTCACTAACTCTGTTCATATATATATACATATATTAGTCATTCACACACACACACACGTGTGTGTGTGTGTGTGTGTGTGTGTGTGTGTGTAGATGATTTAATGGGATCTGGCTCTGAATGAAAATTCTTAGTCCCGATTCCACTCGTGTTTATTTCATACATAAGCACAAATACTATGAATCTATGTCTTCCCTTCTACATACTCACATATACAAACACGCACATGCGTACTCCACCTATAGGTTAAATAGTATGACAAACTCAGGAAGATATAATTTCATCTCTTGGATGACTTCTACCCTCATTTATAAGTAAATAGCAGACAGATTGAATTCTATAGGTTTGGGTGAAAACCAGTTTGGTAGAAAATCTATGAATTCAAAAAGCAACATCATGTAATGGATAGCAGTTAAGATTATGTGTATGTATGTGCATACGTGTGTGTGTGTGTGTGTGTGTGTGTGTGTGTGTGTGTGTGTGTGTGTGTGCTTGTCTGTATGTGTTTGCTGATTCGTCTGAGGATCTCATAGTGTCACACTGTATTTTTTGCAACTCTGAGTTTTTGGGATTGGATTTCAACTCTTCTTTCTCTTCAGGTTTCACGGGTTCATTGGTAGAGTATAAAATGCATTGAATTTATTTCTGTGTATGACTAACGCATTTGATGAGATGGTGTATCTAAGATCTTTTTGTGTTCATAGATACGCTTTTTAAATTTCTGCAAGTTTCCCTAATGTATTATTGAGAACAATCGTGACGATTTTATATACACCCGATTCAGAATTATTATTGTTAGGAGTATTTTTGTTTCTGGTCATATTCATAATAGTTTTTAATGTGGTCGTATTTATTTTGACATTATTGCTATAGCCGTAATTTTCTTTTATGTATTTAGGAAATTTTATCCCACCATGATGAAACATTTCATTTGAATATTTAAAGAGTAGGTGTAATTTTATCCCACCATGATGAAACATTTCATTTGAATATTTAAAGAGTAGGTGTAATTTTATCCCACCATGATGAAACATTTCATTTGAATATTTAAAGAGTAGGTGTAATTTTATCCCACCATGATGAAACATTTCATTTGAATATTTAAAGAGTAGGTGTAATTTTATCCCACCATGATGAAACATTTCATTTGAATATTTAAAGAGTAGGTGTAATTTTATCCCACCATGATGAAACATTTCATTTGAATATTTAAAGAGTAGGTGTAATTTTATCCCACCATGATGAAACATTTCATTTGAATATTTAAAGAGTAGGTGTAATTTTATCCCACCATGATGAAACATTTCATTTGAATATTTAAAGAGTAGGTGTAATTTTATCCCACCATGATGAAACATTTCATTTGAATATTTAAAGAGTAGGTGTAATTTTATCCCACCATGATGAAACATTTCATTTGAATATTTAAAGAGTAGGTGTAATTTTATCCCACCATGATGAAACATTTCATTTGAATATTTAAAGAGTAGGTGTAATTTTATTCCACCATGATGAAACATTTCATTTGAATATTTAAAGAGTAGGTGTAATTTTATCCCACCATGATGAAACATTTCATTTGAATATTTAAAGAGTAGGTGTAATTTTATCCCACCATGATGAAACATTTCATTTGAATATTTAAAGAGTAGGTGTAATTTTTAATGAGGAAACCCGGATGACTTTTTCTCACATGGAGAATAATCTTTTTGACACATCTATTTGAAAATCAAACTTCATTGTTCATTGTCAGAGCATAAAAATACATTTATACAAACATAAATGATCACTCTGGCAGACATTTATGCATAAAACGTAGACATTCCTACTTTTTGGCGCATTGTAGTTTAGCTAAAAAGCCGTATAAAAACACACCCTTTAAATTACACAAGCGTATATATAGTTATCAAATCGTATATAATAAAAGTACATGTAGGATAAAACGATTTGACATAGATCCTGACGGCCAACGATCTAGTTTTTCCCCTTTGGTGCGCCAATGTTCTTGCAATTGCTAATAAGATTCAAAAATAAGACGCGCGTGAAATAACACAGTTAAGGCCAAGTGAACGGGCAAAGGAAAGCTGGCTTTTGCATTCAAATATCTTTCGATCTAAAGTCGAAGCATTTCCGCAGAAGAAACGTTCCGATCGACTGCTTACTTGCTAGATATCCGATTTAGTTTGACTAATCTCCATAGCTGTCTCCATTTTCTGCAGGCGAAAACATTAGAAAACGGTCAGATGCCAACAAATGTTTTTCTACTAAACCATAAAACAAAAAACAAAGATAGTTCTGTAATTGACATTTTTTAATTAATTCTCATGGAGGATACTTGATTATATTATTAAATGAACGGTCATTTGGTGTAAAATTATATTCTAGTATGTCACTTCAGGAGTTTCTAGTGTGTAATAAAATAAATAAACTTTTCCGTTACACCCAATGGTGTGTAGGGCAGTGTTTATGCTGTTTCCGTAACAAACTGTTTTTTATGGGGCTGGGTTGTCAGCCCTGTGCCCAATCTCCAACCCTGGAGGAAAGTGATTTTCTAAGCGTAGCTTAGACGTGATACACGGCCAAAAGTAGAGGGTACCCAGTATAGAACTCATAATGATTCTAGCGAGACGAGCGTGTTAACCATTACACCACGCCGAGATGCCCCTTTCTAGTGTATAGGCTAGATTTAAATAATCCACTCCATTAAAATAATGAATGTTACTATATATATATATATATATATATATATATATATATATATGTGTGTGTGTGTGTGTGTGTGTGTGTGTGTGTGTGTGTGTGTATCCCTCCTGTCACGCTCATGGACTCATGCACACGCACACACACATACACACACACACATATATATATTTTTCTTTTTAATCATATCACCCAACGCCACTGATGCGCAGGGAGCTACGTACGAATAAGAAGATTGGAAGAGAGAAAACCGGAAACCACATCCTAAACAGGGAACAAGGGATGAGTCTCTTCACCTGTTCAATAGACGTGGGTGGAGTGTGAACAGGGCGATAGTTTAGTCTATCTACTCCAATTGAAAAAAAAGAGTAAAAGAATGGAAAAGAGTAAACGATTGGAAAAGAGAAAGCCGGAAACCACATCCTAAACAGGGAACAAGGGATAAGCCTCTTCACCTGTTCAATAGACGTGGGTGGAGTGTGAACCGGGTGATAGTTTAGTCTATCTACTCCAATTGAAAAGAAAAAAAGAGTAAAAGAATGGAAAAGAGTAAAAGATTGGAAAAGAGAAAGCCGGAAACCACATCCTAAACAGGGAACAAGGGATAAGCCTCTTCACCTGTTCAATAGACGTGGGTGGAGTGTGGACCGGGTGATAGTTTAGTCTATCTACTCCAATTGAAAAAAAAAGTGAAAGAATGGAAAAGAGTAAAAGATTGGAAAAGAGAAAACCGGAGACCTCATCCTTAACAAGGAACAAGGGATGAGCCTCTGCACCTGTTCAATAGATGTGGCTGGAGTGTGAACCGAGCGATAGTTTAGTCTATCTACTCCAATTGAAAAAAAAAAAGAGTAAAAGAGTGGAAAGGAGTAAAAAATTGGAAAAGAGAAAACCGGAAACCACATCCTAAACAGCGAACAAGATAGTAACATTCATTATTTTAATGGAGTGAACTATTTAAATCTAGCCTACACACTAGAAAGGGTCATCTCGGCGTGGTGTAATGGTTAACACGCTCGTCTCGCTAGAATCCATGTGCATGTTTCCATGAGCGTAACAGGAGGGACACACACACACACACACACACACACACACACACACACACACACACACACAGAGATAGAGATAGAGATAGAGAGAGACAATAGCGAGGCAGAATCGGGCCATTTTATTAATCTGTAAAACCAATTATTAAACTGTCAGTTGTGAAAGCTCTTGCCGCGTTTTTCTTCTTTAACAGTGGGTTAATATTTTACTTTAGTGCAATAATTATATCATCAAGGTGTGAATATATATATCCTCTCTGTTATAATAAAGACTGCTGTATATATATATATATATATATATATATATATATATATATATATATATCACTCTGGCTATTGGGCGTGTATAATGATAATGTATACGCAAAAAAGTCTGCCTCTTTCTACTGAGCACCCATAGCCCAGATGTAGAATCACCGACTGACGCCAATTCGGTCGGGTTTCAATCCTGGGTTAAAAAAGCACCCAGAGTCTAACCGTACTGATGAACTGTGATACAGATACAGCGAAACAGATCTGTCTGCGGATGACTATATATATATATATATATATATATATATATATGCCACGACCGCCGATTGTACCAAGCGGAAAAATTTAGCTAAGAAAGTCATGCTGTTGATCTGGTTGGATTGAAAAGGAAGCCTGTACTATGAAGTACTACCAAGTAATGAACCGATTGATTCTGAAAATTACTGCTCGCAAATAGGCGAATTAAAGACAGCAATTAAAAAACATCCAGAACTCTTGAACAAAGAAGTTCTTTTTTCATTCGGATAATACCAGACTTCACGTTTCTTTGGCGGTCCGGCAAAGCTTGGCTGGTATGTGTTACCCCACCCACCATAATCACCAGGCATTACTTCTTCAGATTTTCGTTTATTCAAATTTCTACAAAATAGTCTCAATGGTAAAAGTTTCGATTCTTTGGCTGTCATATAAAACCGGCTTAAGTAGACATTTTTTGAAAGTATGGTTCTTAAAAGCGAAGAATCTAAGCATTAGAAATAAAGTTTCTAGATAACCATTTTATACGTCTACAGCTTGTATCGCATAAAAAATGACGCAGTGTGAGACACCATGAGACAGAAACTGGGCTGTTGTCATACTTTAAACACCTTCAAAAAGAGGAATTTGAAATGGTATGGTCACGTCATAAAAGCCCATAATTTCACTGCTATTATACAAAGTTCCATTTTATGTAATAATAATAAGTTGTAGACAGGAAAAGGTGGGATGACAAGGTCACTGAGTGGCCGGAAAGATCATTTACAGATACTCAGCCATTAGCACGTAAGTGCTCGACTTTGTAGCCACCCTACGACCACACCCGGTCATGGAACTGATGATGAAGATAATGAGGATAATTCTTAAAACAATATAACTGCATCTTTTGAAACTTCGATGAATTAGTTCTTGGGTAGTGAGAAAGATAATACACTGTTAGATTGTATGGACCTCGATTATGTTTCAAATTGGCCTTGTGATAAACATAACCGAATTCCCCACAATTTATAATTATCTGTTGTAACCCTGTTTAAGGGGTCACAAATAAAACAGGAACACGGGATTAGTGTAAACAATTGTATTAACAAAATAACTGGTAAAGGTATAATATGCCAGCTTGTGTTCGTCTTGCTGACGAGCAAGCGGTGTTGGATATCAAAGTCTCTATTCGGTAAGTCACTCTACTGTTGTCTGACTCATACCAGACTGGTGCTCTCCCGGTGACTACTAGTCACATGGTATTTATGCAGGTTGAATTAGTCCATTACTATGTTAATGGGTAGGTCCGCCACAACATTATCATAATATCGAAAAGACAAAACTGTCTCGTTTGTTTAAGTGAAAATTCATTTATCGAGCAGAATAACATACAATGTTTATGTATGGAATTATTAAACTGTGAAAATGTTCTAAGAGTGTTGTGGAATAGTTTTCGCACTGAGTGTTATAATCGTGCTATGTCGGTTGCTAATCGACTTAACGCACTCTAAATTTTAGGAACTTGGTAATCTTCCACTGAAAGCTGACTCCTTAGTATTCGGCTATCTGCCGACTAATATCAACTGCCTAGTAGTTCTACTGAATTCCAATAGAACTCTAAAGAACTCTAAAGAACTCCTATGAACTTCCCAAGAACTTCTCCAGTTAACTTCCAGTTAATTCTTATTAACATAGGAGGGATAATCCATTATCTGAGGAATAGGTGTGTTTCACCATACCAAAGAGAAATAGTAGTAAAGAGTTCAAATAATACAGAGTTCATTTGTTGTAGCAAAGTGTGATTAGTGCAGAAAAAGATAAATTTATGTTTCGCTGTATGTATCAACAGTAGTAGTAGTAGTAGTAGTAGTAGTAGTGATGTCTTTGTTCCTATTTTTCTTTTTGTGGACGGCAATGAAGAAGAAGTGATAAAGAAAGCAGCATGAAAGAGAAAGTGAGAAGGTGCGAATGAGAGTTGCTGGGACGGTTGTGTTCGAACAGCGGCTGATAATTCTCTTGCTACATTGTGACAGGTGTCCTCTCTGTTATCTGCCCTTTTGTCTATTTTTGACTCAACTTCCTTTTTTTATTTATATCAAAAAGCGATTTGACATCGGCTTGTTACGCTTTCTCATTTTGTAAATCGCTCTTCTTTCACTGGTTAGAATATATTTTACACAGGCTCGCGAAACTTTGCTTTTTTGGGGTTTTTTTTATAGCACGAAACCAATCCTTTTTTTTTATCTTTCAAAATAGATTTTCGCAGTGGCTCACGAATTGGAAAACAGTGAAGAAAAAGAGTCATTTTTATTCCGTATTAACCACAAGATAACGGAACAAATCAATTATTTTAATTTTTTTAGTTATTTTTTAACTTAAAAATGAACCTCTAATTTTTTTAATCGGTTCTATCGCCAGACATTTCATTGCTTTTTCTTTGACTTGTCGCAATTAGAAAGATATTTATGTCTAATGAAATGATTACTTGCTCTCTATAAAACACAGAATAGTGTGGTTTCTGCTTGTAATTAACTCTTACAAAAACAGAATTCTTTACAGAAATTTGATTTTTTTCCCCTTTTTCTCTTCTTGGTTATTATATTTACCAGTTATTCTTAATTTAATATTGGCAATAGAAAGAAGCCTTTGGAAAAATACAAAGGAAAGATGAACAGCAATCAACACGCAGCCAACAGCTGATAATAGATTGTTGAAGAGAGTGTTACAGCGCTAACCCGATTCATTATGGCCAGTCTTAATGACTTGTTCTCATGTGTTTTTGGCCAATATTAAGTGTAAGCTGACGTTGTGTAGCAAGAAAAGACTGGGCAGTCGGTCTGGATTTAAATGTTTCGCTGGTTAGTAACGCTATCAGAAACGATACATTATCATAATCGGTAACCCCGTGTTCATGTAGGACGTAAACGATCATTGTTCTTTTTTGCTTTATTATCTGTGAAATACCGTTCATTATTTGGAAAAATAGTTGAGTAGTTTATTAATGCATTCTCATTAGCCTGTAATTCAATGTTTTTCGGTTTTTAGATTGGTAGCTACCCAACGATAGAAAGCTCAGCCTACTTTGCTATTTTCACTATAGGAAGAAGAAGAGACACATTTGTGTCTTTACTAAAAGCGTTTACGTTGGAACTTGAACTTGACTCACCGATTCCACTTTCTACACTGATTTCAGCTACGTTAGCCGCCCACCTTGCATCCGTATATACATGCACAAAAACATACACATGCAAATTTATAAATTCACATATCTATACGAAGCCAAATATTTAGAGGGAAAAGTCAAAGAAAAAGAGAGGAGGAAAAAATGGAGTGAATATATACAAGTAAGAAATATTTATCGATAAATGATAGTGTCAAACAAGTATGCTAAAGAATCATGCCAGGAATTATTTATGTGGCTATACAGTCTGGACGGGAAAATTGAAAAATCCCCAGTGCTAAATGGATATTGATGAACAATATTTGGCAAAGGAAAACCGTTTGCTTGCCAACAAATGAAGTTCATTTGGAAACAAAACTCTCGTACTGCTATTTCAACATGTCACTGTCTATTTATGTTTCCTATGGCGTTACTAACCAGCGGAACATTTCAACCCAGACCGACTGTTCAGTCTTTTCTTGCTACACAACGTCAGCTTACACTTAATATTGGCCAAAAACACATGAGAACAAGTCATTAAGACTGGCCATAATGAATCGGGTTAGCGCTGTAACACTCTCTTCAACAATCTATTATCAGCTGTTGGCTGCGTGTTGATTGCTGTTCATCTTTCCTTTGTATTTTTCCAAAGGCTTCTATTGCCAATATTAAACTAAGAATAACTGGTAAATATAATAGCCAAGAGAAGAAAAAGGGGAAAAAGATCAAATTTCTGTAAAGAATTCTGTTTTTGTAAGAGTTAATCACAAGCAGAAACCACATTATTCTGGGTTGTATACAGATCAAGTAATGGTTTTATTAGATAGCAAGATCAACTCTTTTAAATCTAACATTGTGAACCCTGAAATGTTATATTTTTAAATGCTTCACTGACATATTCAATATAAGCATGCATTTTATGAATGTACTAAAATGATTTTGCAACACATTTTGAAATCCTAAAAGTATTTAGTATTGTTGAAGTTAGTAATATTTTTGTCAAGATTTACAAACTCTACCCACGCTCTCTCTCTCTCAAAATTTAATATATATAAACACTTAAAGAAAAATACGAAAAGCAATATTGCATTTTATTAAATAATTATTTGTTAATTTAGTCATTAAATTGTTTTTAAAATAGTGGGAATATTTTATATGTTAAATGATAAAACTTTAAATTTTCTCCTTAAAATTTATGAAAATTTATTGTACTAAACTACACACCCTAGTAAAACTAACTGTAGTTTTTACCCTCTTATCTGTTTGAACTGCTCTCCAAAATTTGGTTTTGTTCAGTCTATGTATTTTAGAGGGTGTGATAGAGGGACGGACGGACACACGGAAGTAACAAAAGTTTTATACGTAGATACTTTGAATCAAACATTTTATAGGAAAAGATTTGCGTTAGGCTGTAATGAATAACGGCTCGGTATGAGAAATCGAAAAGCTGACTTTGAGTTCAATTTGGGTTTTTACATTCACTTACGTGTAAATACTATTTGGAAAGGTATGAATCCATCTTTTTTTTTTTTTTTTTAACTCAGCTATAACTTAAATAGCAGGACACTTGAAGCAATAGCCTTGGGTGGCAAGCAGTATACCGCAGAAAAAATGGTGACCTACTGCGGAAAAATCTTCTGCCTCGTCAGTCATGAATCGAAAGAGACATGATTGTCCAAGCGTTTATCACGCATGGTACTTAACTGTAAGAGTCAACAGATCTTTAGGTGAGAAAGTTGTGAAGAGACATGATCGTCCATGCATGTATCACGTATGGTACTTAACTAAAAGAGTCAACAGATATTTAGGTGAGGAAGTTTTGAAGATTGCAATTTGAGCTCTGGTAAAAAATGCTTACTTAGACATTAGGTCCAAAAAATTCATACACTGATGTCCTCAAGGATATATGGCTCAGTGGGTATAGGCGTTGGTTACTTCTAGTGACTTGACCCAAAGAGTTGCGATTTCCATATTTATAACAAATAAATTAAAGATTTGAATTAAAGATAGATAACTACACGGCTCCCGGAGGTGGCTTCGCACATGGAACAAGACTGATATACCCTAGAGATTGACATACAAAGTTCGGTTCAAAATTCCTAGCACCTGAAGAAGGTCGGAGCGTACAACGGCCAAATCGTCTAAAAATAGCAATAAAAATGAGGACAGCAGCCTGAACGGTGTAAATGATATAAAACATAATATTTTTAAAATTCACCTCCGCTGAACGGCCTGATCATTTTCTCCTCGCTACACAAACTTCTTTATAAATATACTCTGGTGTTAGCTGTTCGTGAGTCTTCTTCTACGTGCCTTGTCGTTTCGGGACGTAGGCGATCATGGCCTTTCACGTCTCTCTATCCCTGGTGGCTCTTTGCACACTTTATCCTGTTACACAACGCAACCCCCGTTCTTCCATCCACCTTCTCAGGCCCGTCAAGTATGTTACACGCTGTTTTCCCCTGTCTCTCCTTCTCTTTATCTGGCCTGTAAGTATCTGATTCTCCAAGCCATCCTTCCTCATTGCATGTCCCAGGAACTTTAGCTGACTTTTCCTGATGCTCAATATTAATTTTCTTTTCATTTCCATCCTTATTTCATTTCCATCATCATTACTCACATGCTCGATCCATGATATCAGCAGCATCCTTCTGTAGAAACACATTTCAGTTGCTTCAAGTTATTCTTTCATCTTCGATGAGATTGGTCGGCATTCACTGAAGAACTGACATCACATAGCAATCCAGTACTCTCCTCTTTGTTTCAAGTGAAATTTTCGTGTCTCTTAATATTCTACTCAGCTTCTGGAATGTGTCCTTGCCTATTCCAATGCGTTTTCGGATCTCTGTGTCGCACTTTCCGTCTTCTGTTAGAACACTTTGCAGGTATTTAAATTTTTGTACCTGCTTGATTTTAGTATCCCCCATTTGTATTGGGCATTTTAGGCTGCTCTTTTTGCTGATGACCATGCATTCAGTTTTCTTACAGTTTATTTATAGTCTTTTCTTATCACTCTCTTCAGCTACCCTCTGTAGGAAGTCTTGTCGTTTTATTTCCGTCTCTGCTATCATCACTGTATCATCTGTGTACCATATGTTGTTCGAATTGTGGCCTCCGATGACGAATCCTGGCATAACATCTAGGGTCCTCAGAATAGTCTCGCTGTACAAGTTAAATAGATCCGATGAAAAGACACATCTTTGTCTTATGCACTTTTCTATCTTTGTATATCTGCTGAATGCGTTATCTGTTCGTATGCAGTCGGTTTGCTGCCAGTAAGGATGCTTGATTGCTCTTATGTTTTTCACAAATATGTCGAGGTTGCTGAGTGTTTCTATATTACTAAGCTTAGTTTTTCCTAAAATTTTGTCTTGTATGTATCTCTTCAGGGTCAGGTCGATTATCACTCTCCATAAATTCTTCTTTTTTTTAGCTATGTCTGTGTGTTTGCTACTTCTCCTAGTCCTCACTATACCATCAATTTACACTCGGTAAGCAGGTTACCCGCTGTTTTCATTTACTACTTTTTTCAGTAAGTCTTGTGAGTGTCAAATTCTCCAAACCTATTTATCTTAATATATGCCTACATAAAATATTCCAAAATAAAAAAAGCAGCCTCTCCTGCCAAACCTAACCAATAAAAAATATATCATTTTACCCATTAACTTAATCACAGCCACAACTCAAAAGAATTTATCTAAACTTAATATAGAATTGGTCATAGTCACATCTAAAACAATGAAAGACTTAATCAATTCAAAATAAAACAATAAACTAAAACTTGAAGGAGGAATAAACTCTATTATCCATAATGGCTGCAACAAAGAATACATAGAGAAAACCTCTAGAAATTTTAATAAAATTATGAGAACGCAAAAGGGATATTTTACAAAAGAACAAACGCATTAGTTTCCGTAACGAGAGTGTTCAAATTTTTATAGAAAATGCTGCTCTAATTAAAAGAGAAGCAATTTACTAAGATGAAAATGTTTAGAAAGTACTTTAATCACTAGATTATCCACAGTAAAGTTGCTTCCAAAGCATTTCACAATTCTTGGGAAAGATCTTTTATTATTATAATGTGAGATATTTAATAACAAAAGTGAAGGATATTCAAATTTAAATTTCTCAACATTTCTCGTACATGCGCATGTGTAGTCGTATCAATATATATATAAAAAAAAGATTAGTTTAATCAATTAGTAAAGGACGAAAAGCGTCACCCAAAACCTTTTTCCTCTTTGTCATAAATTTCAAAACTCGACCCCCATAAGGCGTGTGGAGACGATGGAATCCCTGTGATAGTCCTTAAGAGGTGTGCTCCTGAACTTTCCCCTGTCTTCTCTAAACTATTTAACTACTGCCTTTCTGCTTCCTGCTTTCCTGCATACTGGAAGTTCTCCTCAGTCGTTCCTGTATTTAAGAATTGTGGTGAAGCCTCGGACCCATCCAACTATCGCTCTATCAGTCTTCTACCGATATTCGGGAAAGTATTCGAGGCTATAATCAATGCTGAAATAGTTCATCATCTCACCGCCCACAAACTGTTCTCCGACAGGCAATATGGATTCCACTTTGCCAGGTCCACGGCAACCGGAGTACATGCTACAGGCCCTTGATGAGTCTGACGAGGCTCGCGCGGTTGCTCTGGACATCTCCAAGGCTTTCGACAGGGTTTGGCACTCTGGCCTCCTATGCAAACTACGCAGTTATGGTATTACCGGTCGCCTGCTTGACCTAATCCAATCTTTCTTAAATAACCGCAAAATGAAGGTCGTTCTGAATGGGCGCGCCTCTTCGTC
This sequence comes from Ascarosepion bandense, assembly GCA_037127315.1. NCBI lineage: Eukaryota > Metazoa > Mollusca > Cephalopoda > Sepiida > Sepiidae > Ascarosepion > Ascarosepion bandense. The sequence goes on along the minus strand of JBBBDQ010028659.1, from coordinate 304,455 downwards.
CTACAGCACGAATGCTGGTGTCCCACAGGGCTCTATCCTGGGCCCGACGCTCTTCCTTATTTTCATCAACGACCTCCCAGATGAGATCAAGTCCCAAGTAGGCATCTACGCAGATGACACTACAATATACTCCCGCACCAGTAAGAAACCTGTCGTGGCGGACAGACATAATCTCGCTGCTGACCTTGAACGGGATCTACACTTTGTGGTGAACTGGGGCAAGAAGTGGCTTGTCAACTTTAATTCATCTAAGACCAAGCTGTTGTCTGTCAACCATTGCAGGCAACCTCTCCTGCATGGACCAAGCGATTCTCCCGGAGAGTAATACACTACGCCTCCTCGGACTTACCCTGTCCTCAGACCTCAAATGGAACCACTATATTGAATCCATAGCAAAATCTTCTGCTAAGAAGGTTGGGTCACTATGTCGATCCAGGAAGTCAACCATCTGTCCGTGCATGGAGTACTGCTGCCATTTATGGTCAGGTGCCCCTGCCATTCTCCTCAGTGTTCTTGACAGGCTCCAAAGGAGAGTCTGTAATGTGATAGGTACTGATCAGGCGGCTCGACTGCAGCCACTTCCCCATCGTCGAAATGTGGCCTCCCTTTGCCTGTTCTATAAATACTTTCATGGATTCTGCTCAGACGAACTTAAGTCACTGATGCCTCCTCAACAGGTGTTTACTCGTGCAACCAGATTGGCAACTGGGTCCCACCAATACACAGTCAGGTTAGTCAAATGCAGACGACAATTCTACTCCTGCAGCTTCTTCTCTCGCACTTCCCGTCTGTGGAACTCGCTCCCGTACTCTTGCTTTCCTGACGGCTACAACCTCCAGAAATTTAAATGCAAAGTCAATACTCATCTACTAACCACTGGCCTCTAGCTCTCTCCCATCCCCTGTATAACCTTCCCTTTCTCTCCACCTATGTATCTGTCATCGCACCTGCTTTCTCAGCTTTCTATTGTTCCTTTCTAACTAGTTTGTACTCCTCACTCTTTTCTAATTAATCGTTTTACATTTATGTAGCCCCCTGCACATCAGTGGCGTTTCCGCCTTGCTCGGGGTGAAATGATTAAAAAAAATGACTGAAAAGCATTAACAAGAAAAAAAAACTGTCTAGAATGAAACGCCATTTACTGAATACTATAAACGCACGTAGTAATCAATCACAATCTTATAGATTCAATTATAAATATATATGCTTTTGTCTTTAGAATGTCATTTATGAATTGCAGAGGTTTTGCGCTAATTCTACAATTTTATTATGTTATTTAATTAATCGGAGGAAGATTTATTAATGCTGTATTGTCATTCTATATCAGATTACCTTGCATATGCATTTATACATCCATTTTGCATACCAATTTTTTCTTCACTTTTTCCTTTTCCCAATTAATCACTCTATTGTAATAAATACGACGATACAGCAAAACAGGCCAATATGCAGTTTATATATATATATATATATATATATATATATATATATATATAAAATAAATGCCGGGTCGCTCAAAATAGTAAAAACCTTGTATCCTCTTCACCTGGAAATATATATATATTTCCAGGTGAAGAGGATACAAGGTTTTTACTATTTTGAGCGACCCGGCATTTATTTTATTATGAACAGTGCTCAATATATAGTTATGAATTAATTGTACATTGCGAAACGGAAATTTCTATGTTTCGAGATAGATTCTCTTCATCAGGTAATGTTTGATGTTGGTTGTACAAATGATTTACATTTAAATACATTTAAATACAAAAATTTTCGGTTTGCTGCTTATGTATGCGGGAAGATATAAAATTAACACGTGTGCCTCTTTTAACTAATCGAAGCGAATATTCATTTTGGAATTTGGCTCCAAAGAATACATACTAAGCATGCATTCTTTTCATGCCTTTTCTCTTTTTTTCTTCTTTTTCCCTTTCTTTGCTTTTCTTCTTTCTACTTTATCCTCCCTAACGGTCAAGATGTCAAACTGTTTTTAAACTAATTTTATTATTTTCCTTTTTTCCACTTTTATTGTTTCCCGCTAGTTTTATTGATTATGAAGCAGCTTATAATCCTTTCAAATATTTTGCCACCATTTTTGACAGTAGAATTACACACAGTGGTATACTCGTATAATATAGACAAGATAATAATCATAAATAAGTATATCAGAAATATATATATAAAATTCCGAATACTACACTGTATACCTGTTTCGGCGAGAAAAATATCGCTTTCTCGGCAACGTTCAAAAAGAAAATTTTATTTCAAGTATGTTACAAAAATTCACATTACCGGAAAGTTACTCAAAAATATTTCCATACACAGGAAGTTTACATTAAAGAGACATAAGTGGAGGGGAGTTAAGAAAGAAAATAATTTTTTTTTTTAAATCATATCTCCCCAAGCAAGGCGAAAACGCCACTGATGCGCAGGGGGCTACGTAAAAGTGAAAAGAATGGAAAAGAGAAAAACCGGAAACCACATCCTAAACAGGAAACAAGGGATGAGCCTCTTCACCTGTTCAATAGACATGGGTGGAGTGTGAACCAGGCGATAGTTTAGTCTATCTACTACAATTAGTCTATCTACTACAATTAGTCTATCTACTCCACTATCTACTTGGCGTTCAGACATTGACACAGGCGTTACGTAAAACAAACAGAGGAGGGGATTCAAGACTCGATTATAGAAGACTTTTAGATTACGTCTGTATTAAAAAAATCAAATCTTAAACCGTGTTACTGGAATGAAAGTGGTGGGGGAAAAAGCAAAAGCAAAATGGGGTAGTCAGGGGAAGAGTTAAAGGAGAAATAAGACATACAAAAAAAGGAATAAAGTAGGGGTAAAAACTTCTGTAGCCATGATAAAGAATGCCGGCTTCAAAGGGTGAAAGAAAGAGATAGCTACATAAAAAGAAAAAAGATAAAGAAAAAAGAAAAGAGAAAAGTAAAGAAAGGATAGATATAACATATTGTAGAACGTAACTCTGTATAAAATTTATCAAAACAAAAAAAATTGTTTAAATTAATCTAGTCAGACTATTGTCAGTGAGTTAAAGTGTCATATGCGATACACGCTTGGGTGAACATCTCCAAAGAGACATGACTGACTGGACAGAAGACGATACCATAGTAGGTTGCCATAATTTTCTGCGGCAGACTAGTTGCCAGCCAACCCAATCTCTCCTGTTATTTAACTCATTACTGTGGGAGAGACGAATTAATACCTTTCCCAACGGTATTTGCGCGTAAGTGAATCCAAGGGAATTTAACTGGAATTCAAACTCGGCTCCCTGATTTCTCCTTCCGAGCCGATATCCACTGCGCCACAACGCACATCACAACTAGTAATAGGTTTAAAATCTACTAATAGAAATGGGCGTGATATTGTAGTAGATCTAAAATGAGAATTTGCAAATTATATATATACATATACATACACATATATACCGATGGTTACCATATATACCGATGCATATATTTACATACATACTTATACATATACACATACATACATATACACAGATACATATACCCACACTTTCTTATAAATACATGCATACATCCATATACACCCACATATACATACATATACATACACACAGATATACACCTATACCTATACATACACATATGCACATATACATACATACAAATACACACACACGCACACACACACACACACACACACACACATATATATATATATATATATATATATATATATATATATACACCCCTCCACATACTTATGCTTATATGTAAAAATAAGAAATATACACACATCTGCACACCAATATATATGGAATTAAAAAATATATCTGAGATAGAAAAATTGTTATTGGAAATTCTAAACATAAAAAATCTAAATTGTAAAGTGCTATACGCTTGGGCGATCATGTCTCGAAAGAGACATGACTAACTAGGCAGAAGATTATCCCACAGTAGGTTACCATTGCTTTCTGCGGTAGACTGGTTGCCGACCAAGGCTATAGAACCCAATCTCTCCTGTTATTTAACCCATAACTGGAAGGAAGAGACGAATTAATACATTTCCCAAGGGTATTTGCGCGTAAGTGAATATAATGGATTCAGCTGGAATTCGAACGCGGCTCCCCGGCTTCTCGTTCCGAGCCGATATCCACTGTACCACAACGAACATCCTAAATTGCAAAGTAGTTCTCTTTAAAATTGTCATTAAAAGTGGGGTTAAATGAAAAATTTAGGCAGGGGAAGTCTTCAACGTTTGGAAAAATAAGTTAAAAATTTAAGATTCGTCGCAATCTAAAATAAATAAATGTGCTCGAAACATTTAAGGGTTAATGAGTTGATCTCTTGGTCATTTTTTGTAATACTGTAGTTTTTTGAAAGAAGAAAAGAAGAGATCTGCAACTCTGGAAATTATTAATAGGAGGGCTTAAAATTAAATTTACTTAAATTTAAATTAAAAAATTAACATTAAAATTAGAAATTTAAAATGTAAATTTTTAAATTCAAAATTTAACATTTAAAATTTTGAATTAAAAAATTAGGATTGTAGTGACATTTGCTTATGAATTCTTTAATTTAAAAGTAGGTTTTGATTAGGGTACTTTATTATTTTAATTTTTTTAACTAAACATCGATTACATCTATCGTATGTGTTTTGCGGGGTGCGGGCTGCACCTATCGGTTTCCAATTAACTATGGGATTTAGTTCTTCTTCCTTCATTTCCCAAAATCTTCGGGAAAGGGATGTTTGAAATCTTAGATTGGGGTTAGAAAAGAAGTGCTTACGAGTATAGTAATGTGTTTAAATTTCCCCAGCGGAAATTTGGTATTTTTTCATGTTGTTAGTTGGGAAGATTTGGGCTTGGTAGATTACCTGGGTATATTTACGTTAATATATTAGTAGATTGCCTTCCTCTAAACAGTTATTCACGGATTTACAATTACGTGAATTAAAAATTCCTGTTTTTGTGTTGGCATTATCTAAACTCTTTAAAATTTGGTTGTTATGTGAATTGATAATATTGTCCATATTTTGAGTGCATGAGTAGCTAATTTTTAAAGTATTTCTACTAAAGGCTTTGTGTAGTGGATTGTGGCTGTTGAAATATTTCTGTATTATTCGGAATTTTATATATATATAATATACATATTTGGCTCTGTAAACAGTTAATACTATTTACATCGAACCCTCCACCTGGATCATTTTAATATAAATAAAATTAATATAAACAGTATCTGTTGTTTTGGATTTTACCTTACAAAATCCAACGGAGAATTTGCAATGTTATCTATACCGACTTGGCAGCTCGGCTTCAGTCGGTCTCTCACCGGTGTGACGTGGCTTCCATGTGCCTCTTCTATAAATACTTTCACGGCTTCTGCTCCAATGAACTTAGATCACTGGTGTCCTCTAAGTATGAATTTACAAGAGCTAGAATTCCCTTCCATAAACTTGCTTCCCCGACAGCTACAATCTCCAGGAATTTAAATGTAATGTCAATAGACATCTATCACACTAACTCACATCCATTCTTACAAACTCTTTTTTCATTTACTCCACCCACATCATCGGTATCCTCATCCGTCTATTACCCTCCTCCTGACATTTCTTATAACTAACCCCACTTTCTCATCACTTTCCCCCATGTATCCCCCTGCGCAACAGTGGCAGTAGAATGCCTTGCTTGGGGTGAGATGATTAAAAAATACTATTTCTTTTTTTGGATTTATATATATATATATATAAACTCGGATTTTCTTGCAATCATTAGGTACATATTATGTACTGAACGTTTTTCGATTTGAATTAGGTATTAGCTTCCTTATGGTATTTATAAATAGTAAATCGAATATGTGAATATTTTTATTTATTAAATGTATAATTTAGTTAGGTAAAAATAGAATACTAAATTCATGGAACGAAAAAAACATTTTCGTGGTACGATATTATTAATCCCACTTTGTGGTGAAGGTCATTTGTTTGCTTTGGGAAGGAATCCTTTGAATGGATATTTCTTTCAAAGAATAAAAAATTAAAAAAAGTAAAAACAAAAGTAAAAATAATAATTATAAAATTAGCATTAAAGAATAAGAAAATATATTTAAGAAATAATTAAAAAGAAATATAATTCGAAAAGTCTAGCGCAACAGATACACGCATACATACACATTAACGTATGAAAAACACACACACAAACGTATAAACAGACGGTTTTACAATTTTAATTATATTTAGGTATCGGCATTGATAAAGTTAAAGTCGTTATAAATTGTGCGTGCAATTTATTGTACATTAATTTAAGTAAAGTAAAATTTAATTAGGTTTATGCCGAAACTAAAAAAAAGAGGGATACTAAACAAAATTGTGGGAAAATAAGAAGAAAAGTAAGTAACGGATAATATATATATATATATATATATATATATATATATATATATATAATAGTTCTTTAATTACTTTTTTTTGTCATAATTAAATTATACCGGTACAGAGTTGTATTAAAAGTGTTCAATAAAATTATATAGTAGAAATTTTGAAAATATAGTTATATTATGCAACCCAAGTTTCTACCATCTGGTGTCTTCAGGCGATTTACAACAACTGATTATACCGCTTTTTTAAGAACGCTCATGTAACGGGGATTTATTATTAGTGCGCAGTTTTAAAAATCATGAGAAGTTATAACGCTTTCATCCATGGTTGTATGATCCTAATAGGTATTTTTTTTTTTGGTATGGTTACACTTAGTCATAGTTTCTGTTCTTGAAACATAATAGTTCTTTGATTTACTTGTTTAAATGTAGTTGTGGATCGCACTAGATAGGGAGAACTACTCAAAGACTAGATGCCAGAATTAACCAACAAAAATCTATTCTTCGTCAGTGTGGCTGAGCAATACATACGGGTCTTCTGTTGCGGAACACCTTATAAATAACCATAATTGTGCCGCTAATTTTAGTGCAGACACATTTTCAAGTAAACCACACTCTCTTGATCAAATCTCTGCTACCAAACGGAGAGAGACCCAGGCGGCGCTTCGCCGAAGGGTAGAGTCTCATCTAGGACGAATAGAAAAGAGCCCGTCCAAGCCTTAAGCTGGGTCTACGGGATATTTTTGGCTGAGCTTAGTGGTTAAGTATCCCCACTTTAATTGACCTTGTGTAGCATCCGCCTTAGTGGAAAGGTGATAAATACCAGTGTGGACACATTTTCCATCTTGAGTACGTCCCACTCTAGTTACCACATCTATGTGTTGGAGGTCACCTATATTCAATCTTTAAAGCCCCCCCCCCCACTATGTAAACAAAAGATCATATATTTGGCCTCCAACTCATTTTTATTTAAAGATTTTTCCCATTACATCTTGTCTATTTTCTTAAAACGATAATTATTTCTTTATTAACCTCGATTTAGCTCTGTTGAGCGGGGTTCGAAACCGATTAGCTAGCCCATTTTTCAATTTTATTTTTTAAATATTATCATCACACTTGGTAATACTAAATATTTTTGTCTGTTCATGGCGGTAACGAGATTTTATACTACCATTCACTGTTTTTTGAAGAGACACTATTAAAACCTTTTGAATTTTTTCATAATAAAAATATCTCTGATAAAGCGAATTTATTTCGCTGAAATGATCATTCAATACATGTAATTTCCTAAGTTTTATGTGTAAAAAACATATACATATTTGGCTCTGTAAATAAATAATTTTAATTACACTTAGCCCACTGGCTGGATCAGTTTTATATTTAATTTTCAACAATTAATATGAATAGGATCTCCTTTGAAATTAACTACATGACACGTACTTTTTGTATATGTATATATATATATAGATATTACCATAATATATCAACCAGGCTGATGGAAGGCGTAGAGGGATCTCTCAGATGATTAATGGGAAGAAGTTTAGTTTTAAAGCGTTGATATTAACAAGCCATCATTTAGTCTAGTTAACAACAGACTCTAAGTCGTTTTTGACATCGGATGGCAATATGACGTTGTCGGACTGATCGGCTTTACTAATCGAGGCAGGATAAAACGGTTGTGACGTCAGCGTAAATACCAAGTTTAGAGCTGATGTTATCAGGAAGGCTAATAATTAAAATTAAAAACAGGATGGAGCTCTGAGGCATATATATGTATATATATATATATATATATATATATATATATATATATATATATGAAAATTTTGTAATTTACTTGAAGCATAGTGTATATTAGGTGTATGGTTAGGTATTGAAGGCTGTCACAATGCGTTTAGTAAAATAAAGGAAGGCAAAGAAGTTGTTGGGTGAAAGGCATAGACTCACTCGGACGGACGCAAGCTTTTCTGCCGTTCTGAAGATGAAATTTTGATCTCGAAACATTATTAATAAATAGGTAATACCCAACAACTTCTTTATCTTCCTTTATTTTACTAAACGCATTGTGACAGTATTCAAGGCCTAACCATACACACATATATATATATAAACAAATGTTTGGAGGTACAAAATTTGTACACTATTTTAAAAACAAGGAATTTATTAACGTTGTTGTTTTTTCGTTTGATTTGTAATTTCAACGATTTTCTCCTGATAAGATGTTGGGCGAAAGACTGTTAATAAATTCCTTGTTTTTAAAGTAATTCGACATTGTTAGTTTCAGTTAAAAGGCACTTTACTAAGGGAGGTGCAAAACTTAATCCAGCGATGTAATAGAGACATGATATCACGAATAGTTGAATGGGATGTTTGATGCAGTCAAGTCCTGGCAACGATATATCACCATCAAGATTAACGACTTCTCTAATAAACAGCTGCTCCATTTCCTCTTTCAATTGGAAAAAAAAGTTTCATGAAATAAATTGATTGCTTTAACATTTCTAATATTTAGTGGAGATTTCAGTGAAACATAGTGTAAATAGTGTAAATCATACACCGCCATTATATCAATTGGATGTAAACATTCATGAACGCCCAATTCTGAAGATATATGCCTCAGAGCTCCATCCTGTTTTTAATTTTAATTATTAGCCTTCCCGATAACATCAGCTCTAAACTTGGTATTTACGCTTACGTCACAACCGTTTTATCCTGCCTCGATTAGTAAAGCCGATCAGTCCGACAACGTCATATTGCCATCCGATGTCAAAAACGACTTAGAGTCTGTTGTTAACTAGACTAAATGATGGCTTGTTAATATCAACGCTTTAAAACTAAACTTCTTCCCATTAATCATCTGAGAGATCCCTCTACGCCTTCCATCAACCTGGTTGATGCTGACCTTCAGGAAAGTGACTCGTAGCGCCTTCTCGGGCTAAATTTCTCAGCAGATATAAATTGGAAAGATTATATCGAAACCATTGCCCGGCCAGCTGCTATGAAAGTCGGTTCACTGTGTCGTGCTAGAGAATTTTTATATCCCGAATCTATCTTACATATCTATAAGTCTGCCATTCGTTCATGCTTAGAATGTGGCTGCCACATAAAGCCCTATGCATCTGCTATATATCTAGAGATCCTTAATAAAATCCAAAGAAGAATCAGCTATAATATTGTTCTTGATCTGGCCTCTCGGCTTTAGTTACTTTCATGAGCGCTGCAAGGCTGTCTCCCTGTGTCTTTTCTATAAATACCTTTATGGTAATTGCTTGGATGAGATCTTTGCTATGGTACCTAAACTTTTTAAATTTAAACGCAGTAATCATCTGGCGTCGAGATGTGCTGGTTTAATGCAACTGTAAATTCTATACTAACTATTTCTTTTCAACTGGAGCTGAATCGCTTCTCTTGGATGCGAAAATAAAATTTTGTAAGCGAAAATACAGCCACTCTGCTCACAAGTGAAACCAACATTTTTTTCTAAATTTAAACACAATAATTTTGTCGAATTTCTAAATATTTGATTGGTTAATGATGTAATGAATATGTGATATAATGAATATGCATACACCTTGGTTCCCCCTCACAGTAATATGATTGGCTGGTGTCAGCCATAAATACAGACTAAGGCGAGGACGTCAATAGATCTACGTCTATTGACTACGCCTACTGCATAAGCCTACGTCTCAGCATACTGCATACGACTACAACGAGTACCAGTCCATTTCGGTTACTTGCTAGATTGTCCTACCCAGTTACTTTTGCCAAAACCGCTTAGCTACTTCGAATAATATATATATATATATATATATATATATATATATATATATATATATATATATCCCTTTCCGGGACATAAATTAATAAATTCGATTTTACATATATTTGTACTCTTGCAAGTTCTAAAGAAAATAACACTTATATTTACGAATTAACTAATAGACAATCCCTTTCCGTTAGATAATTGTCAAACATATTTTTACCATATACGGACGTAGTAGAGAACCATAAATAGATAAAACATTTTATTTATTTTATTGTAATTCTCACAGTGCATACGAAAACATTCAGGAGAAAGTCATCGGGATGAAATATAGTGATGAATTTTGAATTAAGTTAAAGAAAAATTGTCTGAATTTTGGCAGTCAAATACTGCAAAATTGCTTTTATCCTAATTTGTGGCAACAAATATCGAGAATCCTTTCGTGTTTTCCGACATCATATTTTTTTTAATCGTTTCACCCCAAGCAAGGTATTCCACTGCCACTATTGCGCTTGGGGCTACACAGCGGAAGATAAATAGAAAGAGTGGTTATATATAAGAAATGTCAGAAGAAGGTGATAGATAGTTGGGAGGATGGGAAGAGTGTTTGAAAGAATGGAAGCGAGTTATTGTGTTAGGAGGTGTCTATTGACCTTACATTTAAACTCCTGGAGATTTTAGCCTTCGGGAAAGCAGTCATGTGGAAGGGAATTCCACAGTCGGGAAGTACGAGAAAAGAAACTGTTTGAGTAGAAGTTGCGGTTGCATTTTATCGGTTTCACTGTAAAAGGGTGGGATCTAGTTGCTAATTTAGTATCTCGTGCAAATTCGAACCTAGAGGGCACCAGTGATCTAAGTTCATCTTAACAAAACTGGATTTAATACTGTTAATCAAATTTTGCAAAAGGAAAAAGCAGATTTGACATTATTTCACGAGGAAATTATCATATCTGTTTGGGTAGCATTAAGCGTGATATTGAATTTTTAACTGAACATTATCAATCTAAGGACTCCCAGTAATTAGTCTTTTTCTTCATTTAAATTTATAAATATTTATTTTAATTCAATTCGTTTTTCATTTGCATTTACATGTACAAAATGTTTTAGTTTGATTAATCACAATTATAATTCGTTATTTATTGGTGGGCGATTATCAATTAGCTTAGATCGAAATTAGCTTCCGTGGGAGGGGCGATGGCCCGGAAAAGGCTGTGAATCACTGGTATAGACAGAATATAATCCTAGAATATTATGTCGTGAATAGCCAGCGTTTCCAAACAATTTTGCTAAACACCTAACATTTGTCATTTGCAGCCATGGATCAATAAGCATAACAATTACGACCAGGTAATCCACTCCCTCAGTCTGTACCTTACTATTGCACTCAAGGCTAGAGGATCAGGTATAGTTTCTGGTATTTCCATTAAGACAAATGGACAGTTAGCATACCGCATTAAATGTCGGGTGTTTCTTTATTAGGTTATCCCAAATGTTCGTAAACACTTGCGAAATGGGTCTATCTGGTCCAGCACAATCGAGACAAGCGATTGGTTCAGAAAGGGTAAGAGACACCGTCGGTTCCAAAACAAGATCGATTCGGCAGTTGGTTTTGAGTTGGTTCCGAATGGTCGTGCCACCAGTTCCGAACTTTACTGTCAGCAACTTGAGCGGGTCTACGAAAAGTTGAAACAAAAGTACCGGGCTCTGACCAACCGAAAGCGCGCTTTGATGCAGCAGGACAATGCCAAGCCACACATCGTAAGGAAGACCAAAGACAAGTTTGAAGAGCTGGACGGCGTTGAGGTTCTGCCAAATCCAGCCTACAGTCCTGACTGTGCTCCATCAGATTACGGCCTTTTCTGCTCAATGCAACACTTTCTGAAGGGCTGCCGATTCAACTCGTTTGATGAAGTCAAGGAAGCGTGTCAAGAATTCTTTGATTCGAAGCCGGCTGAATGGTACTTTGACCAGATCCGAAAGCTTGCGGATCGATGGCAGAAAATCTTGGAAAATGATGATCTTTATTTTGAGCAATAATTTTTGTTGTTTTTGCGAATAAAAGTTCAATTTTTTCAAGTGTTCTCTGGTAATCTTAGATTACTTGGCGAGTAAAATTTCAATATTTTGCAAGTGTTTACGAATTTTTGGGACAACTTAATAAAACGTTAGAACTTTAAGTGTGCTGTCAGTGTTAGATTCTCGTCATTATCGATATGTCAAGGAGTTGTTGTTATTATCATCATTATTATTACTATTATTATACTGTACGACATCGTTGAGAAATGGTTGGAAATCGTACCATTGTTTGAGTGAAATTAGGTAGATTAATTAATATGAAAGGCGTCCTTGGGAGTTTGAGAGTACAGATTTTGTTTAACTACTAATCACGATATATATTATATGTTCTCTTCCATAAACTGAAACTACTGCCCTCTTAATAAACAGGGTGTTCCTCAAAATATATACACGGTTTAACAGCTGATAACTCATTTAATTCTCATTTCTTTCCAGATTTAATTCCCTAGAAAGAAAAGATATACAGAAAAAATATATCTCTTTATATAGAGTATATTACACGATGTACTCCTGCCGTTAAGAATGACGGCAAAATATTTTAGAGGATTATTAGCTGTTTCCTCAGAGGTTATCCCTACGGAGCGTAATATATATATATATATATATATATATATATATATATCCAACGGTTTTTATATTATAACAGGGATGATTCTTCACTACTCGACCACATAATTACTGAATAAAAAAAATGAAATAATAAGGTACTTTTAAAAAGATAACACGCAATAAGAGCTTTAATTACTGTCAGTAAAGATTAATAACTGGTATTAAAAAGAATGAACAGAGCCGACGCTGCCTTCTCGCTATTGTCTCTCTCTACATAAGCATGACAAGAGGGATATATATATATATATATATATATATATATATATATATATATATACATATATTTCCCGAAATTGTCCTGCTTAAGATACTTAGGTAACACGTAATTGCCTTGTTTAAGATTGCCTTATAATATTGCATGTGAAACAGAAAAAAATGTAATCCTAAGTTCAATACGTCGGAGCGAAAGAAATTATTATTAGTGCTATTCTTGGAAATCGCAATATGAGTCGAGTTAAAAAAAAAACAGAAGATTTGTTACAAAACATGTAAAATCAGAAAAAAACTAGCTGGAAGGAATAGAAAGGAAAAATATATTTTTGCATTGTTTTTTTCGAAAGTGGACCAGAAGCCTTGGGTTTTTACGGCCGGTGGAAGTGAAAAATAGCGGTAGTCAAAACACGACTGTCAGAAATTTTTGATGAGATTAAAATGGTTAAAGCTTTAGTTATGGGAATAAAAGTGAATTATAAGTCTCACTTGAATTAAATTTCCAAGTTAAACGCTAGATTTGTTGACGTTATCATTTGAATCAAGAAGATGAAAAGAAAGGAAATAGTGTTACTTCATTGGCTGAATCAAGGGGTGATATAAGCCCCCTCCCTCGAAATGTGGAGGTGGAAGTAATCTCATTGATTAAAGATTTGATTTGCATAGACACCCCGGGTCCATAATGCACCCCCAAAGAGAATTTGGGGCAGCATAGAAACCGAGACCCAGAAATCAGCCAAATCAGTTGGAGTTGGACTTGGAAACAATATGTAACGACTGAGGGAAAAGTGTTCCCAACCGGGGGCCAAGACCGAAAGATTGGTCGCCCTCCATAGAGCTCCTGGCTGAAGATGTAAAAAAACGTAGAGAAGCCTGCCGCTGACCGACTTAAAAAAGTTAAAATCAAATAATGCGCCTCCGATAGAGTCCTGGCTGAAAATGTATGGAAACAGAAAGAGCCGAGAAAGAGTTAAACTAGTAGTTGTTACCGCGCCGAGCTAAAGAGACAAGATGAATTTAACACCGCCAACCCCACTTTGGCTGTTTCCGTAAGGCTTCGGTAAAGAGCCCTGAAAAACCTTTTTAAAAATTTAGAAATTTGGAAAGCTCCGATTATTCTTAAAAGAAAACTTTCGCTCTGTTGTGAAAATAGAAATTCGACGTCCATTATTTTCTATTTCTGTTGTTAATTTTGATATATATATATATATATATATATAAAGACTTTCCTGCAACTTATCCAGGCGACTTCGAAATTATTTATTTATTTTGTTTTTGGTGGGCAGAGAAGTTCACCGTTGTAAGAGACGACTCGAAGACCAGCGACTGTGAGAGAGCGCCGTCTTAAGTGCATAAACCCAGACTCAAATTCAGGACCTCATCATAATTGGCTTCCTTGACCGAGTTAGGTCACAAAAGGCTTGAACTGACGGCGTCACACACACACACACACACACACACACACACACACACACACATATATATATACACAAATAAATACACCACGGACTTTATTATAATACAGAGGATAAAAATGAAATAAACACTGATCTTATAATCATTTAATGTATTTTTACATTTTGTGGTCACTATGTTGCACTGTAAACCCTAGTTATGTTGAAGAAGCGTAAATGTGCCTGATCAGATGACTGCAGCATGGACTATCTTGCTACCTGAGTAGGCTCTTTAATCTTTCGACACCGACGGATGCCCATTATTGCTGTAAACCTATTGTGTTGATAATATAATTAATAAACTTGCTTTTAAAGTATTGTATCAGCTGCTTAAAATAATCAATAGAAATATTGCGTCTGAAAACACAACAATAACAATAAATCTGTCGGTGTCGTTGCCATTTTCTGCTCGCTTTCTTTTCCTCTTTTCTAATTGTAGTTTTTGAAAAATATTTGACGTTTGTTTTAGGAAAATAAATCTATCAGTGTTACAGCGTAACAATTGTACGAACACGAGGTCTACATCTTGCTTTCAATTGTCGAAATATCCAACCGGTATCCGGCTGCTCGTAGACGTGTCCCCAGAGCGGCGTTCCTATGTGTCTGGCTAGTAGACAGGTGACGTCAGGAACTACGCTCACTCGATGTTGTGAACGGAAGCAAGATGGCCACAAATCAATCGACTTCGGGACTATTTAATGCGCGTTGCAGCTGCTCGTTGTCGCTTTATTCTGATAAGAGTCGTGTCTATGCACCAATGACAATCATGGCGAAATTATAAGTTTCCGCTTTTAGTTACTCGTTCGTCGAATGATAATGATAACAGAAAATGTAACATTTATTGAGGACATCGTTCAAAAATATTCGCATACACGTAAATGAACAGTTGCACACACACACACACACACACACACACACACACACACACACACACACACACACACAGGCAAATGCGATATCTGAAAAAAGTATGTTTGAACAATTTCTCAAAGAAATCCAAAAAATGATACTATGTTTCATACCAAATATATTTCTATATAAAATCTGTGTGCATGAATGACAACTATTAAGGGACTGAGGTAATAAGGACCTATTTCTACCTCATTGAGACATTATTATATGTTAAATCTTTGGCGAGACATGGGAAATACTGGACATTTTGAAAGAGGAAGAAAATGATCAACCTGTTCAAATTCACTCAATAGAGTATTGTTATTAAAAGACATAACACTGTTACATACACTTTTAAATAATACCCTTTTATATACACTTTTAGAAACATACATTTTAAATACATACATTTTTATATACACATTCAATCACATATACTTTATTATATGCTTTCAATTACGTAAACTTTTATATACTCTTTTATATACACTTTTGACAGAGTTAAACATTTCTGAAGACACTTGTTAAATTGAAACATGTTAGATTAAAGACACGTTTTTCCTATCTGCTCTTTACTTATTCTATTCGAACACATTTAATTAGATATATTTTTTATGGAAATTAACGAAGATTAACGAAACTTGTTATAAACAACCGACAATTGAGAAATGATTTGTTTGAACATTATTTTTGATCGATACTCGTATTTAAGTAGACCCCAATCTGTCATGCTACCTAACCCATAGCTGGACGGAAAAGTGACGGATGAAGACCGTTCCCAAGGATATTTGTGCATAAATTAATGCAACGAATTCAACTGGGATTCGAGCACGGCTCTCCAATTTCTCGTTCCGAGCCGATATCCACTGCTCCACAACGCACTTAAATAACTACCAGGATCATACAATCATGGATGAAAATGTTTTAAGACCCTTCAGTAACTTCTAATTTTGAAAAATGTTTTGGTTGTTTCAAATTTCTAATTGAGCATTCGTAAAATATTTCCTGTTTGACCATTTGAAAAAACGGCAAAACCAGTAATTGTAAATTGCCTAAAGACACCGAAATCATTTCCAAATAATATATATATATATATATATATATATATATATATATATATATATATATATACGCACATTTATATATAATAATTTTATTTGTTTCATCTTAATACGCAAATGTATAATAATAATTACTTGTATTCTTGTTCTTCTTACCGTGTTCCCTCAGGACGTAGGGGATCATGTTTCATTGCATCTTCCAGTCTTTGTAGCTCTAAGGAAAGTATGTCTCCATCCCTCTCCCCAGTCCTTATCCTGCCACCTATAAAGTCTTTGCGGATAATTTGCCTGATAGTGTAGCTACTTAGAAAACTATTAAACCTGATTAAATATAAGTTGGGAGATATTTTTGCAAGTGTTTTTTTTTCTCAACAGTTCATATGTTTATTTGAAAATATTATTCTGATGTATTACATTTGAGACGTTTGTTTTTCATATGTTCATTTTTTTGTTTCAGTCATTTCACCCCAAGCAAGGCGGTACCGACACTAATGTGCATAGGGTTACAGTGAGAGAAAAAAACTGGGTACAAGGGGTATTGATGAACGGGATTTAAAAAAGAGGAAAGGTGACGTTTCATTTAATTTTTTGGAGATTGTAGCTATCAGGGAAGCAAGTAAACGGAAGGGAGTTCCACAACAGGGAAGTGCGAGAAAAGAAACTATTAGAGTCGAAGTTGCTGTCACATTTAAATATTTAATCAAAATACTGCTACAAAGACTTGATAGAGGTGCTCGACAACCTCGACATTTTCGGAAAAGCCGTTAGAATAATCACGGTATATATTGGTAGCAAACCGCTTGCGTGCGGATAGGAAGTGAATGCAGCAGATATATGAAAATAGAAAGGGTCGTAAGACAAAGATGTGTTTTCTGACTGGATCTATTCAACTTATACAGCGAAACAATTCTGAGAGAAATAAAACCCTTGTTAGGCTTTGTCATAGGTAGCCACACCATCAACAATGTAAGATACGCAGATGACACAGTGCTGATAGCAGACATGGAAAGAAAGATGCAAGACCTAGTACAGAAAGTAGCAAAAGAAAGCGAGAAGTGGTAAATATAAACTTCAACAAAACTGAATGCATGAGCATCAGCAAAAGGAAGACCACTAAATGCCAATTACAGGTCGGTGAAACTAAAAAAAAAAAAGTACGTGGGAAGTGTGCTGACAGAGGATGAAAAGTGCGATGTTGAGATCCAAAGACGCATTGGCATGGCCAAGGACTCATTCCAAAAGCTAACTAGAGTACTGAAAGTCAGCAAAATCTCATTTAAAACAAAGAAAAATTGCTATGTGATGTTTGTCATTCTGCATGGCAGTGAATGTTGAACGATCTCCTCAAGGATGAATGAGAGGCTTCAGGCAACAAAAATGAGTTTTTACAGAAGGATGCTGAGGATAACATGGACTGAGCACGTGACTAACGACGAGGTGTTAGATATGATGGAAACGAGAAGAAAACTCATATTAACATAAGGAAGAGACAGATGAGGTCTTTTGGGACATGTAATGAAAAAGGAGGGCCTGGAGAATTTAATACTCACAGGACGGATAGAAGGAAAGAGAAACAGAGAAAAGTAGCGCGAGACCTACTTGATAGACATGAGCAAGTAGATGGCAAAGCAGGGTTTGGGAGAGACACCAAGAGGAAATTTTTTGAGAGCGACAAGAGACAGAGCCAAGTTGAAGTCCATGATCGCCTACGTCATGAAGGGACACGGCGCATGAGAAAGAAGAATTTTCTCATCTTGGTTCAGACACTGTGCTCTCTAGCTTTCCTCAGATGTACATAGCACTTAGTAACGTTCTAGAATGGTGAATCAAACAGAACCCCTTCAGTGATCGACTAACAAAAAATGAAAATGTTTCAAATGAATAATTACCTTGCAGAATTTATTCCACGTGGAAGACAAACGTCAACTGGTTACAGTGATTCTACCTTAGATAAATACCGTGTCGGAGAAAATTCAAAGAATTTACATTTTGTACAATATAAGGACACTATTTAAAATTAGTTTCGCCCTATGCAGATTGTTCGCCACGCAAGGGTGAGCAGCTGATTGCACAAAAAGGGCTTTAGACTTATTAAAATAATAACACTGAAGTAACTTTAAAAATAGTTATGACTACCTAAGTATAGAGCGAGAGCGAGGCATATAAATTCTGTAGTGCAAATTCAAATAAATAAACTTTAAACAACATTAGAAAGAAAACGATCGGAGAAGAAGAACATGCTATGCTCAAAGCACATGATTAGTAGACCAAGCATAGTTATTAGTATACTATCATTAATCATGAAAGAATAACGTTTTTACTTTTAGGTATTTACGATAAGAGACATTTTTATTAACCATTTTTATAAGTATTGTAGTAATTTAAATCTTTTCTCGAAGGTTTTAATTTTGATTTTATATTTAGAAAAAATACATTATAAAGTTGTTAAAATACTTTCGTATGTGAATAAAATTTAGTTTTTAATTCAGTATTGGTTTTAAATCATAAATTAATTGATCACAACGTGAGTCAAACGTAAGTAATAATTTAATCCATGAAAAAGAAAAGAAACAAGGAGAGCTGGATACAGAATAATCCGAGGGAAATTAGTTCATTTATTATTTTTATTTATTTATTTAATCGTGTGGCCGTGTGGTTCCTCACTCGGAATCCACAACACTATTGCCGCAGATTAAATACAGGGTTCAGCTTGAAATTCCCTTAAGGTTATTCTGGATCGACATGACGGGTACAGCAATCGAAAAGTTGTAATAATAACAAAGATGCTAACAATTTTCTGAATACAAATAATATAACCATTTGCATTATTTTCATTGTTCCAAATACTGCCCTCATCCTTATTGGCGTTTCGGCCCTCTTCAGGTGTTATCTGTTGAAATTTAGAACCTGAGTCTTTAATTAGGGTTTTGTTCTCTCTCCATGTCTCAGTTTCAGTTAATCCCCTTTTATTAACTCAACTATATAACAGTTTGATTTACTGAACTCTATATTTGTAACTATTTGGATCAAGTCACTTTCGAATTAATTTAATCAACGCTTTTATCCAACGATTTGAGCCACGTTGATGTAACAATAAAGAAGACAACAATCTGAACAATAAAAATGTTAACAATATATATATATATATATATATATATATATATTCTTTACTACTCGACCCCATAATTATTGCAAAAAAAATAAAACAATAAAGCTGAACAATAAAATATGTTAACAATACCTCGTCTCCGAAATATAGGTAGATAATATATATTATGATAAGTTCTCATCCATAAAAATTCAAACAGAACATAAAACAAGTCATTAAAAAATTATCAGTACTTTATTATATATTAGTGAGACCGCACCGTCAAAAAATTACGGCAACATTAATATTGTTATACTTACTATTGAGTATCATTATTTAAGACATAAGAAAAATACCTGGACGTGGCAGGATATATATATATATATATATATATATATATATATATATATATATATATATATATTCTTTACTACTCGACCCCATAATTATTGCAAAAAAATAATACAATAAAGCAGTGTTAAAGATCGAACTCGCAACAAAGGCTTTCATAACTAGTAGTAAAGAGAATGAACGACGCTTCCTCAATATTGACTTTTTAATAAAATGCTGCCTTGTTATTGTTTCTCTTTTCGTAGGCGTGATATATATATATATATATATATATATATATATATATATATATATATATATATATATATATCTTAATGCAGGTTTCATTGAATAATATAGACAAGTTTTGTCTATTAATTTTTTGTAGGATCCGTTCATACCGTCTGATATACTTGATGGTGATGTCGTTGAAAGACAACAAAAAATCACAGTATTTGATGAATTTTTTATCGGGTCTAAGCTTTCAGCTCACATAAGCCATTATCAAAGAGTAAATATTAATACACAGTAAACATTGAACATTTAAGTTATTAACAATAAAGAGAATTGAATTGAAAATATAAGTCCATCCCTACCATGGCGGATGACCGAAGACAGTGACAAAATAGTGGCGTTGTGGTCCCTGGTCTGATTACAGACATTTGAGTACGTTATTGGAAATATCAAAATTGATTGTATTCAAACCAGGTTTAAATTGTTTAATGTAGAGTGCTTCGAGGATTTTTAGTTTCTGTTTGTTATTTTCTTGTTTAAGTATGTACGTGTTATCAACAAGCGTTTTTCTCAGAAGTGTGCGTTCATAACCGTGTTGTTCTAAATGACGGAATATATTTGAATTTTCATTTAAGTGCAACGTCAGACGCCGTGAGAGCGAATTTGTGGTGTGGCCAATGTAGATATTATTGAGGTTGTTAGAGATACATTCTCTAAATGGACATATGAATTTATATACTACATTGGTTTTTTGCAAATCACTAACGGTGGGGGAAGAGTCGTTGCGGACGAATGAATTAGATGTAGTAGATTTAGTGTAATAAATAATAAACTTAATTCTTTTGTTAGAGTCTGTTGGAGAAATATTAGTATTTATGAGGTTTTTTAGGATGTTTTCATCTAGTTGGTAGTTGGAGTGCATCTGGCTACGGTATAAGAGAGTGATATGATTAGGATTGGTTGGGTTAGTATCATGTGTTGTTTTTTCCATGTTAAGCTTTTTAAGAAAATAGCGTATTTGTTCATCAACTATGTAGTTGGGAAAATTATTATTGATGAGTGTTTGTTTTATGTTTTTTAGTTCACTGTGGAAGATCTGATTTGTAGATGAATTGACTTTTGCACGGTATAATAGATTTTTTATAATGGCTATTTTGTAATTGTGGTGGCATAATAATGTTGTTATTATTCTTACCCCCTACACCATAATAGTAGCAGTCCCCAGACGAATCCCCTCATGCCACTATACACTCAATTGACCAAAAACCCACTACCACCATTCCTTCTCGGCCTGCAGCCACGTGCAACACAAAAATGGACCTGTTTAATTTTCTCGTATAACTCCACTCTGTTAATAATTTAAATATTCTACGTTCACTGAACATTAAATGTTCATCCTTTGATAATGGCTTTTGTAAGCCGAAAGCTCAGACCTGATAAAAAAATCAACAATTATTGCGATTTCTTGTCGTCTTTCCATGACAACACTATCAAGCTAATCAGATCATACGAAAGGATCTTACACAAAATAAACAGAACTTGTCTATATTATTCAATGAAACCTGTATTAATATATATATATATATATATATATATATATATATATATATATATAAAATTCACAACGATCTTGCAGTTTTAAATATTCAGATACACTCCACGCATTAAGTTGAGAAAAAAAAAGCCTAAATTAAATTATTTTTTCCACTGCGCTAATTTGTTTACAATGTAAATAGTTTTACGTACTGTTTTAAATTTCTTTTTAGTTTTGAAACAAAATGAGTTACTTGAACAAAAATAATTTAGATATTTTTATTGAATTTCATAAATAATCTCAGTAATGAATGAATCGATATCGGCTGGTAAACTTGAATCTTCGAGCCAAGTTCAAACACTGGGTTATATTTCGTTTACTCTTGCACAAATGTTATTGGGATAACACGAATCCGTCTCTTATCCCACACGCAAAAATAACACATCACTCAATAAATCCCGGGGCTAACTAATAAAACAACTTTTAGGCAAAATATGACTTTATTCATCAACATCGTCTCCTTCATATATTTCTGATATCAATTCATCATTGGAGCCAAATCTCTTTCCCTGGAGCATTCGTTTGAAGTCTGCAAACAGCCAATAGTTGCTGCAGACTAGATGTAGGAATATGGTGTATGCGGAAGCAATTCGAAGTTCAATTCATGTAGTTTTGCCATCGTTGCAATCGACCTGCGACACGGTGCGTTGTCATGGCATAATATCACTTTTTTCTTCTTCATTTGTAGCAGTCTTTTGTCGATTTCTTCCTTCAAACGCACAAATAATGCTATATAATATTTGCTATTGATGGTTCTTCCTTTCTCAATGTAATCCATATTCAAAATACATTGCGCACCCCAAAATATCTTGCCTGCTGATGTTTGCGTCTTTGGTCGCTTTGGACGACTTTCACCTGCTGCTGTCCCCTCAGCTGACTGCCAATTTGACTCCTCAATGAAGTGGTGGATCCATGTTTCATCCATTGTCACATTCTCACGCAGAACCTTCTTCATTCACGCAGAACCTCTGAATCGTCGATGTGTTCTTTTGATCGACTATGAGCAAACGTGGCATCCACGTTAAACGCAGCTTTCTTATTGACAAATGTTCATGCAAAATGGTGAATACACTGATATGTTCGACTCCTCTGCGATCTCACGCAACTTCAATTTACGATTGGACAAAACGAGTTTGTGGATTTTTTTAGTGTTTTCCGAGACAGCTGCCGATTTTGGGCGACCTGAGTGTTCAACAAAATTTGTGTCTGTACGACCGCATTTAAAATCAACATACCACATTTTAACCGTTGTTTCCGACGAAGCAGAGTCCAAATAACACTTATCAAGTCATTGCTTGGATTGAACAGTACTTTTCACATAAGAAAGCAATGCTTTATCGACACATGAATTTCAGATTTTTCCATTGTTTTGAAAATTTGCAACAGTAGCTTCACTTAAATAACTGTAATTTGTAAACTAATAATCCGATTGGGCCCAAATTTTGTCACATGTCATTTGCAGGTTAGTACCTCATAAAAATTATATAGATTTTTTTATTATTAGCTCCATCTATATGTCAGGCTCGGAAATTATTGAGTGATTTGTTAAAGTTAAGTAGCAGTGTAGATTGAGGTTTTCATCCTTAGATGTCAACCAGTTTAAAAGAAGGAAAACTGAATTGGAAACGTGAAGATTCTACTTTATTTCATCAGAATTGTTGGTGACTCCCAGATAATACAGAAAATTCTGTTTCACTCGGACTATCTGTCACCGGGGTGAGAGGAACCCAGACGAGGCTATGTTGAAGGGCAGAGTCTCGTCTGGGAAAGGCAAGGTCTACAGAAAATTTTTGCCTGAGCTAAAGGGCTACGAATTTCCACATTAAAAATCGACCTTGTACCTCATCCGATCTCAGTGTGAAGATTTCTGGTATATATCCAGTAAATTCAGATTCTGTAGAGATTCATGATCTTCTGAATGGATCTGCAATCATACAAGAAAAAAATATCAGTTAATAAATACCAGAAGTTTTATTAAAATCCATTAGTGTTTACTGAAAGTTCCGGAGATTTACGGAATAGATTAACAACCAACATATTTTAATTGTTTATATATTTGAATAATATTTTTAATAGATACGGGTATTTGAGTAGATACTCTGATGTTAATTAAACAGTATATATATATATATATGTGTGTGTGTGTGTGTGTGTGTGTGTATGTGTATCCACACACACACACACATATATATAGGCCTGAATATTTTTGAGAAATTTTGTTAGAAAAGTATGTCATTCGGCTAGATTCGAACCTGCAACCCCAGAATCATAGAAGTTATCAATTAGTTTGATGTGTCTTAGTATATATATATATATATATATATATATATATATATATATATATATATATATATATATATATATATATATACTAAGACACATCAAACTAATTGATAACTTCTATGATTCTGGGGTTGCAGGTTCGAATCTAGCCGAATGACATACTTTTTTAACAAAATTTCTCAAAAATATATATATATATATATATATATATATGTGTGTGTGTGTGTGTGTGTGTGTGTGTGCGTGTGTGTGTGTTTAAGCAAAATCAGAGTATCTACAAAAAACGCGTATCTATTAAAAATAATGTTGAAAAAATAAATTAAAATGTTAGAATATATGATAGGCTTTTAATTTGCAATTTTTACTGAATTTTCAACGGTTTCTCTGATTAAAAATACAACAATTATTTAAAAACCTACTTTTTCATGAAATATATGAAATAAAACTTATATCAGATTTTATTTTCATTCTTCTTTCTAATGATATAAATATGAAAATTGCTGAAATATTTATATGTGTTTAAATAGTTATTTTTGCTATCTATCAAAATTGTGTCGATATTTGACGTCACCTGTTCATAACTAAACTCATCTGGTCTTCTGAGAGTTGTGAATTCAATCCCTGCTTCATCGCAGAAATATAGATTGGTCCAGAGAAACAGATCGCCATGATAAGCAATAATTAACAGTTATCTTTCATGGGATTTCATAGGAGAAACATGATAGGTCGAATACAGGTTTTGGTTTAACTTTTCTCAGGAAGGTTGTGCTAAAAACAACAAAATTAAGACAAGAGGTCCGAATGTATAACTGTTTGAAAATACTTTTTAATTTTTATATATCTTTTAATTTTTGGAATGAATTGCATCAAGAGATGCATATTTACATGTTAAGCGAAACGGTTGCGTGTTTTCTAACGCAAGAAGAAATACATTTGTTTCTATTTAAATTAACTCCATTAACTTCATTAAATTAACTCCATTTAAATTGACTTCATTTCGAGGTTGTAATCAGGCGAATGATTACTTTGGTCTAAGTAACAGAAAAACGCGTTAATCACTACAAGAAAACAGAAATATCTGATTCTCAGTGGGTCTCAAAATGGAGGCAGACAAGAAAGTTGGTCGTTGGTCACAGATTATCTGCATGCCAGATGAACGAAATTCAACTCTCTTCCCTTTTGTTTTAATAGAAAAATTTCTCCTCGTTTGAGACAGCTAATGACTATCGACCGTTTTTGATGATAGGGGGCGCCACCTGTAATTTATATGTCAAGCAACGAGTAATTTCGGCGTTCGAATCTCGTTCTGGTCGAGATTTTCAGGGATAACAATTTCATTTGTCATAGATGGCGCCAAGTATTCTTGTGGGGGGTCTGACAAAAATGGCATTCATATTGCGGTTCCTTTAACGGATAATGTAATGAATGAATTCATGCTCATACTGTGTAGATATTGAAATTGTAAAGAAACAAAATGCAAAAGACAAAATACTATTGACATTTTTTCAGGCAGAGGTAATAAATGATGAAAAACCTTTCTAAAAGAACAGCCTCCACATGATATAATCATTTAACGGTAAAATAGCAAAAAACAAACGATAGAATAATGTGATACAGAAATCCGTTAGAATAGCGAAAGATGTTTTCGAAAAGCTAATCAAAGTATTAAAAAACGAGATATTTTCGTTAGAAACAAAGAAAATTAAGTGCTATGTAATAGCAATCTTTCTGTTTGGTATGAATGTTGGACAGTTTTCTCGCAGATGAAGAAAAAATAAGGCAAAAGTTAAGGTTCTACTGTAGGATGCTGAGAATACTATGAACAGAACATGTAAACAACGAGGTGGATTTAATTCAAATAAACAAAATGGACAGTTAAGAATAAAAGAATGAAAGCTGAAATTTATGAAAAACCTATCGAGAAAAGCAGGTTTGGAGAATTTGATACTTACTGGACGTACTGAAGCAAAGATAGACAGCAATTAATCTATCCGTCAAGCTTGTATAATGGGATGTAGAACATGAGTTGAGAGATCGAGTAAGGGGACAAATACTGCTAACAACTCCTAAAGATAGGAAGATGGGAAAAGCCATGATAACTTACGTATTAAAGTTAGATAAAAAAATATCATGTCAGTGTAGTGACAAAACACACAGAATTTAAATTCTGCTATTCATTGTATTCACTTTTACACACACAAGCAAATAAACACAGACAAACACACACATATGCTCTCACATATATATATCTATATGTGTCTATGCGTGTGTGTGAATATAGATATAAATTTAAGGTATGAAACTGACAACCAGTATGCAGTGTTGATTTCTTTGATCATTCTGTTTATATCTACAAAGGCTCTATGTCTAATAATGACTATTCTTTCAAATAAATCTCCGTTGAGAATAGATGCAATATAAATGACAAGGGTATATATGGTTGTTGAAGAGCAACAAATGTGCCTGATCAGGGGTCTGCAACCGGAATAAATTAGCCACACCTAACAGAGAGAGTTACTCGGAGACGAGCAACCAACTGTTATATATATATACTAGCAGTATAGCCCAGTGTTGCTTGGGTGTAATGAAAGCTTTAAAACAAATCCATGGTCCTGGAGCTCAGACTCTTTGGACGTTGGCACGAAAGACTAAAAAGTAATAGTTGTTTCCAGTTAAAGCGAAACCGTAGACTAACAGAAAAATGAATGGATGAAAGTCAAATTTTGATTTCCTGGTATCGATATCAAATCATTTTTTTTGTCGTAAACTTAATTTTGAAGGCTAAATAAGTCTTCTGAGTAAATGGTATCATGGCTGAGACTAAAAAATACAACTATACCTACTTAGAGCCAAACAGGAAGCAAAAAACTAAAATAAAAGGGCTGAAAAAATACAGATATACAGGCAGATAAACAGACAAACACACAAACATCTTGCCTTTCATATATATATATATATATATATATATATATATTATCGATTTTCTGCGCTATTGTAAGAACTACAACATTGAAACTTCTGAATATCGTATCTTATGTATTTGTCTATGAGGGTATCAAATTTGATTAAAATCGGATCATTTCTTCTATAACCCGATTTTTTCGATTATCGAATTTCGATATTTATCGGGTGTACCTCGACACAAAACCTAGCTAAGAACACTCGCAGACGCTTATAGTACAACTGTGTAAATTTTAAAAAATCGGTTCAGCCATTTCGGAGTCTATAGATAACGGACACACACACACACACACACAAAGTTCTATTTATAAATAAGTTTAGATAGATTTAAAAAGAAAAACCTAATAATGAAACCATAGCATCACTTTTTTGTAGAATTTTGTAGACAACATTTAAAGATAGGGTATAGCTTTTTATGGCCTCATGGCTGGATCTTTTCTTCGAGTTTAGTAAAAGGGGAGAGTAAGGAAGTTTAAAGACAGCGGATATCAATCCTCCAAAATTAATTTTGTGGAAAAATTCAAGAGCTCAAAAAAAAAAAAAAAAAAAAAATTGAAACAGAAATTTGTATGGTATAATCCTCCTTTTAATCAGTTAGTTAACTTTAAACAGGGACATAAATTTCATAAGCTAATAAATAACCATTTCCCCAAAAATAAACTTCTTAGCAAAATTTTCAATAGAAATACAGTAAAACTAAGCTATAGCTGCTCCAACAATCTAGAAAAAATAATTAAAGTACATAACAGTAAAATGTTAGAAGCATACAACAAAAATAACTCCAACACTCATACCAGTCTGCCCCATAATAATAGCCTTTGTAACTGTAGAAACTCAAGCCATAAGTCGCCATAAATTTAGTTTCTTAAACTTTAAAAATAATTAAAATTAGATTTATTCGTGAATGTGCGTGAGTGTGTATATGTGTGGGTATATATATATATATATATATATTTAAATTTGTATGTCCGAAATTTTCTATAAAATCATTATTTGTTTAAACTAAAATCTGGTTATTGATTATTTATTTAAACTAAAATCTGGTAAATTTTCATTTTTCAATCGTTTTTCTTTTCAACATTGTGTTCAGTCAGCTGTTTTCTTTTGTTTCTAAAAGACATTTTTGATAGCTCACTTCCCAGTCAACCGCCCCTTCGCCCTTTCTTTCCTTTTTGTTCTCCCTACCACTTCTATCTATCTGACATGGCTAAATTTTAACTTTTAAACCGCTGGCTCTTGTATGGGCGAGGGGTAAATCTTCTAATATGAGACTGAGCTATCTGTCTGCTTTCCCCTTCTTACTTCCTTACATTAAAAAATTATTAATCCCACCCGATTTTATTTTCCTTTGTATGGATGATTTTTTTTTTTGCGCTTGTACTAGTAAAAAATATTTTAACACATTTGAATTTGAATGAATAAAGTTTTGGTTTTAGCCGTTGCTGAAGAAGCGAGGAATTTAAATTTTGAAATTTTTCTTTTATATATATATATATATATATATATATATATATATATATATATATATATACATTTCACTACTCAACGACATAATTATTGCAAAAAATAAAATAATAAGCCACTGTTAAAGAGCGAACTCGTAGCAATAGGTTTCATAAGTCGTATATATTAATAACTGGTAGTAAAGAGAACAAACTGAGCCGACGCTGCCTCACTATTGTCTCTCTTCATGAGTGTTACAGTAGGGATATATATATTAGTCATCCACACACAAGCCCGTTTCGCTGTATCACAGCTCATCAGTGTGGCTAGACATATCCACTTACCTCTGGCCGGGATTAAAACTCGACCGATTTGGTGTCAGTCGGAGTCTCTACTCCCTAAGCCATCGGCGCATGGGGTCAGAGAAAGGAAATTTTAACGTCTTATATGTAAGCAGTGTATACAGACGCCAGTCACCGAGAGAACTCAATTCATTTCTGAAGAGTCACGCATTATAGCCGAAGTGGAAACTGTTTTGAATATTTTCTTCTCCAAAGTGCTCGATCAAAATGAGAGAATAATATATTAGTCATCCACATACAAGCCCGTTTCGCTGTATCACAGCTCATCAGTGTGGCTAGACATATCCACTTGCCTCTGGCCGGGATCGAAACTCGACCGATTTGATGTCAGTCGGAGTCTCTACTCCCTAAGCCATTATTGTATTAGAGAGGATTGTAAAGTTAACCCTCTAGGGCCATTCGTATCATATTTGATACAGTATTTCCCTATAAGGAAACATTTGGTATTTTCATATAAGGAAACATTTGGTATTCATTAACTGAGCAGTCAGTACTGCTTTCATTTGAAATTTATAAAATATTTCTCTTAAAAAATTTTTCAGGAAAATATTTCTTTCAAGGCTTGTTTTCATACTGTATCAAATATGATACGAATGGCCCTAGAGGGTTAAAGAGGGAGAGAGGGAAAGATGAAAGAACTAAAGAGAGAGAAAGGGAATGATGAAAGTATCAACCCTCTAGGGCCATTCGTATCATATTTGATACAGTATTTCCCTACAAGGAAACATTTGGTATTTCCCTATAAGGAAACATTTGGTATTCATTGACTGAGCAGTCAGTACTGCTTTCATTTGAAATTTATAAAATATTTCTCTTAAAAAATTTTTCAGGAAAATATTTCTTTCAAGGTTTGTTTTCATACTGTATCAAATATGATACGAATGGCCCTATAGGGTTAATAATATAATATGATTAAGGCTTCTACTTGTCATAAAGTGGGGGATCAGTTCTATATTGTTATGAAGTAATAAACAGATCCCCCACTAATTACTACTTAACCCTCTAGGGCCATTCGTATCATATTTGATACAGTATTTTCCTATAAGGAAACATTTGGTATTTCCCTATAAGGAAACATTTGGTATTCATTGACTGAGCAGTCAGTACTGCTTTCATTTGAAATTTATAAAATATTTCTCTTAAAAAATTTTTCAGGAAAATATTTCTTTCAAGGCTTGTTTTCATACTGTATCAAATATGATACGAATGGCCATAGAGGGTTAATAATATAATATGATTAAGGCTTCTACTTGTCATAAAGTGGGGGATCAGTTCTATATTGTTATGAAGTAATAAACAGATCCCCCACTAATTACTACTTAACCCTCTAGGGCCATTCGTATCATATTTGATACAGTATTTCCCTATAAGGAAACATTTGGTATTTCCCTATAAGGAAACATTTGGTATTCATTGACTGAGCTGTCAGTACTGCTTTCATTTGAAATTTATAAAATATTTCTCTTAAAAAATTTTCAGGAAAATATTTCTTTCAAGGCTTGTTTTCATACTGTATCAAATATGATACGAATGGCCCTAGAGGGTTAAACCAACATAAATCCCCAAGTAAAAATAGAGGCCAATGGGCCGTTAACCCTTTAGGGCCATTCGTATCATATTTGATACAGTATTTCCCTATAAGGAAACATTTGGTATTTCCCTATAAGGAAACATTTGGTATTCATTGACTGAGCAGTCAGTACTGCTTTCATTTGAAATTTATAAAATATTTCTCTTAAAAAATTTTTCAGGAAAATATTTCTTTCAAGGCTTGTTTTCATACTGTATCAAATATGATACGAATGGCCCTATAGGGTTAATAATATAATATGATTAAGGCTTCTACTTGTCATAAAGTGGGGGATCAGTTCTATATTGTTATGAAGTAATAAACAGATCCCCCACTAATTACTACTTAACCCTCTAGGGCCATTCGTATCATATTTGATACAGTATTTTCCTATAAGGAAACATTTGGTATTTCCCTATAAGGAAACATTTGGTATTCATTAACTGAGCAGTCAGTACTGCTTTCATTTGAAATTTATAAAATATTTCTCTTAAAAAATTTTTCAGGAAAATATTTCTTTCAAGGCTTGTTTTCATACTGTATCAAATATGATACGAATGGCCATAGAGGGTTAATAATATAATATGATTAAGGCTTCTACTTGTCATAAAGTGGGGGATCAGTTCTATATTGTTATGAAGTAATAAACAGATCCCCCACTAATTACTACTTAACCCTCTAGGGCCATTCGTATCATATTTGATACAGTATTTCCCTATAAGGAAACATTTGGTATTTCCCTATAAGGAAACATTTGGTATTCATTGACTGAGCTGTCAGTACTGCTTTCATTTGAAATTTATAAAATATTTCTCTTAAAAAATTTTCAGGAAAATATTTCTTTCAAGGCTTGTTTTCATACTGTATCAAATATGATACGAATGGCCCTAGAGGGTTAAACCAACATAAATCCCCAAGTAAAAATAGAGGCCAGTGGGCCGTTAACCCTTTAGGGCCATTCGTATCATATTTGATACAGTATTTCCCTATAAGCAAACATTTGGTATTTCCCTATAAGGAAACATTTGGTATTCATTGACTGAGCAGTCAGTACTGCTTTCATTTGAAATTTATAAAATATTTCTCTTAAAAAATTTTTCAGGAAAATATTTCTTTCAAGGCTTGTTTTCATACTGTATCAAATATGATACGAATGGCCCTAGGGGGTTAAAAGTGTTTCTCGGCGTCACACGCAAAAAAAAAAAAAGAAGAAAGAGGGACTAAACCAAATGTTAAAATTATGTGGGTTAAGTTAGATGTTAAATCGGAAAGATTTTTTATTCTATATTATTTTGTACTTCTATATTGTTTTATCATTCAGAAATCGGTGTGCAGAGTTCGAATTCGTTTAATACACTTACGCACAAATACCCTTGGGAAATATATTAATCCATCTCTTTTTCCTCCAGCTATCCGCTGAATAGCCGGACAGAGTAAGTTAAATTGTATTGGTTGGCAACCGGTTTACCGCCAAAAAAATAGTCACCTACTGCGGGAAAATCTTCAGCCTAATTAGTCATGTCTCGAAAGAGGCATGGTCACCCAAGCGTGTATCACGTACTGCAATTAACTGAATCATTGTTTTATCTGATCCTCTCATAAAATTAACTTTTCTTAAAATCCTTTATCTTTACTGTATCAGTTTTTTTTTTGGTTTTGGTTTTACATAAAATTTGTTTGTACTTGTTTCCTGAAATGAGACTTATAAACTTTTACCGTAGATAAAATTCTAGAAGCGAATATTTCGCGGGGAAAGGAGAAAATGAAGTTTTATGATTCATTTTGAAATCTAATTGCAGTAATAATTTTCGACAAATGATACAGCTTACTACAGATATCATAGATTGTGACCAAGAAGATTTAGATAGACTTTTGTTTAGCTTATTGCTACAGAGAAAAAAATCAGGGGCTTTGAAGACACCTTTACCTTCTCTGTATCACTGTGGATGGCCTGTTGAGATGCAGAAATTTCATATGAACAGATTTTCATTCGTCCTATAGTATTATCTTGAATTGTTAATTCTGTGGTGAAATACTGGACATAATTATTAGTTTTTATTTATATTTGCTTAATATTTAGTTAAATCATTACAACTATTCAGAACGTCATTCTACTGTCGTGGCAAAACAGCGCACATAGGAAATAAAGAATAAACTTCTTTCCTTTTGTACTTATTTCCTGGACTGAGGACTATATTGAAATTTTAAGGTTCAAATATTTCGGAATGAGGAGAAGGAGAAAAATGAAGTTTTATGATTCGTTTTGAAAACTAATTGCAGTAGTAATTTTCCACAAACGATACAGCTTAGTACAAATATCATAGATTGTGACCAAGAAGATTTAGATAGACTTTTGTTTAGCTTATAGCTACAGAGAAAAAGTCAGGGGCTTTGAAGACCTTCTCTGTATCACTGTGGATGGTCTGTTGATGTGTTGAGATGCATAAATCACTTACACCCAAATGCCCTTGAAAAAAGGTATCAATCTATTTCTTCTCCCTCCAGCTATGGGTTGAAGAGCAGGACAGATTGAGTTCTGCAACCTTAATTGCTACCCAGTTTACGACAAAAAAGCACTAGCAAACTACTGCGGAAAAATTTTCTGCTTAGTCAGCCATGGATCGAAAGAGACATGATCGTCCAAGCTTGTATCGCCTATGGCACTTAACTGAATGACTGATCTTTATGTCCCACTATATTTTTTATTTTAGATTAAGATTCTTTCCGTTTGTACTTATTTCCTGTACTGAGATTTATATTGAAATTTTAAGAATCGAATCTTTCGGGGTGAAGGGAAGGAAAAAATGAAGTTTTAGGATTCATTTTGAAAACCAATTGCAGTAATGATTTTCGACAAATGATACAGCTTAGTACAAATATCATAGATTGTGACCAAGAAGATTTAGATAGTATTTCGTTTAGCTTATAGCTACAGAGAAAAAGTCAGGGGCTTTGAATGCACCTTTTCGATGAAATAATGGAGTTAATTTTTTTTTTTTAATATTTGCTTAATCTTTAGTTCATTCATTGCAGCTATTCAGACCACCATTCTAAGGCCAAACAGCGCACATCGGAAATAAAGAACTGACATATGAAAAATGATACCGATGTGTGTATGTCTGTCTACACGCGCCTATTTACGTAATCTTGTGTATAATGACTTGTATTTCCTTGTTCGTAGACTGCTGACACCGCACCACAAAATAAAATTTTATGTCGGGAGTGAAAACAAATTTTGAAAATTGTGTTTGGAGGTGGGAGTCTTATGTAGGCTGAATTAGATGTCAAGTTTTAAAGATTCCAGGTTCTATATTACTGATAAAATAAATTTAGAAAAATTTATTTTAGAAGCTAGTATTTGTGGGAGAGGGAGGAAAAATGAAGTTTTGCTGAACTGTTGAAATACTATGTGATATCTGTCCGTCTGTATGGTAGTGAATGTGGGACGATCTTCTCAAGGATGAAGGAGAGGCTTGAGGCAGCAGAAATGTGGTTCTACAAAAGAATACTGAAGATACCATGGGCCGAGCACGTGAGCAACGGCGAGATGTTGGAGAGGACGCAAACGAGAAAGAAAACTCATACTTAATATCAGGAAGAGACAGCTGATATTCTTGGGACATGTAATGAGGAAGGAGGACCTGGAAAATCTAATGCTCAGGATGGATAGAAGGAAAGAGAGACAGTGCGAGATGTATTTAATAGGCTTGAGTAAATGTATTTCGGATCGGGGTTTGGAAAAGATACCAAGAGGAAAGCTATTAATAAAAACAAAATACAGGTGCAAGTTGAAGTCCATGATCGCCTACGTCTTTAGGGGTTACGGTACATGAAGAAGAAGAATGGTGTTAGATAAATGATACAGCTCAGTTCAATGAAAATGCCATAGACTGATGCCAAGAAGTCACATATTGTCTCTTGTTTAGTCATTAGCTCGCTCTGTATCACCTTTCTCAGAATGGTTGTCTTTGCACTGCTGCAGTTTTATACAGTTTGATGTGAATGAAAGCGGATATGTTTAAGCTATGTTAATAACGAATTATAATTATTGAATGATACCTTCTATAAGTTTAGCTTCATTCATTTAATGTGCAATCAAACATAGACAAACATAAAAACAAACACGAGCGTGCACATATATAATTCATTTTTATATTCGACTAATTAAGACTGGTCAATTATAAAGGCTCTTATACTACAGTTGATCCCCCTGAGGTACGAAGCGATGGCTTTGCAGTTGAGTAGCTTTAATTTGATTCTTGACGAAATCGTCTTGGGAGAAAGTTGGAAATTATTTGGCGCTTATTCCATATTAGACACACGGCTCGAAGAGTAGGAGAGAGTGGCTGTGAATTGGCATTTCATTTGCGCTATTATGACGCCTTATTTTCCAATATTAAGCAATACATGAGGACTATCGTCCACGACCGACTTAAACCTCCTTCTATGCTTTCTGTAATACTTTCGCCGACCAAATGAAACAGAAATGGAAAATTTGCTTTCCATAATCTCTGCCAACCTTTAAATAAAGCTAATATTGTGGAAAATGAATGAATTTGATTATTAAGTCATCAAGACCATATCAAATATTCCCAACCGTACTACTCTCAACTTCCTTGGGTAGTCTCTACAATTTTCTCTTTTTCAACTTCTCTCTCTCTCTTTCACCCACACCCTCTCTCTATCTCAGTATGTTTCTCTCTCGCAATCGCATTGACTCATTCTCGCTAAGCCTGAGAATTTTTTACCGACTCTCGTATATCGAATTGACAAGGTTTAGGTTTAATTTTTGTTATGCTTATCCAACTTTCAGATTGAACTTTCATTAGGACGTTGGATGAAATTGATAAAATAAAATAAAATAAAATAAAATAAAATAAAATAAATAAATCGCATTTTTTGTACCGCCTCGTTACCAATAGCAGTGACACATAACGTCATTTTAGACCATTAGAAACGTCCATGAAGACCAATATGTTAACTTAATGAATATCAATATGTTAACAAAAGGCGTTAAAACTACCACACAGACAACACATTGGTCCTCGATAATAAGTGAATGATCGAAAATATTAATACAAAAAAAAAAAAGAAAAAAAAATGAACTTCAGACAGTTTATCCACAACAACGAACATGATACTCATAACCTTATGCGAAAGTTTGAAAAACAATTGAACAGAGACGTTTTCGGTTGTATTTAATCAAGCTTGATATTTAAGCAGACACATTTACTACGTTGTTCTTTATTTATACACACACACACACACACACACACACACACACACACACACACACGTATATATATATATATATATATACACTAAACAGTTATAGGGCATATTTCAATTATATTTAGATTTTAAACGTAAACACTTGCATTTGAAAGAGCTCAATACATGTTTGGAGGAAAATGAAGCTTTGACATGTAGTGATTTTAGATATTTAAGTTAGGGGGGATCAGCCGATTACGCTAACATGCTTTTAATCTTTTTGGTTTCGCCAGGTGATATGCATATTATATATGTGTGTGTGTGTGTGTGTGTGTGTGTGTGTGTGTGTGTGTGTGTGTATATATATCTATATCTATATATGTGTGTGTGTGTGTTTGAATAAAGACAAAGGGAAAATTTAGCCGACGCGTTTCGTTCTCTGAAGGACTTTATCAAGACAAGTACAAGGATTTTATATTGTGACAAGTATTTATACACAAGAGTAAAAATGTTATTGATTTTTCAAAACTTTTACGTTTAGGAAGGTTAAAAAATATTCATCAGGTTATTTGAAACGTCAGGCAAGCTACGGGGGATACTAAGTGATACAATTCAATCTCTTATAAGCAAAAGCGATTAAGTGATATTTTATATTTTTAGTGAAATTAGTAATTATTTTGTTGTGTTATATATTTTAAATAACATGGGGTCATGGATTTAAAAAGATTTTTGTATCTTGTCTTGGAGAAGCAATAATTCTTTCAGGAATAGAGATATGAGAAAAAATTCCAGGACGCAGATTTTTTTTTTTGTAAGTTTCGATAGCAGCACTTTTGGGACTTTTCCTTCTAAGTGAGTCAGTTTCTATTTAAATAAGGGTGGCATTCCTTAGATCAAAGATGTGGTTGAAGTTATTTCTATGTGTGACTAATTCATTTGATAAATTGTTGAGTCTGAGTCTCCTACATATGTTTTTAAAAATTTCTGCAAGTTTCCTCAATGTATTATGCAGAACAGTTTTGATATTGTCCTGTTTCTTTCTTTTTCTAATAGTCATTTAAAAGAAAATAAGTTAACTTGTTACAAACGCAATCGATATATACATCGATTTAATAAATGTATTTTAATAATTAAATTTTGTAAATGCTTAATAATAGTTCTATTATTATTAAGAATTCCCTTCCATTTACTTGCTTTCCCAACAGCTATAATCTCCAAGAATTTAAATGTAAAGTCAATAGTAATCTCCTATCTCACTAACCTTCATCCTCGCTCTCATACTCCTTTCTCCGTCTATTCCACTCTCATCAGTATTCTTATTCTTCTCTTACCCACTTCCTGACACCCCCTATAACCAGTCACTCTTTCTCATAACTTTCCTCCTATGCAATCCCCTGCAAAACAGTGGCAATAACATGTCTTGTTTGGGGCGATATGATTATAAAAAAGAAAAATATAACAAAATTATAATATAATAAACAAAAAAAAAGAATAAAAAATATAAGAATAAAAAATAGATAATTAAAGACTTCCTTTTTTGTTTAAATACAACATTGCTTTCTTTAAGCAAAATTAAAAACACGTCCTTTCAATCTGACATCAGCCTAATAATGCTTATTTGTCATGAAACATCGAATTGTTATAAAACAACGTACAGTAGCAGCCATAATATAAGTAACAGAAAAAACGAACACATAAATATGTGTATTACTTAAAAAGTAAAGCATGATTAGCAATGAAATTTTTACCGAATAAACATTAGGGTGTAATGTTATACAAAGTTCCAAAAATTTACATAATAGCTTTTTTTTAAATTAAGATTAAATGGAACAATGGAAATAAGCTACTGGACAAAAGTTAAGGAACGATGTTAATAATTTGCATAAACTTTTAATTTACATTTTCAAAAACTCGATTCACCTTTTCAACAATAAGTAAAAGTTCATTTATTATTAGGACTTCATTTTTAAACAATATGGCATATTCTACACGCAAAACGCTCTCTTTTGAAGATAAAAACTCATTATTGCTAACTATAACAAAGTCAATTTCAAAAACTTCTGATATTGTTCATAGGTCTAAAAATGTCGTTGATCATGTAATTAGCAGGTATGAAACTGATAAAACATTTGATGCAAAACCTAAAACCGACAGACCTTCAAAAACATCGCAAAGAGAAGATCGAAGAATTGATAGAATATCTACCAAAAAAAAGTTTTCAAACTGCTACGTCAGTTGCCCGTAAAATAATGAAGATACAGCTAATAAGATCTCAAGGAAAATGGTTGCTCGCAGGTTACAAATTGGAGGATTGCATGTCCGTATTCCAGCTTCGAAGCCTCTCATCTCAAAGCGAAACAAAAGAGCACGCATGGAGTATGCGAGATAACATATTGTTTGGACTGACGCACAATGAGATACAGTTCATTTCAGTGACGAGTCCAAGTTTACTATATTTGGTTCTGAGGGCAAAACTTACGTACGCCGTAGAATAGGTGGAAGACTGTCTTCTCAATGTGCCAAGAAAACCATCAAGTTTGGTGGCGGCAGGGTGATGGTGTGAAGAATGATTTCATCTGCAGGAGTTGGCCCTATCATCCGCGTACATGGCAATATCAATACTGAGATTTAGAAAAGGCTTCTTCAGCAGCATGTGGTGCAAAGATTTCACCGTAATCTTTACGAATATCCTATTTTCACGCAGGACAATGCACCTTGCCACAAGGCTCAGAAGGTTATGGCTTTATTTGAAGAAGAAGAAATTGCCCTAAAGCTATGGCCAGCCCAGACCTCCGACCTGAATCTAATAGAAAATGTTTAGAAGATAACTGGAGAAAGAGTTCAGCAAAGAAACACCCCCGCCAAAACAGGATCACCTATGAGATTTATTGAAAGAAAAATGATAGGGAATTACTGCTGATTTTTTGCAAGGAATTAATTAGCTCAAGCCAATCAAGTATGTCTCGCGTTGCTTTCCACTGTCTCTCTCTCCATCCATCCCGTTGAGTATTAAATTCTCTAAGCCCCTTTTCTCTTCGTCCTTGCTCATATATTATGTCCATCGTATCCTCAGCATCCTTCTGAAGCAACATTTCTGTTGTTTCAAGTCTTTTCTTCATCTTTGCTCATCGTTTACTGCCATGTACGAAGACCAATACCACTTAATATTTCAGTACTCTTCTTTTCGTTTCTAACGAAGATTTCTTATTCTCTCAATATTTTGCTTAGCTTTTGGAATGGCAATTACAAATCAGTGATACTAACATCAAGCAGGTACAGAAAATTTAAATACCTAGGAAGTGTCTTAACAGAAGACGGAAAGTGTGACACTGAGATCCGAAAGCCAAGGGTGCATTACAGAAGCTGAATAGAGTATTGAGAGACTGGAAAATTTTGCTGGAAACAAAGAAGAGAGTACTGGATTGATATATGATGTTTGTTTTTCAATATCCAGCGAATGCTGGATAATCTCATCAAGGATGAAGGAAAGACTTGAAGCAACCAAAATGTGGTTCTACAGATGGATGCTGTGGATTCCATGGATAGAACATGTGAGCAAGGACAAAGTTTTTGAGAGGATGGTTACGAAAAAGCAATTTACACTTAACATCAGGAAAGACAGCTGAAGTTTCTGGGACATGTAACGAGGACGGAGGGCTGGGGAAATCTGATGCTCAGGGAACGAGAAAGAGAGACAAGGAAAGGCAACACATGTCACATACTTGATGTACTTGATCAGATCGATGGCGGATCGGGGGTTGAGGGGAATGACAAGAGAAGGTTCGTTAAGAGCTACAAGGCATAGGGAGATGGGGAGGGCCACAATCGCCTACGTCCTGAAGAGACACGGTACATAGAAGAAGTCAATAAAATTCGTTATTTTTTGTTGAAACCTTAAATTTTTGTTTTCATCTCTTAAACTCTGTCGCTTATCTTTCTTCTTAAAAAAATACATGTATTTTGCTTGTACCATTCCATGGATAAATTTACTTTCCTCGTTTCAGAAAAAAAGAAAAGAAAAAAATTTCCTCAAAAATTCCTGCTTGTCTCACTTCCTTTTTGTCTTCATGCTCTGGAATTAATGCGAATTTCAGGTTTGTTACACTCTTCCTTCACTGACTCTCAACGTGAGGCCGACATCAAATATCCTGCTCTCAACCTGCCATATATTCTCTAGTTAATAACAAACTACTTCCTAATCCTTGTCGTCGAAATAGTTTAATTCTTTTTCTTATACAAGGGATGTTTGTCGGGTGAAATTCGGCATTCTTCGTCGTCTATATGCCGTGACCCTTCTAGACGTGTACACTAATGTCTCTTCATAACTTCCCATCCATCGTGGCCCTCAGAAGCGTTTCTCCTTTTGCCAAGCCCCACAATCATCCATACATTTAAGCTCGTCAGGTAGGTGGCACGCTGTCTTCACCTATTTCTCTTGCACTCAGTAGTTGATTTTCTAAGCGTCGCTTAGATGTGGCACAATGTGGAAAGTATGGGGTACCAAGTGAGGATCAAACTCACTACTCAGTTGTAACAGCTTCTAGCGAGACAAGCTTACGGTCCATTACACCACGCTGAGGTGTCCTCTTTTGCGCTCGATAGGGTTAAGTTTTTCAAGCCTTTCTCACTCATCATATGTCCAAGAAATTTCAGCGGTCTCCTTGTGTTTCTGTGTATATTTCGTTTTGATATAATTTTCTTTAAGAATTCCTAGCTGCTTACCTGCTCTGTTAATGGGATTCTTCGTGACTTTCTGTGGAACCATATCTCATAAACTCCATTTACCTCATCACCTGTGGGGAGATTGTCCCGAATTTACTGCCATACAATAAGATTGATATTATATAGCACTTCGTCGCAAGTTTTCCTTGATTTTATCGAGGTTTTCATGTTTCCTCTTACTTTGTTTAGCTTTTGGAATGCATCATTTCTTTAATGCAATGCGCATTAAGATTTCGCGAGCAACAGAACAGAAGAATACAAGAATAACGAGTTTATTCCTTGGTAATTGTTAACATTTTTATTTGTGCACTTTAAACTTTCACTGAATCTTGAAATACATTTAAAAAATATATATAAAACAATATTGTGTCTCCACAAGATATAACGAATGTGAAAACCAAGGTAAACGATGCACAGATTTCTGACATTTGATTTTTTACTTGCAATTATTGATAGAATTTATGGGACAGATATTGAAATAATATTATCCTTACAGGAGATAATATATAAAAGCTTATTGAAGATTTAAAATGTTAAGAAATACATCGCCTGTTCAGCAATTAGTATTCAATGTATTTCGTTAAATAATCCAAAATAAATATTTGTTAATAGTCAGTTAAGTGCCATACGTGATACACGCTTGGGCGATCATGTCTCGAAAGAGACATGACTAATTGGGCAGAAGATTATCCCGCAGTAGGTTGTCATTGCTTTCTGCGGTAGACTGGTTGCCGAACAAGGCTATAGAACCCAATCTGTCCTATTATTTAACCTATAACAGGAGGGAAAAGATGTATTAATACCTTTCTCAAGGGTATTTGCGCGTAAGTGAATGCAAGAAATTCGACTGGAATTCAAACTCGGCTCCCCGATTTCTCGTTCGGAGCCGATATCCACTGCGTCACAACGCACTTCCTTAGTCTTCTGGTAGAAATTCTTAAATTCTAGGCTTATTATGTTCAAAGAAGTTTTTGTCAAAATTCTGGATAAGGTTTTGTCACTATTTATGCTATTGTATGCTCCGACCGTTTTCAGGTGATATTTGTTCGAATTTCGCTTTAAGAATTGGTTAAAAAAAATGATTTTCTTCAAATGAGGCTGTCTTCTGTGGCTTTCATTCCCACCTGAGTTTAGCTAATTCTTTTGTTGGTTTTAGACAGGATAATATTATCACCAAGCTGACCAATATGTGACGCGTTGAATAAGTCAGTATGGTTATTTGTAGCAGTGGTGAATGAAGAAGAACACATCCTTAAATTGCGAGAAGTTGTCGATTGTCCACTGGAGATTTGCTCACAAGTATGCCAGGAGTCTTAAAGCATTAATTCAAACTGATACTGAAAGTTTGATGATGAAATTATTGAAACTACGTAAACTGAATGTTCAACAGTTTAGTAATCTATCTTTCAAATGCCTATGTGATAGATGACGGTATTATGGACCTTATAATCAATGCTCTATATTTCAGATCTTTCAAATGTTTGGCATAAATGTCAGTGATCATGAATCATAAAATATATCGCTAAGAATTGCATCTTGTACTTTGAAATGTTTACGAGATAATTGATGGTGATTGGGAAGTTTAAAAATGATGCTAATATTCTTATGTATTTATTTCATTTCTGTGAGAAAAATGAGACAACACGTAAATATTTACAAATCTGAAAAATTACATAAGAATGTCAACTTATTCTTACGTACAGACGTTCATTTTCTGTATTTTGAGTGACAGGAACAGATGTACATTTTTAAAGTATCCAGTTTCTTAGATGGGAAAATATGTTTCGATAAACGTAAATTGTGTATAGCATTTATGTCAATGGGTATTCGAATATGTGCATGAAAATCTTGTATGCATAAACATGGGTTGATGAAGTACGTCAAATGAGCATAAGGAAACCAACTGGTCAGGGGATGGGCCCTGTGTTCCCTCTTTCCCGAGCGTCGTCACAAAACAACATTTCCCTTGCAATTGTCGCCCCGGGTTGCAAATTGGACAACGTCGACCGATTGCAACAAAACAAAAACTCACGACGCACAAACGATGAAATATTAACACGTGTCAACAAGATGACAATCTGACGCTAAGGTTTTTCTCTGCATTTTTCCTCCTTACTCATATTCCTGACAGTTTTACATTTGTTTGTTCTTGATTTTGTCTTATTTTTCTGTAGATCATACTTTCCCGTGTGCCAACTTCCTTTTTCTGTTTTCTATCCACTTCTCACTCGCATTCTTCATTCTTTTTCTTGTACATGAATCCATATACAACTTTTGGGTCACCTTCGCCTGCTTCAGCTTGCAAAAGCTGTTTTATGCAATTATAATCAGTTCGTTTTCTGAAAGTGTACGCATGCGCAACGGCATAAAACGCCAGTGACATCAAATCAACATGACGCTAACTTATTTGGTCTTCATAAATACTGACAGCTTTTATAACATTTCGATTTCGACAAGTAAATCTACCTTGGGTTTCAGAATGGTTAAAAGTCTGTTAATAAATCTTTTAGAGCTGAACAATACTTAATATCTTTCTGCGTTAAAAATATGCAAATATTTTCTTTGTACGCACATCAACAGACGGTTATTTTGACAATGGAATTCTTGGGAATAATAATTTGTTATTGATCTGTAAAAAAACGTCGCAGTTACTTTTATCATAACTAGTAGCATCTAATCTATCAATGAATCTCTTTTTTTTGCTTACGCGACTAATGCTAAACACTTTTAGTAATTTACCTGATATTGCATCCATATCAATATTCGTGCGGGTAATCTAACGGGTTTCGAATCTGAAAGTGGACTAGGAGAGTCGAGTTCAAATTCCAGTTTACTCTGTTGCGTTTGCATCAAAAAATTATCTTAGAAAAGGCGTGGAACTATTCATTTCTTACTAAGCTATAGATTAAATCGTAGTGCAGAACCTTTGGTGATAGTCAGTCTGAAAGAAAGACACACCTGAATTCAAAAGAAGGCAACAGAAAACCACCCCACTATCATTCCCAAGAAATTATTGTAATTTGAATGCGTATTGAAAGGAAACGGTAGAGAGTCATTATTGCTTGCATCCAGAAAGAATACAAATCCAGAAAGAAATCCAGAAAGAAATCGATGTTTACTAAATGAAGTACTGTATTAAGCAATCTAAATGAAAAGCGTTTTACATCTTCTTTCAAATATGGAAAGTCTGAAAGATAGCATTTAAAATGATGTCTTCATAACTAGACATGAACACTGATCCCTGGTACCAGTGGTAAATGCATAACGTAGGTCACGGATATTGTTTTTTGTTTTCCTGTTGTTTCGATTGTAAGAAACAAGAATAGATGAAATTGTAATAGACTGTTTCTCGTTTAACGTCTATGAGATAAGGTATTGTAACTAATTACACTATTTACATAGTTCGGACTGTTGTTCTCATCGTTATTGTTATATTCACGACGTTTCTGCCATTGTGCACTCCGAACTTCTTCAGATGATATACGATGGAATTTCAAACCGAACCCTTTATTTTACCTACCGGGATAGACTGTTCTTTTTCTACCTGCCATGCATTTTCTGGATATTTTTCAGTTTTTACTTATTACCCGTTTGTAACTAAACTCTCTGCATATATGTGGCACAAGAAACAATATAGAAGTTCCCAGTGTGGATTGAACTCACTACTCAGTTTTATTAGGTTCTAGCGAGTCAAGCT
Source organism: Ascarosepion bandense (assembly GCA_037127315.1). Classification (NCBI taxonomy): domain Eukaryota; kingdom Metazoa; phylum Mollusca; class Cephalopoda; order Sepiida; family Sepiidae; genus Ascarosepion; species Ascarosepion bandense. The sequence goes on along the minus strand of JBBBDQ010028659.1, from coordinate 260,534 downwards.
TACTAACCCTTATACCACGTCGAGATGCCCACAGTATTTGATAGCATAGAAGATTATGCATTTTTACAGTACTGAGGCCGTTCCATTTCAGCAAGGAATATTGAGAAAATTTGTTGAATGATGAACCGAATTGTACTGCATCCATGTTGCTTATTCAACTCAGTTCAAAACACGTTACTTTTCGTTCATTTTTGTACAAATTCATGAAATGCCAACATTTGCAAAGGCGGATTGTGGATCATAAATGCTAGCGGATTCTCTTGTTAAACTATTTCAGTACGAAGTAGAAATTAGAGTAGTATTTTTTATGCCTTAGCTGTTTTTATTTAGGGCATTACTACGGAGCCTCATCAAGCCATCTTCAGTAAAAGCAGAATATTCAGCGACATGCCTTGACTACGAACGACACTAACAGAGAGATAAGAAGGAAGAGAGAGAGAGAGAGAGAGAGAGAGAGAGAAAGAGAGAGAGAGAGAGAAAGAGAGAGAGAGAGAGAGAGAGAGAGATGTCGAGAGAGGATGAGAGAATAATGGGAGCCAAGGCGGAAGAAGATGGCAGTTGATGATGCATTCAAACATTTGAAGATTGCAACTATCAGAGAAATATCTTTTGGGGGAGAGAGAGTGTCACACGCGTGAAGTGCGAGAAAAGAAACTGTTAGAGTAGAAGTGAAGGCTACATTTCTGATTACGCCATACTGGATATAAATTTAAATAGGTGACCCCCCCGCAAAAAAAAAGTGACACCTAAAGTTTAAAATGCATTTTTAAAATCAAAAATCTGTTTGGAAGCTTTTATTTTAGTTTCAATTTCAATTAAAATAATTTAAATACTTAGCTGTACTTCTAACCGAATATAAATTAATTGGAATTATTATTTTTCTTTGAAATTATTAAAATCATTTTGAAAAATCTGTCAGCACAACATAATTCTCTTTATTAAAATCTTTAAAAAATAAAATATACATTTCTGAAGCTTTATTCGAGGAAGATGAACTGATTTAGAATTTATTTCATCTGAATTAAAACAAAAAATACTTATTTTTAGTTTGAGATATCGCAGAATATCACTTTTTTATCACGGAAATGTTGAAAGATTTAATGTTTGGAAAATTCAAGTAAAGATTAAATAACTGTAAAAATTACTTGACAAATACGACATAAATGCCTTTTTATATAGTATTTTTCTAACTAAACAGTAACCGTAAAATTATGGAAAATATTCTAAGTAATCTAGTATTTTATTGAATTTTTGATACTTTGGATTTATAGTGTTATATAAAAAAACGCTTGCTGAGTAAATGTTAGAAAATTATCAAAATATATTTGAAACTAATTATAGTTATCGCTTTTATTTTTTTTGCTAAATGTCGTGTATGGAAGTTCGTATTTATGAATTCATCATGTTTATGCACACACACACACACACACACACACACACACACACACACAAATTCAAAATTCTTTTGAAAATACTGTTGGTAGCTGAATTGAGGTAAACTTTTCTGTTTATTAGTCAATATAGTTTTTACTTAATAACAATATAGCCTAAAGAGTAAAAATCAATACAAAATTTAAAAAATATAAAACTCTATAAATTACAATAATTAAAATAAAAAAAAACACTCGAATTTCCTATATTAATTTTGCTGACGCAAATAAAAAAACGCAAAGGCATTGAAAATGACTAAAAAGTATAATTTAATAATAATAAATAATAAATTGGTCTTTTTGCTTAATTTAGATTATGTTTGGCTCTATATTCATCATGTATACTCATATTTTAGTGAATCTTTGGACGTATCATAGTAGGTACCTCTAAAGATTCGCTAAAAATATATATAGATTTAAATGTAAATCATCTGCACAACAACATCAACATTGCCTGATGGTGAGAACCTATCTCGAAACATAGAAATTTCCATATCGCAATGTAAAATTGATACATAACTATATAGATTTCCCCTGAAGAAAAGTTTAAATCCAAACACTGAAACAAACATATGATTGTAGGGAAGAGAACATATATAGAAGAAATTATGTACCTGTTCTAAAACATAATTTATTATAAATATAATAACTATATATATATATATATATATATATATATATATATATATATGCTTCCTTTGAATGTGCACTCATATTTCGACTTGAGTTTACAAAGATGCTTTAGTAATTAAAACAGCTTTGTATTGTGGTTTAATGGATATCAGCTCGGAACGAATTCCAGTTGAATTCTTTGCATTCACTTACACACAAATACCTTTGGGAAAGGTATGAATCTGCCTCTTCTCCCTCCAGCTATGGCTTAAATAGGAGGACAGATAGGGTTCTATAGACTTGGTTGGCAACGGCTCTACTGCTAAGTCACTCGAAAGAGAGATGATCGCTCAAGCGTGTATCATGTACGACAATTAACTGACTGACTTTAGCGTATATACGCTTCGCGATACATCAATATCTTTTATTGCTTCCAATAAACTTCTCATGTGACTGTTTTCATTATTTATTTAACGGACTATTTATTGGGGTTGTGCATTGTGGTGCAGTGGATATCGATTCGGAATTAGAAATCGGGGAGCCGAGTTCGAATTCCAGTTGAATTCGTTGCATTCACTTACACACAAATACCATTGGGAAAGGTATTAATCCGTCTCTTCCCTCCAGTTATGGGTTAAATAATAGAACAGATTGGGTTCTATAGCCTTGGCTGGCAACCAGTCTACCGCAGAAAGCAATGGCAACCTACTGCGGGATAATTTTCTGCCCAGTCAGTTATGTCTCTTTAGAGACATGATAGCCCAAGCGTGTATCACGTATGGCACTTGACTGACTGACTATTTTTTAAATCTTAGGTGATTGGTAAGTTATGCAAATTATGTTTAAAAAAAAACTATTAGATATATGTCTTTATGAAAGGCTATATATTTTCATGTATGAATAAACATATAACGAGACGCTGCGAAGATATTTTCGGTTCAGCCAAGAAGGAATCCAAATAAGTAATAATAAAATATCATCTGATATTTGTACATCTAGATAGACTTTAATGAATGGGTCAAAACTTTCCTTCAATCTGACCTGTGTGTATCAAATTCTCTAAGTCTACATTCCTCATTATATGTCCCAGGATTTTTAGCTGTCTTTTCCTTATGTTATGTATTAATTTCTTTTCGTGTCTATCCTCCTCAAAACCTCATCGTTGCTCACATGTTCGATTCATTATATCCTCAGCATCCTTCTGTAGAACCACATTTCAACTGTTTTAAAATTAACTTTTAAGAAATTGTCCAGCATTCACTGCCATATTGAAGAACAGATATCACAAAGCAATCCAGTATTCTTCTTCTTTGTTTCCGGTGAAATGTTTCCTGTCTTTCAATACTCTGCTCAGCTTCTGAAATGCATCATTTGCCATGCCAATCCGCCTTCGGATCTCAGTGTTGCACTTTCCGTCTTCTTTTAGAATACTCCCCAGGTATTATTTCTGTACCTGCTTGATTTTAGCATCCCCAGCTTGTGGTTGAATGTCTCCACCACTTCTACTCCTATGGTTTCTTTTTCTTTCACATTCTGCCTGTGGAACTCCATTCCGTTTTCTTGCTTAACTGATAGCTACAATCTCAAAAAAAAAAAAAAAAAAAAAAAAAATTAAATGCAACGCCAATTGCCATCTTCTGACGATTTTAATATCGTTCATCTTTTATCCTTTCTTTAAAACATTTTGTATCAATTTTTTTTGTTTTGTTTTTACTCACTGTAAACCCCATGCGCATCAGTGGCGGTCCTGCCTTCCTTGGGAGGAAATGATTATAAAAGAAAAAAAAAAGCTCGTATTAAGTACGGTACATTTTTAATTTTCTATGCACAGATTGAAGGATGAAAATTTCAAAAAGAATATTTGTGTAAAAAGGTAAAACATTATTTGCTTAATCATGACCTTTGATCCCTGACATCAGAAATATTAAAGTCCTACAGAACAATGATGTAGTTGCGGAAAAGTTAGAGGGCAATGATAAGAAAAGCTGATATTTATTTTTCTTTATGCGCAAGTTGAACTGATGTTAAAGAAAAGCTGTGATTACTGCATACTAATTACTATCTATTGCCGTAAGAATGAATGGAAATTTTTCTACATTCTGGTCTACGGTAACTTCACGTTGAAACATCAGTTCCCGTAAGATCACCGAAGTTAAGCAACGACCAGCCTGGTGTGTACTTAGATGAGTGAGCGCTTGGAAATACAAGGTGTAATAAGTTTTCATGTACAGATGACATAATGGGCTTACGTCCACTTCTCGTTGAAACATAGGTTCTCGTACGATTAATCAGCGTCGAGCCTGGTCAGTATCTACATGAGTCACCGTTTGGTCAATACCAGGTAGTGTAAGCTGGAAAATGCAGATCGTGTAATTTATAAGGGCTCGGTATTGTCAATTGCAGAGCCGCGTTCCAATTCCACTAGGGTTAGTTATATCAACTTAACCGTAAATATCATTAGGAAAGGTATGAATTCACCGCTTCTTTCTCGGATACGGGTTAATTAGACTTATATCAGTAAAAATATTATCATGAACAAAAAATAAAATTACCTACAAAATATTTAGACTATTTACATTATTCGGAGTTGTCCTCATCTTTTTGGCCATGTGTACCACGTTTCGTCTGTTGTACGCTCCGGCCTTCTTCAGATGCTATGAATTTCGAACCGCGCCCTTTATTACAATCACTGGGGTGTATTATTCTCATTCCTTGCGCGAAGCATCTTTTGGTAGTCATGAGTTACCTACCTCTAACCGGACTCTCTAAATTACTTGTTCACTACTGCTGTAGCCTGGTATTGAATTCACAACTCTTAGGATCAAGTCACTGGAACGAACCAACTTCTATATCTACCAGGCCATGTGTCCTTAAGGACAAGAACAACTGAATTTCTGGGACTTATATAACTAATATACTGTAACCATTTTTTACCAGAGTTCATTTGCAATTTTTGATGTTGAACACCACTGGACACTACGTAAACTTAAGGAATAAGCGCATATGCTAGGCTACAAAAATTTTGTAAGCCGATCAAACATAGAGATGAATTCAATTTGGAAACCAATAATACGGAGTGCCAGAGAAAATCATTAGTGTCAAAATTTCAATATGAGGTCTAGTAAAAAATTACAAGAGAAACACATTAACATTAAAACCACCTAGAGAAGATGATAGTGATTTTCTAAGCGCAGTTTAGATGTGGCACAAGGTCGAAAGTATGGGGCACTCAGTGAAGATCGAACTCACAACTTAATTACAATAATTCTGGCGAGGCAAGTTTGCTTGATCATTGCCCCACGTCGGTCACCCAGATCCATAGAGGAAGATATGCCGATGGGCAAAAATAGCCACCAACCAAGTCTACATTCTGCCCGTAATAATACAGTGTGATTGAAGAGCTTAATTGTTATAGTTTAGGTCTCTGATAAAGATGTAAATGCGTGTATAATTTTGTTTAAAGACCTACAGTAATGTTTCAAGTTCTCGTACAGGAATGGTGATAAAAAGTTGCGCATTACTCTTTAAATAGCTATTATATTTTGATTATTGACAAAATTTGCTAAATTTGATTAATATAACTTTAATATAAGATATTATATAAGATATGGATCCTAGCGACCATTCTGTAAATTTTGCTTATAATCCTGGCAGTAGTAATTTTCTTTGAAAATAACAGATATACAACGAACATTACAAAGATGATCTAAAACCGAAATTTTCGAAATTCCACCTGCTGTTTTCATATATGTTTAACAAATACTCTTTTTCTTTTATGTGCCGTGTTTTTCAGAACGTAGGCGGTCATGGCCTTCTACATCTTCTAGTGGCTATTGGCACGCTTTCTCTTATTTCCCACCCAAACACCGCTCCGCCATCTACTTACTCAAGATTATCAAGAATGTTACATACTGCTTTCCCCTCTCTCTATTTCCCTTTACCTGTCCTGTGAGTATTAGATTCTCCAATCCCTCCTTTCTTATGACATAGCAGATAATATCAACCCTTAAAGCAAACGTAAGACAAATCTCGAAATGGTTACTGATAATCGAAATGCTGTGTTGTATTTGTCACAAGACATGCATCGACGTGAAAATCTGCGCCCAAACCACATTAAATGTATTACTATTATTTATGTATATTGCTAAAATACTTCAATACAAATTGAATTATTTAAATGTTTCTCATGATTACGAGCCCCTAATATTATATCAGTACTAACGTTAAAGTTTCATGACGAATTTTTTATATTTTTGTATTTACTCTAAAAAGAAATCGATAAAAATCCAAGTTAAAAGCAATGTTCTTTTTTTAAATTTAGCATATCTCTCAATTCTGCGCTCATGCCTTTGTCATTCTAACCAAAAGTGAAATATTTTTTTGTTTATTTAAGAATCAATTGACGGCTTTTTTGCATAAATCTATTTATTTTGTATTATTTTGAAAATCTTTTTATACTGATATTTTTTCTAATTAGTTTTGTATTGAAGAAATCTGTATTCACCAAGAAAATTACCAATAGTATTTTGATAAAAGAAAAAATTCATTTTATCGAAAAAATTTAGTAAAAGTCAATATAACGATGTTAGAACTTAATTTGTACTTCGTGATCAACATGCGATCATAATAATATCCGATGGATTTCGAATTTATCTTGTTTTACAGAACTTTTTAACAATTCCCATTTAATAATTTCAAGTTCTTATTCGGGTTGACATTATGGCTGATCAAATTTATTAAGGAAATTAAGAATTCAAAGAATAAAAGTGTATATCTTTGATATTATTCTGCTTTTCCTAATCACGAATACATGCTTAAGAAAAATAGAAAAAATGTTGTGTTGTATGCAAATTTTGATAATAAAAACGAAAGCATATTGTAATTTTGTATTTGATCTCGGTTTCTATAACATTGAATTTAGATTCTCTAACATGATTTGATCAGAATCTGAGACGAGATGCAGATTAAAGAACGTTTTAAAAGAAAAGATCAAATGTGATTTTTAAAGAAGAGATTGAAGTATAGACATTAAAAGATGAACATACACATTTAAAAAGAATAGACTTAAATTGTGTTTTGAAGAAGTGATTAACTTTATGAAAGGTTATAATGTATTGTAGGGAGCGTTGGCTATGTTTGCGAAATGGCCTTGTGTCAAACGGAACGGAGCCCACAACATTTGAAAAAATCAGAAGGTTGAACAAAAGATATAATTGAACTCGCTTGTATTAATCAGTGTAAATTTATTTGACAAGAAGAATGACATCAATTTGAAATAACGTTTATATTTGAAAGTTCTGCATAAAATTTTTCTTTTGAATGTGTGTTTATGAGTTAAGTTTTCTTAAAGGCGGACGAAATGTTCCTTTTTTTTTGTTGTCGACAAGTAATGAGAAAAGGGGAGAATCAATTAGTACGGTGTGAAAGAGAGAGTGGGTGAATTTGAAAAGTACCAGTCATATGGACTCGGCGTCAGTCAGACGACTAGTAGCTTTATGTGATGTTCTATGTTGACTGTACATGAGAAAAAAGTCGAATCTATGAATTTGGTGCGAAAGGAAAGGCGAGATAGTAAGGGAATGATGGTCGCCAGGATTTGTTGTCCGGTTGTTCGATTAAACGACTCGTGGCTCTATGAAGAGAAAGGAAAATGCGTTTGTGGAAAACAGAATGGAATCAACTTTTAAGATTTATTCTTGCTCCTGATGGACCAGTATATAGAAGTTTGTGTTTATTTTGTTTTCGCTGAGGTCAACACATGGCAAAATTTAGTAAATCAGCTGTTTTATTAAAAGTGCTTATTATTGGTGAATGTATATGCTTTTTTTATTGTCTCACGAAAAGATATAGGATTCTGAGCAATCAAATCTTACGAAATCCGACACTGAAGAGATTAGAGCATATGCATATAAAGAAAATATTATAGCACAAGCTCAAATGCGTTTTTAAAAAGAAATTTTAGCATATGCTTTTAAAATGTACACTTACATTACAAGGAAGTATATTCTTTGCAGTAGAAATATCAGCTTTTTGAATAAGTGATTTGACTACATTTTTAAAAGGAGAAGATTGAAGTACATACTGAAGAAAGACTATAAATTAAAGTACACGTTTTAAGAGGAATTAAATTATATACGTCAAACATTCTTGTTTAAGTTTCTTATATTCTTTTTTAACAAATCTCGCCTTAATTTCAGATGTTAATAAGATAATTAACTCTTTTATCTATATTACGATTAAAGCCTTCACATCCAGAAGTAACGGCGAGTTAATCTTGCAGATCATCCTGAGATGATAAGCGGGTTGGATGGGGTGGTTGGGCTAAGCTGACGTACGAATTCGTTGTTAATAAAAGAATGATGTTAAACAAAAAAAACAAAAAAAAACATTCTTTGTCAAGTGCTTCAGGAAGGAATACTTAAACCTTTTTAAAACAGAAACTATGGTCTGAAATTGAAATTTGAGTATTGAGTGCATATACCTGAAACGAGCATAAAAATAATGTCGAATTAAGAATCTCTAAACATTTCGATGTATAGATTAGTTATACGCAGACGACAGTGCTGATTGCAGACACGGAAAGGAAACTGCAGGACTTCCTACAGAAGATAGCTGAAAAGAGTGACAAGAAGGGACTACAAATAAACTGCAAGAAAACCGAATGCATCGTCGTCAGCAAAAAGAGCAGCCCAAATTGCCAAATACAGGTGGGGATACTAAAATCAAGCAGGTACTTTAAAAGATTTAATTATCTGGGAAGTGTTCTAACTGAAGACGGAAAGTGTGTGACACAGAGGTCCAAAGACCACTGGGCATGGCGAAGGACACGTTTCAGAAGCTGAGTAAAATATTAAGACATAGGAAACTTTCACTAGAAACAAAGAAGAGAGTACTGGATTGCTATGTGATGTCAGTTCTTCAATATGGTAGTGAAAGTTAGACAATATAAAAAAAGATGAGATGAAAACTTGAAGAAGCTGAAATGTGGTTCTACAGAAGGATGTTGTAGATATCGTGGACCGAGCATGTGAGCCATGACGAGGTGTTTGAAAGAATGGAAACGAAAAGGAAATTAATACTGAGCATCAGGAAGAGACAACTGAAGTTCCTGGGACATGCAATGAGGAAGGAGGGCTTGGAGAACCTGATACTAACAGGCCAGATAGAATAAAAAAGAGACAAAGGAAAGCAACGGATAACATATTTGAAGGGCCTGGGCAGGTGGATGACAGAACGGGGCCTGCGAGACGTTACAGGAGAAAGCGTGCTAAGAGCCACCAGGGATAGGGAGACGTAGAAGGCCATGAGCGCCTACGTCCTGAAAGAACAAGGCACATAGAAGAAGATAATAAATTTAGTATAAGAGATGAGGAAACTGAACAGAATAGATTGTGCATGAGGAGGCTTTTGTCCAACGACCAAAAACAAAATATTAACTTAAAAACGCGAAATATGTCCTTAATTATTTTTGTCATGTCAAAACTAGTATGGATTTCCCAAATGGAGCGGAACTCGTTCAAAAATGCCCACTCTATCAGCTACATACAACTGTGTCTTCAAATTAATTATTAAAAAATACTTTCAGCGGATGAATTCTCTAGTTCTAAAAGAAGACATCCCTTTATCAGATCTTATACACTGAAGTAACAAAATCACAAAAAAAAGAACTTACCATATAACAAAAAAATAAATAACTTTTTTTAAACATTTAACCCCAAGCTGGTCAATAACCACGTAAAGGACCACTGAGTGTGAGAGAATGTGAGAAAGCATTATTAAGGAGAGAAAACAATAAAAGAAAAGGAATTAAGAAAGCAGAAGTTAACGGTTGATATTATATTTAAGCTTTTGAAGAGAAAAGTTGATTAGGAGACAAGAATCCGGGAGAGTTTCACAAACGAGAGGTGCTAGAGAAGAAACTTAGCATAGAAATTACGGTTACATCTAGCCATTTTGAATGTAAAATTATGAAACCTTGCCGCCAATCCAGTAAAGTGCCTAAATCCATAAAGTCAAAGTGAAATATAAGTTTACCAGAATATTCATCATAAAAATATTATATAATATAAAATTATATATATATATATATATATATATATATATATATAAGGCAGCGGGAACTATGTTAGGTTGGTCGGACAATGACTAAAATAAGACCTCCAACAGCAGCTACGTTTTTAGAAAGCAGATAATTGTATAATCAAGATGATAAATTTCCACTTTACATTAAACTGTGTTCAGAAAAAAATTGCCATCAGTAATAGAAAGATCGATAATAGTTAATGGACACGGGATGTATATACTTTTTTTTAAACAGGATAGAAGAATGTTTTAAAAATTTCAACTGACAGGAACGCTGACTGTTCAGTCAGTGAATGCTGAATAGTTCCTGTAGGAAAACGGTTAATTTTACTATAACTATTTCAAACACATTACAGTGTAGTATGTTCAGTATTAGTTGAATATAATTCCCCTCCATGGTACCCTTGTACTAGACTCAACTACGCGTGATAAACATACAACGAGAAAAGAAAAAAGACAATTCACTGGTATCTGATGGAACAGTGAAATCCATTATGTCAATATTTCCTTTTTTTGTTACCTTGGCTGAATAACCTTGCAAGAAAACATATAAATGAATAATAATAATAATAATAATAATAATAATAATAATAATAATAATAAGAAGAAGAAGAAGAAGAAGAAGAAGATTCTAATATATTTCATTAATCCATAAAATCTATTGGGACAATTATAAAAGTGATAATTAATAACCCCAAATGAAATATTTGAGATGATCACTGAAGGTATTACATATTTAAGGAGTGAAACAGTTGATCCAACATAAATATAGACCAATAACATGCTTGCCCACAACATATGAATTGATTACTTATGTACTGACGAACTGTACTTATTATTTTCTTGGTGAACACACATTCTTTCTCTGAAACAGAGGGGAGGTCGAAGAGATTCAAATGGCTGCAAAAATTAACTACTAATAAATAAAATGATCCTGTAAAATTGCAGAAAAATGTAGAAATCTGACAGCAGCTTGGTTATATTATTGTAAAGCCTTTAATAGTGTACCACAATTTTGGATATTTAAGGCTTTGAAAACGCATAAAGTTTCCTCGCTGATAGTAAATTTCTTTAAATATAACATAAACCTGGAAAATCACATTATATTTAAATAATAACAAACAATGCCACATTAAATTGCGAGATTATCTGACGGAGGATCTTTCAAGAAGACTGTCTGTTCTGTTTGTCTTTACTTACCCTTTTGCATGAACTAAACGGTAAAACAAGTACGTGTTTAATCATCTATTCTAAATGGATGATCTCAAACACTTTACAAAAGGATATCCTCAATATTATAAACTGCTTCTGTGATGACATCGGTATAGATTTCAGATTAGATAAATGTGAAAAGTAACATTTAAGAAAGGTAAAGTTAAGAGTATAAATATTTACGAGTCAGCGATGAAGATGGAATTCAGAAAACCCACATGAAGGAAAAAGTAAAAAAAGAATAACACAGGCTTGTGCCTCTAGTGTTAAATACCGAGTAGAATTAAATAAAAAGATATATGCCATAAACACTTTGGCTGTTTCTGTAATGCAATACACTTGCTACTGCATGCATCATCCCAAGTCTGATGTTGTATGTGTCTGTATGTGTTCAGATCCGAAGGAGGTAGAAGATTAGTTCAACTAGAACAAGCTTTCAAAACCACAACAATCGATCTTCAAAAATACATGGAAACTACATAAGACATAATGGTGATCTATGTCAATGAACATGAAACAAATAATGCAGTAATAAAAGAAGCCAATAAATTCAAAAGGTATATTGACCATGAACAGGCTTATCATGCCATCATTTCTGCATCTGGTACATTGTAATTACTTTTGTTTTGTTCTTTTATGTTTTGTTGTTGCTGCAATAGGTGTATTAGGATTTATTTGCACTTCTTCACTTACTTACAATTGTAAGTAAGTGAAGAAGTGCAAATAAATCCTAATACACCTATTGCAGCAACAACAAAACATAAAAGAACAAAACAAAAGTAATTACAATGTACCAGATGCAGAAATGATGGCATGATAAGCCTGTTCATGGTCAATATTCTGCCAGTACCCAACAGGATGATGTAGAGATTACGTAGTTCAGGGTTAGCTTCTGAAACCGAAGGTTTTATTCTTACTGAACAAGATCAATGCTTGCTAACTAGAAATTACAAAGTTCACATAATGAAAAATTGTTAACCCGAAATGCAGATTCTTTGATAAATATCCAGAAACAATTGACCGTCTTGCATCATGCTGCATTGTGTTAACATCCGTTGAATATAAAACTCGAGATGAAAGAGTGAGTCAATATATGCACTGGAAAATGTGCAAAACTTAATGGAAAGAAACTGTAAGAAACTGATGTCAGCATCATCCAAACCTGGTTAGATACTACCTGTAACAATTTTATGGGAATTTACAATACACACAGACTGAACAATCAAAGAAAATCACGCAGACATCTAGATCAAAGACCGCAAAAATGTTCTTTCTTATTGGCTTTGTAATGTGTCGTTTAAGGATCTTGAAGTGGAAATCTTAGAAATGTAGCATCGGATTTATTAGAAAAAGTTCCGTTAAACTCATTGAAAAGATCACTGGCAGACTTATGCTTTTAATTTTTTTTTTAAAAACCTAACAAGTACAGCTGAAACCTTTCAAATGACTTTATCTATGCAAAATGTGTATGATCTAAGGTTGTCTATTCTTATTGCAAAAATGCTTAGTAGAAAATACTATTTCTGACCTTAGGTCTCTGGATTGCAGCTTAAGTAGTGTGACTATAGCAAAGATCGAATTATGATAATAATAATAATAATAATAATAATAATAATAATAACATGAAGAAAGAAAGAAAAAATATTCAATAATAAAAGAAGGCAATAAATACAAACAAGATTTACAGTTAGTAGATTCTGTAGACAAGCAAAACAGTAGCCAAGAACCAACTATTGCGGCAAAAAATATGAAAATGAAAGCCAAAGATAAAGCTCTTGAAAAGATGAAACAGCGCTGGCAGGACAAACCTCTGCATGGCCAATATCCAGTACGTGCCAATAAATCCAATGTTGAAAAAGTTAATACTCATCGATGGTTACGTGCATCTGGATTAAAGTCTGAAACTGAAGGATTTATACTTGCAGCACAAGACCAAAGTCTTTTCACGAGAAACTTTCAGGCAAATATTATGCATAATAATATGGATCCAAAATGCAGGTTTTGTGATAAACACCAAGAAACAATAGACCACCTAATCTCAGGCTGTTCTGTGCTTGCCCCAAACGAATATAAAAATCGCCACGATAGAGTTGGGCAATATTTACATTGGGCAATGTGCAAACATTATGGAAAAACTGTAAACAAACACTGGTATGAACATCATCCAGCACCCGGTTACAGAAATAGAAGATGTAACCATTCTATGGGATTACACCATCTACACAGACAGAAAAATTGAAGCAAACAGGCCAGACATTATTGTTAAAAACCAGAAGGAGAAAACTTGTCTATTAATTGATATGGCTTGTCCAGCGGATTGTAACATAGCAATCAAGGAATTTGAAAAACTGTCAAAATATAAAGACCTGGAAATTGAAATAGAAAAAATGTGGAAATTGAAAACAAGAGTTGTGCCAGTGATAGTAGGTGCACTTGGAATGATAAAAAATGGAACAAAACAACACATTGAAAGAATCCCTGGAAACCCCAGCTTAAGAGACATACAAAAAATCGTCTTATTAAGTACAGCCCACACACTAAGGAAAACTTTATCTATGTAATGCTGGAGATGATAGGGAAGATAGAAAAACATGAAATGGAGCCATAACAACACGCCACTACCTGCCTTAGGTCTCCCCGCAGACTTGGTTGGTAGTGAGACCAAAGCAGAAATCGAAATATGATGAAAAATGACATAATAATAATAATAATAATAATAATAATAATAATGTCACTGGGGTGATTGAAGAGAAAACTGATACATATATTAAGAAAATCTCGGGAAACTCATTATAATCTTAGAGAAAAAAATATCATGGGTGCCGCTCACATATTAAGAGAAAACCCTCTCAATATAATATTCTCGATATCTTTCTATAAAAAAAAGTTGCTTTATTGCTGTTAAAAGATTTCATCAATATTCAGAGAGATAAACTGTAATTAATAGTAATATATTGTCCGCAAAATAGTAGCAGTTCAATATCACAGCTTACTAACATGCAGCCGGTTGCCATTCACTTTGTTACTCGCCTTATTAGTACTGTTGTCTTCCCAGATTTTACATCTCTTTTGCAGTCAGTTTAGTTTCAGATCTTTACAGTAAGCGCCATTTTAAATTTCTAAAATAACATATTTTCTAAAAACCAAAACAAATTCTACAATAAATTTTTCTTTATTTAACTCTCCTTATTTACATTGTATCATTTCAATACTTTTTCGTCAATTTTTTTCAACAGTCAGATATAAAAACGCATCTTTTTGTTCCTCTCTTCCCTTTCCATCATTTCAAACTATTTCGTAAAACATTCCTTGGCGTTTATGCGTGCCTGAGTGTGGATGTGGCACGATGCAGGTGCATATGTCAGACAGTAATAAGGCAATGCTATCAAGCTGCCAGTCAATGATTACTCGACTAGTCACAACAGCGCCTTCTCATGACACAGAGGGTCAACACCCCAATTCTACATTTTCTGATTGAGTGGCTAGCTACCTTTATTGATTGAATATATAACGACAAGATGTCCCCGGAAAAGAATTAGACATAGAATCATGAAGCCAATGCATTTATGCCAAACTGATAATGTACATAACATTATAAGCAAATGGGGGAGAGGTTTTTCTTCAAATGATATGCATACATACACAGTGACACATGCATATATATATATATATATTCTAAACATATACTCTTACATATAAGAGACAATGAATGTCTATTATGTTTAATCATAAGCCGTTCTAAACGCCGCATTTTGGCTTTAATTTCAGTTGAAAATAAAGACAAAAATTCTCCAACATTTGGATAATTTTTTATTAATTTGGTTCTAAGCTTTCGGCTCACATAAGTCATCTTCAGAGAGGTTATTAAGACGGTAATACAGTAACATTCACCATCACCGACGATTTTATTTTGTGTTGACATAAAACTCCGCTAAGCAACAGCAATAGTTACCAAAAATAACAAACGCAGTTTGCAAATTTGCAATGCGGTTCTATGACGTCACACCGCGTGATAGCGCAAAATGACAACAGAACCATGTATTCAAATGCAATGTAATGTGTTATGACCAGATTTAAACGTAATTTTATTAAGTGTGGGTTGTTTGGATTTAATTGTTTGGATTGTTGACTAAAATCTGTCTGATATTATCTACATGTTCATGTTTTACAGAGAAATATTGTTTAATTGTACTCTGATCAGAAAGATGACATGTAAGTCTACGGGAGAGCGTGGTTGTAGACTGCCTGTCTCTCTCTCTCTCTCTCCCTCTCTCTATATATATATACGAGTTGACAAGCCTTAAAAAAAGACTACAAGTGAATCAATTAAAAAATCGTGGAAAAAAAAAAAGAGAATGAAAAATCAATAGTGACAGAGAATAGTGAAGTCTAACGGATATATTTGATTTTTCGTGAGATATATTTTGGAGAAATGAATGTAAATATTGGGGATGTGCGTTGTGGTGCAGTAGATATCGTCTCAGGATGAGAAATCGGAGAGCCGAGTTCGAATTCCGGTTGAATTGGTTGCATTCACATACGCGTAAATACCCTTAGGAAAGGTATTAATCCATCTCCTCTTTCTCTAGCTATGGGTTAAATAGCAGGAAAGATTGAGTTTTATGGCGTTTGTTGGCAACCGGTCTACTACAGAAAGAAATGTCAACCTACTGCAAGAAACTCTTTTGTCTAGACAGTCATATCTCGAAATAGACATGATCACCTAAGCGCGTATCACGTATGACAGTGAACTGACCGACTGAAATTTAAATAGCATGCTTATATAGATATTAACTCTAGAAAGTTTTTGTTATGGTGCCCTCCTACGAGGAATGAACTTTTCCTTTTGCTATATGTAATGACCTCCGTGACTTGTTAAGAAAAGTTAAAATTAGACAGAAATTCTTCCCTGGGCTATATAACCCGGATTAACCACATTAAAAAGGCCTTGTGCCACATTTTGTCGTAAGTGGGAAGGCAATTAAATACTACAGTTAACGAAAGCAGTCAACGAGAGCATTTAAAGGCAGTTGACGACAGCTACTAATCAGGCAATAAGCAGCGTAATAATACCTTAGGACTTACATATTTCTAGTTAATTATTATTAACACTTGATTTGAATATCGTGTTTTCTTGTTATACTAATACACTGTTTTGAACCTACCTTATTGTTCCGTGTTTTACTTCCGGCACAAACAGGTCACTACAACTTTGCGGGGAAGTTTCACCACAACTCTACAACAAATTGGCGAGGAAGAGCTACAGCAGTTTTTAACTTTATAAAAATTCTAATTTTTTATGTACACGCTGACTACAAATGGTAGTCTGTATATAAATAGTGTAAATAAAGATATTTAATTTAGTAAATTTTGTAAATTAGAACAAATATTGCCTTTAATTAAAATATGATTTTAATTGGAATTTTTGTCCAATCAAAGAATTACTGAACGTCATGGTCAGAATTGTTAAGAATGATCATGTGTCTGCTCACAAAACTTATTCATCCTACACCATGAAGCGGTTATGAGAGACTTATAAATCCTACCAGGATTCATTATTGGCGGTTACAATCTTAACAATATAAGATATGCAGATGAGACAACGTTGATAGTAGACACAGAAAGAAAACTACAAGAAACCCTGCAAAATGTATTGAAGGAAAATCGAAAAGAAAGCAATAAACGTCAATTGCAAGAAGACAGAACGCATTGTTGTTAGCAAAAAAGACAAAGATAAATCATTCAGATTTTAAAAGGAAAATATAAGGATAATGGATCAATTGTACGGCTAAAAATCCACGCAGAAAATATATAAATTAAAAGACATTATTAAACTGGCTTTGATAATGTTTTTGGCTCTCAGTATAACGTGGCCTAAGGCTGAGAAGAGTATTGAAAGACAAGAAGATATTTGACTCAACTCCCAGTATACTAAATGGCACCCGCTCATGTCCAGCTTTCATTTTGTTGCACCGTATCAAAGAAATTACAAATTGAAGATACCAAATCCAAACTAGTACATCAGTTTTAATACCTGAGACTTGTTTTAACAGAAGACAGACGGAATTGCAACACCAACGTGCAAAGACGTATTGGATAGCAAAAATTGCTTTCTAAAAGCTAAGAAAAGCACTAAAAACAGTAACATTTTGTTAGAAATAAAATAAAAAAGAGTATTGAACTCTTACGTAATATCGGCTTTTTTATATGGCAGGGAATGCAGTACAACCTCCTCACATAAGAAGAGATTTGAAGAAACAGAAATGTGGTTCTATAAAAGGATTCAGAAAGCGACAGTTTAAATTTCCAGGGCACATAATGAGGAAAAAGGCTTCGAAAATTTAACAGTCACAGAATATATTGAAGAAAACACCGGAAAACAGCGCATAACCAATATATTATTAGTTAAAGTATTCACAAGTATATCTCTAGTAGTTTCAGCTTCAAGCTAAGGACGAGACTTAGACCAACGAATACCAATCCAAGTCAGTCGTAAGGTTTAGTGGTTTCTACCAGAATGCTGACGTCGCAACTTCGAGGTATAAAATGGGTTTAACGGCCATCAGTCATTTTAGTGCAACGCTTTGGGCGACTGACTATGCAGAAGATTTTCCCGTAGTAGGTTGCCATTGCTTTCTGCGGTAAACTGGTTGTCAACCAAGGATATAGAACTCAAAATGTCTTGTTTTTAACCTATACCTAGATAGATTGATACATTTCCCAAGGATATTTGTGCTTAAGCGAGTGCAACGAATTCAAGTGGAATTCGAATCGGAGAGTCGATTTTGAATTGCAGTTGAATTCGTTGCCATACCTGGCAAAATTTGCCAATCTCTCTTGGCACTGGGATATAAACCCAGCTCCTTTTCGAGGTAGAAGTACTGGAGAGGAAAGCCCCCTGGATATTGGGTTGATATTCAAGGAATACCAATTCCAATTAAAAGGTTAAGATTAATTTCTCCTCCATCTGTATCAACAGTTATTTATATGGTGATTTGTGTATGAATACAGCCCTACCTAACGAAGTAAGGTTGAGAACTGATGATAAAAAGACAAAATTTAGTAAGAGCTACAAAGGGCAAAAATTGCTGAGGGCTGAACAATGTTCATATTCTCAATTGCAAAACAACCTTTGTGCACTTTTCACGTGTTGCAACCTCCGTTTGGAACCTGCTGACAGTTGGTAACTATATTAATTGTGCAACATAGATATGTCTTATTTGTATTTTATATAGAAACAAAATGTGTTTGATAATTAAATATTATAGAGTACTTTTTTATCTAGTGTAATTTCTATAAATAGAACGCCATGGTTTTTACACAGTTGAATAGAGTACTATTTGCTTAGTTTAATCCGTAGTACCAAATCTCAACAAGAAAGAGAAAACAGTAAAGAACCAAGCACTTGGACAAACCCACCCCGATAATTACGTTACCTGGTCAGATGATCAATTATCGTTGCCCGGTCACAGCCATTTTTCATACAAGGGTACATTTTGGTTCGAAATAGAAATGTAATTCTAACCCATATTTTTTAAAGTTAATTTTAGAGTTTTTCTTTAACAATCTTTAGACAAGTCAATCAGTTAAGTGCCATACGTGAAACACGCTTGGGTGATCATGTCTCGAAAAAGACATGACTGACTGGGCAAAAGATTATCCCTCAGTAGGTTGCCATTGTTTTCTGTGGTAGACTGGTTGCCAGCCAAGGCTATAGAACACAATCTGTCCTGTTATTTACCCCATAACTGGAAGGAAGAGACGGATTAATACCTTTCCCAAGGGTATTTGCGCGTAAGTGAATACAATGAATTCAACTGGAATCCGAACTCGGCTCCCCGATTTCTCGTTCCGAGCCGATATCCACTGCACCACAACGCACATCTCTTTAGACAAGGCGTTTTAAAAAATGAAATTTGCTGTCTGCCGATATTTATTTTTTTTTATAATCGTTTCATCCCAAACAAGACAAAACCGCCACTATTTTCGCAGAAGGGTGACAGTGAGAGGAAAAAATCTACAAAAAAACAAAAACAAAAAAAAAACCCAACAAAAAACAAAACAAAACAAAACAAGCTAAAGGGTATGTTTTAAGGAAAGGACAATAGACAGATGGGAATCAAGAAGGAAGAAGATAACCATTGACGTTGCATTTAAACTTTTAGAGATTGTCACTATCAGGGAGCAAGTATACAGAAGGGAGTTCCACAAGCGGGTAGTGTAGAAAAATAAAATACTGGAGTGGTGGCGGTTACATTTGACCATTTGGACCTAAGAAGCGGGACCTAGATGCAAATAAATCCATTTTGTCGCAGAACCAGTAAAAGAAGCTCGTCAAAGCAGAAGCTGTGAAAATATTTGTAGAAAAGACAGAGAGAAGCCACATCTCGTCGTAAAGTGACTGAAGGTGAGCAGCTAAATCAGGATCCTCATTTGCAAACTTTAGATGAATAGCAGGAACACCCAACCAGATATGACAACAATATCCAATGCATTCAACGAATGGTAGATTTATAAATGTGTGATATATTCCGAAAAGGAATGCTGTATAAAAAGATCAGTTGAAGAATGGAACTCCACACCAGGAATAAGAAATACAGATTTATTGTACTAAGGTCCAATTAACAATAATACACATATAGGCAAGCCACGGGTTGGAGCGGAATCGACGATCGAAAAGTGAATGCCTTCGCCTAAGACCATTCCGTATTTAATAGCCTTCCCACGCAAGGCCAGATGTGACACATGGTCATTTTATAGTGAGTATTCCCGGCCATATAGCCGGGCCAAAAAATGTCTGTCTATTTTTTCCCCAGTCGTGGTTCTATCCTTCGGCGGAACCACGACTGGGTTTGTGCTCTCTGCTCGGAAGCAGAGAGCGCCCTCTACCCGAAGTCGGAGAGCTGACAGTGTCATAGAGCAGTCAGGCGAATGCCTAAGACCTTTCCCATTCGTACCGCTCGTTAGAGCATTCTATACTCGGGGATGGCAGGATGTTCCACTATAACAATGTGCAAGATTGATTTTGATGAGAAAACCTTCATGGCCCGACACAGTGACCCAACATTCTTAGCAGTAGATCTAGCTATTGTCTCGATCTAGTCGTTCCACTTGAGGTCAGTTGAGAGAGTAACGCCAAGAAGGCGAGCTAGCGCCATCCATACTGTAGGAAAGTTTCTCTATGGTAGTTCAAGAAGAGCAGCTTCGTTTTGAAAGCATGAACGTTTACCACCTATTTCTCCCAATGTTTCACAGATAGGAGGTTCTTTTGATTTGCTTTTTATAGTTCTAGACTTTAAGAAAAAACTCTTATTGGTTTGAGTAATCGAAAATAAAAACAATATTCTTTCTGTTAGTGATTTATTTCATTATATGACTAGTTTCAACACTAGAGATAATTGTTTTCTATGGCGTCTCAATATTTTGCAGGTTATTTAAGGCCAGAAAACATTTAGGACTTTTTTAAAAAGATAATAATGGTTTAGTGATACAATATTAGTAATTAAACCATAACTTGTGGAGAGAAGAAGTGGATTCACGCTTTCCTAAGTGTATTTGCGTGGAAGTGAATATAACGAACCCAATCGGAATTTGAACTCGACTCCCCGATTAGCAATTCCGTGCTATTATCCATCAAACCACCCGCGCTTGGTATTCACTAACAGTCATCCATACTTACCAGACTCGAAGTTGGTTTTCTTTGATTATCGTAGGGGAACCGGTTTTTCAACCCGATCTGATCGTATGCGAGTAGAAATAAGATAGTGTGAAAATATGCATATGGTAGAGTGCTGATGGCAGACACAGAAAGAAAGCTGCAAGAATTCCTAGACGTGGTAGTACAGGAAAAAAAAGAAGAGAGAATGTATGATCCTTAGCAAATGGGACGGCGCCATGATGCTAGCTACAAATTAGGGATGCCAGAATCCAGCAAGTATAGAAATTTAACGATCAGGAAAGTAAACAGATGACTGACCATATGATCTGGAGGAGAATTAGAATAGCGAACGATGCTTTCCAAAGCTAAACAGAGTATTAAGAAACAAGAAAATTTAATTACAAAGGCGAGTCTGCTTCAGCCCTATATCAGATCAAATCTCATAGATGACAGTTAATACTAGACAATTTTCTCTGATGAAGAGTCATGAGGCAACAGAGATATGTTTTTATAAGAGAATTTTAAAAATATTATAAACAAGTGGGGGCATATGAGAAAAGAGAGAGGTTTAAGAAAATTGGAAACATAAAGGCACTTGTATTTAAAATAAAAAAAGTCAACTGAAATTTTTAAGACAGCTAATAAAGAAAGAGGGCTTGGAGAATTTGATACTCACATGACGTATTGAAGCAAACGAGAAAAAAGTAAACTACTTAAAACAGAGTGTGCAGATGAATGGCAGAGTATAGACTGGAAGGAACAGCAAGAAGACAATCATTGCTAAGAGCAACAGACGACTGGGTGTTGTGATCAGCAACGGTCTGAAAGGATATGGCACATAAAAGTAGAAGATGATATCATTAGTAATTGTTTACTCTATTCGGACTGTTGTCCTCATCTTTGTTGTCATATTTACAAGGTTTTGGCCGTTGTACCTTCTTCGAATGATTGGAAATTTGAACTGAACCCTTTGTTTTGATCACTGGGGTAGAAAGTTCTCGTTCCATGAGTCATGTCATTTCCGGATGCCATAGCTATCTCCATTTAACTGAACTCTTTTTGGGTTCAACGCGACTATAGCAAGGTGTTGAACTCAAAGCTCTTTGGGTCAAGTCATTGGATTCAACTAACGTTTTTATCTGCAGAGCTTAAAAGACCTTAATTTTGACGTCCTTAAAGACGTCAAAATTCAAAACACCTGAAGAAGGTCGGAGAGTACAGTAGCCGAAACGTCATGAATATGATAACAAAGACGAGGACAACAGTCTGAATAATGTAAATAATTACAATATCTAATCACAGAATTGTAGGCAAATATCATTAGTGATGTTCTATGATATTTATAGTTTTTCATGTTCGATTTTTCCATTGATAGAAAACAGTATAATTTGTTTATGTGGAAACATTTTAGTTGACCTTTCAAAACGCTTCAGTTGATTTTGCTTCCACCGAAAGCGCATGTTTCTAAAATAAGCGACATATGCCAGTTATTATTGGCTTACGAAATGAGTCAAAATCAGATTTAAAGATGTTGGTTACTCAGAATAACTTTTTAAAAACCTTGCCTTACTTCAACACCAAGTCTTCAAAACCCAAATTATACCTACTATTTTTCTAGTTTAGGCTGTTTATAAAACAGTCTAATTGGCCGAGCATAACTTATAAAACTAGCCGAGGTATAAGCTATGCTTGGCTAGTTTACACGCCCGGTTATAGAATGCACTTTACTTTAAAATGCCCAGCGAAGCCAAAATATATTGCTTTCGTTTCAGAGATAATAATTGGGAATATGGCCCATGCAGTGTTATACGTCGACAAGGACGTTTGCTTTCTACAGCCCTCAGTTTTATTGTCACCGCCCATTATGTAGGACATTTATATTGGAAGTATATATTAGATTAAGTCCACTCCTCACCTTTTATTTTATGGCACTGTACCTGACAAGAATATGAAAAAGCTAGCAACTAAAAGATCAAGTAATATAAACCTTTCTTTTTATTATTATGAACCTATTTGTATTCTCTGAAACATTTTGTTTACTTTTAATCAACAGCTGTATCATTTGAACAAGATTATTTCATCTTAGAATCATAGATTACTGATTATTGTCGAATTAATTCATACTAGCGGAACCCGTTGAATTTCAACAGAAAAATAATTATGATTTCCTGGAAAAAGTTTTACTTTGTCATACGACAAATGATAGTAACGTTTTCAAGCATAAAGGTATTGGATAATAAAATAACGATAACACAGAGTGTAATTTTATTAAAATATTTATAAAAGTAATGTCCGTAGAAGTTACTGTACTGTAATCTTATATTAAGCGGCGTATGCATAGACCATAACCAAAATACTGTATGCTATTTTGTGAGAGATTTTGAAAAAGAAAATGATTTTTTTTATTACTGGAAAATCATGGCTCCTGTGTCCATTGTAAACAGCAAAGATCAACTGAGTAATGGTTAAGGGTGTAGATACCAGAAATTTCGTTATTAGGTCGCAGGATACGACAACAAACCTACTTATTTTTACTATATTGTACAGTACAAACATATATACACACACACAATTACTGCTACAACCACCAGCTACAGTAATGCTGTAGGCTTTCTCCTCCTACTCTCTCACTCTTTACTACCTTTCCGTTTGGCAAAGGAGAGTGCTAAAGCTGAGGAGAGTAGCGTTTATAAAAAGATAGAGGGGAAGGAAAAGCTCGTGTAGAGAGTAAATGTGTTATCTTACTTCAGTGGCATAACGGACGGAGGAACTAAATAACTAAGTAACTAACTAACTAAGGAAGGAAGTAGAATTACTACATGATAAGCCATTACTTGTTTGAAGACTGGAATCATAGCATAACATTCTCGTTATGTAAAACATTTGTTAATAAGAATAGTTGAAGTGGATATAAACTGACCTTAGGGAGTATAATTTATACTTGGCTATTTTAGAACTAGTGGTACAGAAGAATGCAGAGAATACCACGGGTCAATCGTTTGAGCAAAGACCAGGTTTTGGAGAGAATAGAAACAAAATGGTTACTTATCAACCATGGTTATAGAACACAAACAATCCTGCTTTTAACCTATAGCTGGAGAGAGAAGAAACGGAAATTTGCACGTAAGTGAATGTAATGAATTCATCTGGAATTTGAACTCAGCTCTCCGATTCACCGTTTCTAGCCGATATCCACTGCACCACAATGCACACCCGCCGTGCATTCTACAGCGCTCAAGTTTAACCCATTTCCTTGATTAGTAGGTCTAACATCTGGATGCCTGAAGATTTTTCTGAAACACTATTTACTATTGAAAGAGTTCTTCTTATCAGTCAGTGATATCAGAATGAAACTCTTGCATAACATTCGATTTTAGAAAAACGATTTTTGATTGTAATTGTAAAAATGGGTATAAACAAATGGATTATAGTTTAACCTAGGTTCTTTTATTCTCCGTATATGAAGTAAATTACTCCCAGTTATAGAACCGGGTTTATTCCGAACTAACTGTATTGCCCTCCTTTGCTCAGGGATTTTTTTAGTGGGTATGTCGAAATGGTAAGGCTTATCCAAAAAGCTTCAGTGTGAGGTTGCCGTGACACATAGGTAAAGAAAGACGAGGTAAGTATTGGTTTTTGTTGTATTTGTAAAACGGGATTCATGCTTTGTTAATTTTGTCAATAAGCAGGAATAATGTAAGTACAATTGGAAGAATAGGGGCGGGTGTTACGAGAGCCTATGTGATGCGATGACGTTGTGACGCAAGAAGTGCATGCATTGTCCACACACACACACACACACACACACACACACACACACACACACACACACATATCAATTTATATATAAGTCTAAGAAAAACGATATATATATATATATATATATATATAAATTATTCCCGGGAGTATTCTGATACAGGTAGTTAATTTGAGCTACCACATCAGTCTAACTTTTTCTTCTGTGAAACCTTTGAAATAGTTTTTAGGGGACTCCGACATTAAAATTATTATACACCATTATTAATATCTGTTATATTTATTTTATTATAATAGCCAAGAATTTTCAAACAATATATTGAAAGTAAGAATTTAAAATTAAGCAAAATTCCAAAATGCATTAGTCTAATGATCACTGTTTCTCGCGGAAAACTTAGCGACCACTTGTGGAACCCTAGGGTTCCGGGGAACATTGTTTAAAAAATACTGGTCTAAGGAAACGGGTAAGGATCGGAAAGAATTGCTTGTCATAGCGAGATGCAAGGCAGAGTTTTAAACTGAATAATCAATAAAGATATTAGATGCTTAAGACTGTAATACGCGTTTCTTGCTTTGGACTTGATGCTCTTAACATTAGAATTGCTGTGTTCTATAGGAAGAATATCGATTGGGTTTTAATGTATTAGTAAGTCGTTTATACAACAATCGGGAATCAAAATGGTATAAGTATCACCGGAGCGTTTGGAAAAACATTCATCAAGCACCTGTCATCATTCGAAAATGCCATGACCCTTTTCTGGAGTGCTCTTGCCTATAACACTGATCAATACTTGATGTTTTAATGGTGTCAACCAGTGCAGTAGCCAATGCTGGCTGTTTAAGCTTACCTTTGTTAATGTCTGGCAACAAGTGCCTAATGAAGCATCTAATTGTTAATGTTGTCAACTTTATTTATATTCCAGCCGGTGACAGGGAAGGCATCAGAGCTAGAAGTACGTCTTGCCAACTTGTCACTATAACATTTCTTATGGTAAAGACCTTATCATTTCCGAATAACAACGGGTGAGCCTAAGTCTAAGAAAAAACGAGATATGCCGGTTGGTGGTGAAAGGAATCTGAAAAACGAACAACAACAACAAGGAGATTAGTTAGTCTAAGAATGACTTTATAGTTAAAATCGTAATCACTCGCTGTGACTGTCAGCCCTAAAGCAGCACGTTACATTAGTATAACAAGCGAGCGATTGCCATGTTTTTGTCCGGCCACCTTCACAGTGAATTGGTTTTGCATTGCAAATACCCACTTTGCTTGTATATTGATCGGCCGGTCTGGTCTTTGTCGTTTTCGATCATAAACCAACGGGTCTAGTAAGTCGGTCTGCATAAGCAACACTTTGGTGAGGGTTAATTTATGCTCAGTCACGCCCCATTATACTCACTGCAGATACATTACACTCTTTACAGAGGCAGCTGCACACACATACACATATACACACGCACACACACACATTTGAGAGAATGTTCATATAGACACAGATAGAATCATTGGCACACAGATACATGCATAAAGAAATATAAAAACACACGCATATATAAAATGCATATATATATATATATATATATAACTGCATTCAGAAACACACACATATGCGCAGATGTACAAATAATTACATATGAAAACAAACTCATAAAACATTGAAAGGAGAACAGTATATCCACACACACATGCACGCACGCACACACACACACACACACACACACACACACACACACACACACACACACATATATATATTTATGTGTGTGTCTGTGCCTATGTGTATGTGTGTGAATACGTATACAATCATACACGTGGTGTGCATGCTGACATAGACATACAGAGAAATAATGCACATACAAACACACAACCTAACTCACACACAACAATATACAAACACATTCACATTTACAAACGCGTATACACGCGCATACATAAACACATACACTCAGAAGCACACACACGCGTGCACGTATTCACAGACACACAAACACATATGCAAACAAATGCACATAAAAATAACACTAATATTATATACATTCCCGCACACAGACACACACACAGACACAGACACACACACACACACACACACACACACACACACACACACACACACACACACACACACACACAGAGAGACACAGACACACACACACACACACACACACAGACATACATATATATATATATATATATATATAAATAAATATGAATACATACACACACATACGACCCCCCCATATATATATATATATATATATATATATATATATATATGTGTGTGTGTGTGTGTGTGTGTGTGTGTGACTACCTAGATATGTATGTATGTGTTGGGTAGGTAGGTAAGTAAGTCGGTACATTAAATAAGCACTTGGTTAACGCAAATATAAAGACTTGTAAGTGTATGAATTTATGTTCTTGCCAGTGGGGGTAGGTGTTTGCATTGTGTGTAATCATGTTGTATAGATTGTAAAAGATAAATCCTCCATTTTGTCTATCGGACAGAAACTGGAGGGAGATGTGGCGTTGTGCAATCGATTGGTGAAAACTATAGTTTTAGGAAAGGGGAAGAAAGATAGTTATTATACATATTTATGAGAAAGTTAACAGAAGACTTGGCCGGAAGAAAATTGAAAGAGAAAAGAAATGAATATATGTATTTATATATCAGGGAAAAAGTAGTACTTATGTCTTTCAACGTATATTTTATTGAAATAAGTTTAGAGACGGAGAAAGATTGTATCGGCAAAAGGGTTAGACCACGAAAATAGTTAGAGATTAACTTTGTCATCCAGACAAAATAATCTTTAAAATAAGAAAACCGTTAAAAAAATAAAACAGAAAACAGAAAACAGAAAAAAGCAATCAAAATATACGGAAGGCGAAAACGCTTAAAACAGAAATTGTTTTTTTAAACGAAAGTCTAGGAATATTTTGACGTTAAAGAATGTAATAATGAATAAGAAAATTTAGCGTAACACAAGATTGCCTATAATTGTGACTTTCCCTGACGAACACATTATGCATCTAAATAACAGGATCGTTCGCATTGAATCAATGATCCTGGCTACGTTCGACTCCTTTTTCTGCTCATAGTTGAAATTCATTGCCATATAACTTCACGATGATGGCTTTCCACAGATTCCATTGCGTGAATTACCATGAATTCTCTTGGAAAATTTATTAGTTGCATCCAGTTGCCTTCACTTTGATTTTGAAATAAGAATTTTCTTTTATAATAGCTGATATACCTAGCAGATGTTTATAATAGCTATCTAATTTAATACTGTCCTAAAAAAATGACCAACACTTGTTATTAACTGGGGTAGAAAATAGCTTATTCATTTTAACAACCTTTTTTAATCGTCTTAGAGAACCTCAAATATCTTCAGCTGTATGTGCATGGTGGTGCAATGGATATTGACTCGGAACTACAAATTGCGGAGCCGAGTTCGAATTCCAGTAGAATTCCTTGCATTCACTTACGCACAAATACCCTAGGAAATGTATTAATCCGTTTCTTCCCTCCAGTTATGGGTTAAATAACAAGACAGATCGGGTTCTATAGCTTTGATTGGCACCCAGTCTAATGCAGAAAGCAATGAAAACCTACTGCGGGATAATCTTCTGCCTAGTCAGTCATGTCTCTTTCGAGACATGATTGCCCAAAGCGTGTATCACGTATGGCACTTAACTAATTTTCAGCTGTCATGAATTTGAAAAATTATATTGAATCAATTTCTAGGTTTGCTGAAATTTATCTGTCTGTGTTGTGCTAAACAAGTTTTCATTGACAGTTTCTATCTTACGCATTTATATCTACCATTTGCTACGCATGAAACATTTTGGTTTACTGTGTATTTAGAGATTCTTGATAAAATTTAAAGAAAAAAAAATGCAATATTGATTTTATCACAAGCTCAAGTTAAATACAAGGGACATCGGACCATATGTGGCAGCGATACTCTAAGCATGGAAAAATAGTATACTCGATCCTAGAGAGAAATATTGTCTCACACGACACAGTGAACCAACTTTCTTAGCAGCTAATCAAGGTTCTAAATATTAACTCTGCACCGACTAATTTTATAAACAAAACATAATTAACAGTTAGGTGTCTATGTTTGGAGAAAAAAAAATTGTATTTTTATATTTGTATCTAATTTACATACTTTTTTTAAATTTTGAAGTAAATTGCGCAAAATGTTGCCGTATTACGACCAACCTGCTTCAGGTGATTAGAATCCCGAACTGAACAATGTACCAATGCTTTTATCATTTTATGCACTAGGCAATTAGCAGGTGAATATTACAAACTCTTGTAACATGCACCTGATGATTGCGTAGTGCATGAAACTCTGAGTTGTGCCAATGACGTAGGATAATGTGTATATTTATTAACATAATTGATAGCTCTACAATGAACACTATTTTGTTAACACCTAAATAATATTGTTAAACAAGTGTGTATTCCCATATGTATATATATTAATTCACATATATATATAACCAATTATAGGGTATGTATGGATGGAATAAAATTCCGTATTCAAAGAAACAATATAATATAATACAATAATATCTATTTAGAATTTATAACATAAATATATTATAATATCAGTATAAAAGTGACTATTTTGTTTCGATACTACCTGTGTCTTATCAAATGATGAGGTTTATTTCAAGTTGAAGAGTTTTAAAAGGTTCAAAACTAGCTAGACCCACTTAATCAGAGAGGGCTTGTTACATAGTGTGGATCAATCAAAATAAAGTAATTTCTAATTTGAAGAATATGAAGCAGACTCTAAAAACAATTTATTGGGGCATTAATATTAATATATTAATATTTGATTAAAACAGAGATTAGCATTATTAATCGACTATTAGATTCACTTTACTTTATTTTCATTACGAATTTCAAATTCTAAGTTTAACAAAGCATTAGATTTAGATTATTATAATTTGTTTTTTCAGATATTAAACGAGGAAAAGATATGGACGCACATATCTACAAATCTATAGACATCTACATATGAAGAAATAGACAAGTATATACACATACAAAACAAATATATATCGGTTTACAGACACATGTACAAATGAATATACGCATATATACAGGGTGTTCATTAAGTTCGTGTGCAAGTTTTAAAAATTATGACTTTATTTGTATTTGCGATAGAAATAATTTGCAAAAAGGATTAAAAAACAAAACTATATTTTTAAGGTTTTGTTGAAATTTTATTTAGGTTTCCACATGTCCTCCATCATTAGCAATGCAAAAGGGTAATACGATTTTGCAGTTCACTGAAAACATTTGACAACTGTTTTACAGTAGTATATATAATATCATTAGTTATTTTAGCTTTCAAATCTTCTAATGAAGTAGGTTTGGTTGCATACACAATTGTTTTCACATGTCCCCATTAAAAATCTAATGGAGACAAATCTGGCGAACATGGTCCACCCTTTCGATCCATCAGTTTACTTACCTAAAAATTGTTGCAAATTTTGTGGTAAAGTATTATTCAATAACTATACTTAAAACTAAGTACATTTAACATTATAACATTTTTTACAGATTATTTCTACCACAAATACAAATAAAATTATAATTTTTTAAAGTGCACACGGACTTCATGGACACCCTGTGTATGTGTGTGTGGAGGTGTGGAAGTAGTAATGATACATCGTTACTATTTGAATAAAGGAATAAGTATTAATTGATAGATAGATAGATAATGAATAAACTAATAGATAGATAGATAGATAGATAGATAGATAGAGAGAGAGAGAGAGAGAGAGAGAGATAAAAGTGCATATATGTATATATGTAAAATTTCAGATATAATTAAAATACAGGGTGTTCATAAAGTTCGTGTGACTACTTTGAAAAATTTATAATTTTATTTGTATTTGTAATTGAAATAATTGGTAAAAAGAAGTAGAAAAGTAAATCTATGTTTTAAGGTTTTATTGAAATTTTATTTAAGTTTCCACATGTCCTCCATCATTAGCAATACAAAGGGTAATACGATTTTGCAGTTATTTTTTTACTTACCTAAAAAAATCTTGTAAATTTTGTGGTAAAGAATTATTCAATAACTATACTTAAAACTACATACATTAAAAGTTATAACATTTTTTACAGATTATTTCTATCACAAATACAAATAAAGTTATAAATTTTTAAAAGTGCACATGGACTTTATCGACACACTATATACACATACACTAATTTTTAAGTTTTTCTTTTATCGACGTGTCGATTTATTCGTTAAAGTCAGGTTTGGGAAAAGTCTGTTATTTATAAAATATTGGATGCATGTAAGAGCGAATTGGTAATCACAAGCCTAGGATGAACGAGGTCAAAAGAGAAACAGTCATATTTCGGTGCATGAACAAATAAACATAATTAGATATATACGCACGCAAAACACACAAGCAAAAAAAAAAAAAAAGTACGCAAGTAAAAAATCCACAGAGCATCATATACAAAATAAAAGATAATACCACTTACTTAAAACTACTTATATACAACCTCTGACATAAATATACACAAATAAACGCAGGAATATTCACACAGAAGCATACCCACCTATATAAACGTGCATAGACAATATATATATATATATATATATATATATATATATATATATATATATTTGTGTGTGTGTGTGTGTGCTATATATATATATTTCAATGTGTATTTGATTATATATATGTACGGATGTCCATGTATACGTGTCTGTACACACACACACACATATATATATATATATATATATATATATATATGTACAGACACGTACACATGGACATCCGTACATATATCGTATACATGGACATCTGTACATATATGCAATCAAGTACACACACACACACACACACACACACACACACACACACACACACACACATATATATATATATATATATGTATATATATATATATATAAAAGCAGCACGACACACACACACACACACACACACACACACACACACACACACACACACATATATATATATATATATATATATATATACATACATACAAATATAAACATGCATACCCATACACATTAGCAAAAAAATAATAAATATACAAATAAATAAATAACAGGCCCTATATGTACAAACAGTTAAAACCAGACACTATTAAAAAAAATTGGAAACAATGTGAAATTGATGCCTCGACAATCATAATTATTAAATATTAATAAAATATCATAAAAACGTGTTAAATATTAAGTAGATGATATATGCTAGATTAATATCTACTAAATATTAACATGATAATTAATGTTAGATAAAATATCTCATAACTATTTACTTTATTAGAACTGCTGTCCTCATCTTTATTGCTAGATTCAAGATGTCCCAGGCTCCTGCCTTCTTTGGGGTCTGTCTGTATTTTTGAAATTAAGTATTGAAACTACACTTTTTACATTTTTCAGACTGTTACTCTCATCTTTATTGCCTTAACGTTTGGGCGGTTTACACTTTGGCCTTTTTCAGAATCTGTCTATATTTCTAAGATGAAGTATTGCAACTATTTAAGTCGTTCGGACTTTTGTCCTCATCATCATAGCCATATTCATAACATTTCGGCTATTGTAATGGTTATTGATACATTGGGTATCAGTGACTCCAAAAAACTCACACCATATGTTCATAATGATATGTCTCCATTGAGCCAATTGTCCCCAGGGCATAAAAGCGTTGGTTAAATAATCCAAAAAGAGACTTCAATTCAATAGCTTGCCACAGCAGAAATAAACAAAACTTGAAGATTTGAGGTACTAAAAGAAATTCATTTAAATTATGATATTCCAAAAATAATGCA
This sequence comes from Ascarosepion bandense, assembly GCA_037127315.1. Taxonomy (NCBI): domain Eukaryota; kingdom Metazoa; phylum Mollusca; class Cephalopoda; order Sepiida; family Sepiidae; genus Ascarosepion; species Ascarosepion bandense. The sequence continues at coordinate 227,941 of JBBBDQ010028659.1, read as the reverse complement.
GAATTAGACGCTGTTATAATTCGCTACTAATGGTTGTAATATTATGTGTCAACTGACTTCAACGGTACTCTAACGAACACTCTGTCGGAACTGTATATTTACCAGAACCTCCTCCTCACACATTGAGGCCGAATATTACATCAGGTCGATTATTTAATGTGCGAATCCCGACCCTTAAGAGATCGTAAAAAAATTTTTCCGTAGACGTTGCATAATGCAGGATCGGGCTCTTGTCTGTTTTCCCCCAGATGAAACTCTGCCTTTTGGCATAGCCTCATCTGGGTTCCTCTCCGTCCAGAGGCAGAGAAACCTACAGAGTGCCCTCGTGGAACTCACCACTGAGGCGGAATGCCGCACAAGAATATTTTATTCGAGGAACTTCGAGCCCTTAAACTTGGACAAAAATTCCTGTCTATTTTCATTTGTCCATTTCCCCACTGAGCTTCTTTTGGGTTTATCTCTTCCTGAAGGCACAGAAGCCGATAAGTAGTATTCCGTGTGGAACATTGGCATTTACCACCTTCCCACCAAGGCGGATGCGACACAAGGTCAATTAATGTGGGGATTCTGAACCCTTAAGCTCAGCCAAAAATATCCCGTAGACCCTGTTTAAGGTTGGGTCTAGCTCTTGTTTGTTCACAGCCTCATCTGGGTTCCTCTCCGCCTAGAGACAGAGATTCCGACAAGTAGTATTCCGGGTGGAACACTGGCCAGAACTTGCTTCGAGATTTTTTTAAATTTAAGTCTTCTTGCCTAGTTAATTTGTGCTATTATTTGTGTTTTATTTACTCCACAGCAGACACCCGTAGACAAAATAAACTGTTTGGTTCGAAATTCCAACGTATATCACCTGAAGAAGGTCGGAGTGTACAACGACTGAAACATCGTGAATGTGGCAATAAAGATGGGGACAATAGTCTGAAGAATGTTAATACCTCATCTCAGAAATATAGACAAATAGTGACTGATATTGTATAGTGTCATGACTCATGGAACAAGAACAATATATCCCTGTGATCGAATAAAGTGTTCGGTTGAAAATTTCATTCACCTGAAGAAGGTTAGAGTGTACAATGACTGAAACATCGTGAATATGGCAATAAAGATGTGGACAATAGTCAGAACTTTTTAAATGGTAATGTTCGCAGTTGTGTGTTTCTTGAGATTCGATTTTGAATCAAACCAAGACAGAAACAAAATATTGATTATAAATTCCACTCACGCAAACACGTAAATGTTGGCATAGACATATGAGCAGCTGTTTCCTAGACAAATCTTAAAATCTGCCCGAACAAAATTACTTACAGTCTTTTACTATTTTATGGTAATCATGGACAGTTTGCGTTTTATTCTGAATAATAATAATAATAATAATAATAATAATAATAATAATAATAATAATAACACGAAATTAAAGGATTGAGGTCAGTAGGATTAATGATAGGTCTACCCGAATTTTGAAGTTATCGCAAAAATCATTTGTCTAAAATTTCTAAAGCGGTTTTTAGCTTCAATTCTATATCATAGTTTGAATTGACGTTAGAATTATGTATGCCAGTCGGCGCGCAGCCATATATATTAATAGATACTGTTTAATAAAAATACTGGGCGTCTATTCGAAATTCAGATATTTTCCATATGCGGTAGCAGTACTTCATTTTCAGTCTGATCAAACTCTTGTAAAGGTAGAGAATAAAATAGGAGTCAGGTCCATGCAGAGCTACAGGTAGACGACTATTTTCTCAGTATCTTTAGCGATACAACATACTCCCAACAAGTACTCAAGGCACCGAGCCTCACAGACAGAGTACAAATTCATTTTGATAGGCGTAAATTCAGGGTTGGTGTTAGTTTGAAGTTAATCATATGAGGAGTGATAAATAAGTCCATAGCCTGGCATAGTTATTAAATAAATTTTGATGAGATAGTTTTCTGTATGAAATGTGCTTCTAGGCATAAGTTAGAAAGTGTTATGGTTCATATAATTTTTCATGTGATTTTATATGTTTTTTATTTTCAATACCTAGGTTATGAAAAAATTTTCCGAATTTCTTTCTCTAAGTGCTTTCGACCATACTTTTAGCCATTATCAAAGATGAACTATATTTAAAATTGAATATATATATGTTGTTGTTTATATGTACAGTCATAGTTATGTTTTATATTGTGAGCACGGTAAGCACATTATTGTCGTCTTTGAAGTTGATATCATTAAGTATTGTATTTTTCTTTTTTATTAATAATGATTCCATTATAAGATTAGATGAAAAATTATATAAAAACAGTCTGTCATTTTAAATAAATCTTGCATAACAAAGTGATTGCTGCCAAACTACACATTATATATATATATATATATATATAGTAAATGCACCTAATGATTGTGTAACACATGAAACTCCGAGTCATGCCATTGACGTAGGATATGTATATTTATTAATATAATAGTTCTGTTTACACTACATTGATAGCTGCTTTATTAACACCTGTATAATATTTTTTATATGTGTGTATTTGCATATGTATATTTATTAATTCACACACACACACACACACACACACGCACACACAAACACACACACACACACAGAGGCACGCACACACATATATATATACATAAATAGAATAATGAAATAACATGGAGGAAAAAGTGTCTTTAACCTAACATGTTTCAATTTAGTAAGCTTCTTCAGAGATATGTTGAGACAAATGATTTTAAAAGTTTTAATACTTTTAAAAATCCAGAGACTCTATGTTGATTGAGGTTTGATTTCATTGATCATATTAATGGCCTAGGGGTAGAATCGCCGACTGACGACAATTCGGTCGGGTTTCAATCCTGGGTTAGGAAGCGACCGGAGTCTAAGCCGTACTGATGAGCTGTAATACAGCGAAACAGATCTGTCTGCAGATGACTATAGTATTTACGCTCTCACACCCTGATTGAGCACTCTGGAAGAGTGGTAGACTTTGTAAACAGTAGCTACTCCGACATTTACGCACCGCTCATTCGATAATGAATTGGAGCACTCTAGCTATTGGGCGTGTTTATACGCGCTAAAAAGCCTGCCTTCTTCTACTGGACGCTCGTGGCCTAGGGGTAGAATCGCCGACTGACGACAACTCGCTCCAGTTTCAATCCTGGGTTAGGAAGCGACCGGAGTCTAAGCCGTACTGATGAACTGTAATACAGCGAAACAGATCTTTCTGCGGATAACTATATATATATATATATATATATATATCTGGTTAACGTTGCTATCCTGCTTATGAACAGGAGTAGTGGTATATCTCTTGTTTCCTGCTTGGCGTCGGCTTTCCACTGACATCTCATTTTTAACAGATATATTCACCGAAATTACACAAAATATTTTGAAATACCAAAAAGAAAATTTACTGAATAAAATCGCTATCATATTAAAATATATATATGTGTGTGTGTGTGTGTGTGTGTATGTAAAGCTCTGAAGAAAATACTTTGAGAAATTTCTTCCTATTTTCGTGATCGACGTGTGATGAATATTCAGTTAACATGTCTTGAACACATGTAGAGAGGCCAGATTATGCGAGGGAAACCAGGAAAGATCTGTTGGAGAATGAAATGCACGCCAATTTCAAACAACCATTTTGGCACGAGATTCAACTTAATTGCTATCAGAGTAGGAATCTCGGAGAGCGAAAATAAATTACAATGATATCTTCAAATGCAGCTAGAGTGACGGGTAAGTATTAAATTGGACATTTGGATTTAAGTTAATTGAATTGACGGATAATTATTGGCACAGCATAACAATAGATCTTGAAATACATTTATGATTCTTTTTCATGTACTGTGCCTCTTCAGGGTGTTGGCAATCATAGACTTCCACTTGCCCCTGTCTCTTGTCGCTCTTAATATTTATTCTCTTGGTATCTCTTCCAAACCCTGCTTCGCCATCCATTTGCTCAAGCCCATCAAATATGTCTCGCGCTGCTATCCGTCCTGTGAGTATTAAATTCTCCAGGCCCTCCTTCCTCGTTGCGTGTTCTAGGAACCTCAGCTGTGTCTTCCTGACTCAGTATAAGTTTTTTTCTCCTTTGCATCCTTTCCAACACTTTGTCGTTGCTCACGTGCTCGGTCGATTGCATCCTCAGCATCCTTCTGTAGAACCACATTTCTTCAACCTCGAGACTCTCCATCCTTGAAGAGATTGCCATAGAGAAGAACAGATATCACATAGCTGTACAGCTCTCATTTTTTTCCTATGATATTTTTCTATTTGTCATTGCTCTGGCTAGCTTTGAAATGCATTCTTGGCCATGACAATGCGTCTTCGGATGTATGTGTCTTACTTTAGATTTTCTGTCAAAACGCTTGTTTTATTATAGTTTCTCCGATATGTAGTCGGCATTTTGGCAATTTCTTTTTGCTGATGACCGCGCATTCAGTTTATGAAACTTTATTAAAGTTTATGCTCAGTCCTTTCTTCTCGCTTTCTCTTGCTACCTTCCGTAGAATGTTCTGCATTTTTTTCTTTTTTTTTCCATGTCTGCTATCAGCACAGTGTCATCTGCATATCTCACATTGTTGAGATTATGGCCGCGTATGACCAAACCGGCCAAGAACTCTATCTCTTTTAGAAGGTTTTTGCTGTATAGGTTAAATAGATCCGGTGAGAAAACACATCCTTGTCTTACGCCTCTTTCTATTGTTGTATACCTGCTGAATTCATTTATTTTCTGCATGCAAGAGGTTTGCTGCCTATCAACGAAATGCCCACCACAAAAACTACTTCATTGCGCTCGAAAATGACCTAATCTGTATATGTAACCCAGAAACAAGAAAAATAAAGAACAATTAAAAAAGATAGAAAAAAAACTTAAAATCAAAAAGCAAATATAAAACTATTTATAAAAGCTGATAAATCCAGAACAATCCTCACAACAGAAACCAACAACTAGGAAAAACTAGTCACAAAATTTTTACAAAAGCACCAACATCGAAACAGAAAACGACATAAACTAAGAAACTAAAAAGCAAGCCGCTAAACTGAAATTAGACAATAGAATAAAACTACCTTATAGAATCATTTATTACACTAATAGACCACAAGGACAACTTCATAAATAAATCAATATGCTAACCCAACAAAAAGAAATATTGAAAAAATAATTAAATCAATATTATAAAATATATGCTGAAACTTAAGAAAGATACAAAACAGAAGCCAGTAGAAAAATACAAAATAAACAATGAGTTGATTTAACAACATTACCAATAAAGAAAACTCTACCTTAATACAACTAGACAGAAAAGATTTCGATCCATCAATGAGCATAACAAAACAAAACAAAACACTAAATTTATCAAAACAATACATAAATATCTCCAACAAATACATAGATAAAATTAAACACTGTAAAAAAACAGTATTTTACCATAACAACAAAATGTAGACAAAAAACGAAATATGAATAATAGAAATAATAAGAATAACGATAATAATTTTGACGTAACAGTGGTTAGCTATGATGGTGCTTAAATATACAAACTCATAGGCATTAGCATTATTAATAATGTAAAAATATATTATTAATAAAAAAGACATAGGCTTATACAGGAACGTCACCTTGTTAATCATAAGAAATTGTATTGGCAGAACCACAAAAAAAGGAAGCAAATAACAAAAACCTTCAAAACACTAGGATTTAAAATAAATACAAAATCCACTTAGTAAATAGTATATTTTCCTAGATATAGCAGTCAACATAAAGAAAATAACCTACAAACCATACAGAAAAACAAAAAACATTCCAATTTACATTAACAAAATCTCCAACCACCCTCTAGAGTTTTAAAACACATACGCATATGTATAGATAAGAGGATCTAAACAAATTCTAGCAGTCTAAAAATATTCATTAAAAACAAAAAAGATATGAATCAGAAACAGCGGATACTTAAACGAACTAGTTTACAATAAAGAAAACAATCCAAGCAAAGGCAAGAGGAAAAGAAATATAATCTGGTTCATTCCTCCCTACAACAATACAATAAAAACAAAAATAAGAAAAATATTTTTCAAAATAATTGAAAAAAAGACTTCCCTAAAAACAGCAAGCTATCAAAATCATTTACAAAACGTAACCAATATTCTTTAAAGCTGCATGGGTAACATGGAAAAATTAATAGCCAAGCACAATAAAAATATTCAACTAAACCAATAACAAACTAAACAATAACAAGCAACAAAATAATACCAAGAAATGTAACAGCCGAAACAAAGACAAGTGTTCATTAACAACAAAGAAAAGTGTTCGCTTAACAACAAATGTCTAACCTATAACATATTATGCAAAGCTACCCTAACAATTAACATAAACGCAAAAGAAAAAACTTGCACAATTGCTACATATGTGTGAATAAATCTATGTCTATATATCAAAGTATTATTTGAATTTTTTAATAAAACGTTAACGAATATTTTTGATCCTAAATAATTTTTGTCAATCGACTCTTTTCGTTTTACTTATATTATTAACCGTATTATCTCTTGCGTATTATTAACCAACAGCATCACTTTAAAGAGACTAGAAAAAAAAACATAAAAAACGGAAGCAGCGAATTTTTAAAACACTGAAAATATCTAATTATTAAACATATATTAAACCCCTGGCAGTATTGACAGATTTGTAAAGTTGTTTCAAGCGTCGGCTTGCTTAAAAGGTATGATTTCATTTGAATTTATTTTGAATAACAATTAATTGTTGTAATTTTAGTGATAGTCTTGGTCAAAATAACAGCTGTAATGACAGTAGAGCTGAGAATACATCAGCACTTTTCTAAATAATTCCAAATCGTTATGTCAAACTTGCATACACTTGTCTAGTTTTGGCAAAACTAAAAACATCTTCTCAAATTCTTGGCTCAAAACCAAGTATGATAGATAAATGGCTATGCGCCATGACAAGTGTTCCTACTAGAGTTCACTTCTTTATTTATCTTGTGTTGATTCTTTCGAAGTGCTTGACGGTTCAATTTGTAAGTAAAAATCAAGGATATTACTCATCTAAACTAAGTATGATGTATGTGTTAAATGGGTATTGAAAGAAAAGGCACAGTTTGCTTGCCATTATTTGTGTCGAGTGCGGACATTTCACCGAAAGATAATTCGCCGACGGACAGTTCGCAGAAAGACGGGACAATTAGTCGACGCTTTAATCTTTGTATCTATTTTTTTTTTAGAAAATGCCGGCGAACTGTCCAGGTGTTAGTAGAAGCATGTGTTCCGAAAGCGTTCTCTTAATTACATCATCGATTGCTGTCACTCTTGCGTTGCAGTTTTTATTGTTCGTATCTTCAGTAATTTTTAGATTTTCTAGTTTTGTCAACAATATAGGCGTATCACTCAAATAAAAGTTTTTTCTCTTCGTTACGTCTTGAAACACTCTGTGATGACGACTGAAAGACTTAGAAAGAATGTTACAAAAAAAAAAAAAAAAAAAAACTGCATATTATCTTTTGCAAAAGTATACTCAGTTTTAATCCGAGGACAAGAACAGCATTGAGAAGAATTCAGGAAAACTCTATTTTTCTCGTCTATTTTCTCTTGTTTTCCTTATTTAACCATACTTTCCTTCTATTTAATTGTGTCAAAAGAAATCTAAACAACGAAAAAGAAGAAATATGATGGAATTGTTTTCCATTTGGAATAAGAAGAAATATTCGATGGTTCAAATAGAAGTCTGTCTTACGCAAACACCAAAATGGCTGTATCATTTCAGCAGTTGTAAAAGGAGTAAGACGTTAGTTTAACATGATTTCAGATAAAAAATATTTTTGTGTTTTTCTATCTATCTATCTATCTATCTATCTATCTATCTATCTATCTATCTATCTGTCTGTCTGTGTGCGTGTGTGTGTATATGTTAACACTTCCTTTATTTGTTTAGGTAGGTATGAGTGAGCTGCAAATTCAACAACATCTGCAACTATTAGTGACAGCAATTTTACTATTAAACACCAAACATAAACTTCAAAAAGGAAGAATGCAAATTTGTTAGCAAAAGGGGTGAAACCAAAATACAAATTATAAATCGGAAAATCCAAAATCAAATAAGTAAAACAATTTAAATAAACAGAGGACGGAGAGTGCGACACTATAATCCGAAGCAATAGCCAAAGTTGCATTTCTGATGCTAAGCAGAGTATTAAGAGACAGGAAAACTTCGTTAGAAAGAAAAGAGTACTGAACTGTTACATTATATATATCACCATATATGGCAATAATTGCTGGAAGATCTTATCAAATATGAAGAAGAGACTTGAAGCAACAGAAATGTGGTTCTACAGAAGGATGCTAAGCATACTATGGGCCGATCATATGATCAATGACGACGTTTGAAAGAAGATAGAAACAAAAAGGAGGCTTAACTCCAGGAAGAGATAGTTGAAATTTCTGGGACATTTAATGAGGAAAGAAGGTTTGGAAAATCTGATACTCACGAGACAGATTGAGGACAGGAGAGACAGAGGAAATCAGTGAATAACATATTTAATGAGCTTAAGTAAATGGATGGTGGAGTAGAAAAAATAACAGAAAAATCAAAATTCATTAGAGTTACAAAGGACAGGAAATTGTGGAGAGCCATGATCGCTTACGTTCTGAGAGAACACAGCAGATAAAAAAGTAACAGAAGACGTAAAGATTGTCACAGAGATTGGAAAGTGCATCGGGTGATCGAAAATGGTTTTCTAGAAACTAATCTAGGTATTAAAATAAGCAAATGTCGTTGGAAACAACGAAAAAGTTCTGGACTGCATATACGCCATCGAACGCTAGACAATTTCTTTCTGGATGAAGAATAGATTTGAAGCGATTGGAATGTGTTTCTGTAGAAAACGATGCGAATACCATGAACAGAATACGTGAGCAACATCTAAGGGAAATTGGAACGAGAAAAAAAGCTCATACTTAAAGTTAGGAAGGGAAAGTTGAAAGTCCTGGGTAACATTATGGGGAAAGATAGCTTGGAATATTTTGATGGATGGGGAGGTTGAGTGAAAATGAACCACTAATCTAAACAGTTTTAATGAAGGATTGCAGAGCAGAAACAAGGTTGATGGTAAACAGTTAAATATTTGTCGTTATTTTGTCGTTATTTCTGAGATTAGGTAGTCTTTAAAGTATTTACATTATTCGGACTGTTGTCCTCATCTTTGTTGCCATTTGTACGACGTTTCGGCTACAGCAGTGGTGAACAAGTAACTTACAGGGTTAGAGGGAGATAACTCATGTCAACTGCCATCTTCTATCTCTTTGATTTTCATCTCACTTATTTTTTCTTCAACATTCCCGATAAGTGCGCACCAGTGGTGATGCTGCCCTCCTTGGAGTGAAAGGATTATTAAGAAAAAAAAACACAAAAAAGCAAAACACAAACAAACAAAACAAAACATAAAATCCAGCCTCATTGATAGAATGGATTCGAATCCATTCTTGAGGTGCTCTCTTGAAAAGCTTCTAATGTCTCCTTCATTTATATTCTGTATCGCTTCGTTAAATGATAATTCGTGGCTCTTCACAACTTCTCATATTTTGTAGCTCTTAGCAATATTTGTCCTCCTGCTATTCCTCCCAGTTCCCTTTCGTTGACTGCCAAAATTGCCCAAGTTCTTTTTATTCATTAAGGATTCCAGAAATTTCAGCTGTCTCTTTCTAGCACCAAAAGAAAACAAAAAACAAAATATTTTTAACTTAATTTTCCTAAAAATTTCCTCCGTCCAATGTTTTCTCAGCAGCCTTCTGTAGAACCAGACTTTTTTGCCTCAAGAATCTTCTTAATCTGAGGAAATTTCCATCAATCGTTTCTATAGATGAGGATTGATGTTAAAAATAAATTTCTTTATACTTTGTTTAGGTTTTGGATTTTGTTCGAACGGTCCTTCTAATTTCGTTGTCACATTGTCAAATAGTCTGTTATTACAATTCCCAGAGAGTTAATTTTCTGTATTTACTTGATGTGAGCATTTTCAAATCTTTGCTCACACCATTCTTTGTCTCTCTTGCCAACATTTTATTATCACATTTCCTAACCTGACCAAATTCCTTCTTATTTTTCTACGTCCCACTGATTCCATTTTCTTTGAAATTAAAACCCCTGCAAGTCCTTCTATCTAATTCCGATCTCGCATTTTTATTCGTCATTCTCTCTCTCTCTATTTGCATTCCGAAACCTCTTTCATTACCCATAATTCATTTATCTTGAATTTATTTAGCCTGTCTTGTTTAAAAATCTTGAATGCTAAGATGCTAGAAGTCGCTTTTTCAAAATCTCCTAGTTTTGGTATTTCTTTGTTTCTTTTCATCTATTTGCGTTTTTCAGCCCTTTAAGCATTTGCTTACTAAAGGGGCACCTTTTAGTTTTACCTTACTTTTTTCTTTCTCTTTCGCAAATCTTTTGTCCTTAATATTTGGCGAGGCTTCATCGCTATCTGATCTTTAGTCTTCGCTCCTCAACTCGCTTCTTGTCTCTATTTCCTTCGAACTGTAACCAGGCGCTTATCTATTTATTCATCTCCAGTCACCATCTTTCCGCTTCCGTCTGCAACTCGGCTGACTAAAATCTACATGACACATCATTGCCATCAATAAACATATAATATTTGTAATCTCTCTTGATCGTAGAGAAAATTGGGAGGATGCGGGTGGCAAAACTAGTGGAATAGCTTCAGATAAAGCCTAGGTGGCTAATACGGTCCATTTTCACACTATATTGGAGTCTGTTTGATGTCATTGGCACTTTCTATTCCCTTTCTTTTCCGATTCGCTTGGAAATATCACGACACAAGAAGAGACTTTTCATTAGATGCGGACACAGATTTAGTCAAACTCTGACAGCGAAGGTTCTTCCTCAACCGAATTTGGTTGCAATAATTGGATGAACGTCGCTGGATCACACATTTCTCTCCTCCTCTTTCATACTCTATCGTGCTTATTATTCATTCTACTTACGTTTAAAGAATTTCCCCGACTTTTCTCGTAGAGATAACGTCTCTCTATTGGTAGTACGTCCTTTTTAGAAATCAAGAAATGGAAAATGGGATGAATTGGAATTAGTTTATGATTTATGGCTGTTGTTTGCCTGTCAGATCCCGGAACAAGAAAAGCATTCTCTGAAAATAGTATTATGGATTCCGTGTTCGCCAACATCTCTAAGGTTTTCCCCAGCAGAATTTAATTAATGAGGATATTATACCTCTACTTTACTTCTCCGCGTAAATAAAAGTTACGAAACAAAATCTCCATCTTGATAAACATCCTCAAGAAACGAAACACGTTGGTATAAAAACTTTTCTTTATTCCTAAATTTTTACCTCATATATATATATATATATATATATATATATATATATATATATACACTGTTAAATATAAGAGACAATGAATGTCTGTTATGTTTAATCATAAGCCGTTCTAAACATCGTATTTTGGCTTTAATTTCAGGTGAAAATAAACACAAAGATTCTTCAACATTTGGATAAGTTTTTATTAAGTTATTTTATTTCGGGTCGCATGAGCCATCTTCAGAGAGGTTACAAGGACGTTAACATAAAAACATCCACCATCAGCGACGATTTTTTATTGTGTTGACATAAAACTTTGCTAGGCAACGAGGCAACGATAACAACTTATTAAACCAAATTAATAAAAAATTATCCAAAGGTTGGAGAATTTTTGTCTTTATTTTCACCTGAAATTATACCCAAAATACGATGTTTAGAACGGCTCCTGATTAAACATAATAGACATTCATTGTCTTTTATATTTAACAATATATGTTTAGAAAATTATCTGCTGCCGTAATACACTATATATATATATATATATATATATATATATATATATTTATGTATGTATGTATATATCTCATTCAGTAAAATGAATTGGAGCATTCTAGCTATTGGGCGCGTAATATGATATACACTAAAAAGACCCCGTGGCCCAGGGCTAGAATCGCCGACTGACGCCAATTCGGTCGGGTTTCGAGCCTGGGTTTGGGAGCAATCGGAGTCTAATCGTAATGATGAGCTGTGATACAGCAAGCCTGTTTTGCTGTATCACAGCTCATCAGTGTGGCTAGACATCTATACATTTCCGCTTCAGAAACGAACATTACAATACAAAAATCACCCTTTAAATTGGGTTAGTCTTATACTACAATTCTAAAGAAGAAAATTTAAATTCTGAGTGATGTTTGTCAGTAGGTTATCTTTAGCCTCGGTATGATTACCAACAATGTACATGAAAATATTCAAATTATCAAATAAACCTATGATAATTGTAATAAAATCATTTCTATTACTTGCATGACTTCAAAATAAAGTGCCTATTCGAAGAATAATTTCATATCAATGAAATCATCTTGTATCCATGCAAACACAGCAGAGAAAATGTTATACTCGGGATATTATTACATTCACAGTAATCTTTATTTTTTGCAAAACTTTCATGACAACAATAGGTCGAGGAAACTAAAATAAAAAAGTAAAGAGATTTAAATACCTGGGAAGTGTTATGAAAGAGGATGGAAAGTGCGAAAACGCATTGGTATGGTTAAGGACGTATTTCAAATGCTAACTTGAGGGACAAGAAAATCTCACTGGAAACAAAGAAAGGAACGCTGGATTGCTATGTCATATCTATTCTTCTGTATAGAAATGAATGTAGGACGATCTCATCAAGGATGAAGGAGAGGCTTGAGGCAACAGAAATATGATTTTACAGAAGGATGATGAGGATGTCATGGACTGCTGAGTTTGCATGGATACAAGATGATTTTATTGATATGAAATTATTCTTCGAATAGGCAATTTATTTTGAAGTTATGTCAGTAATATAATGTGTTTGAGAGGATCAAGCAACAAGAAAACTCATATTTAACATCAGAAAGAGAAAGTCAAGATTTCTGGGACACGTAATGTGGAAGGAGGGTCTGGAGAAATTAATGCTCACAGGACGGATAGAAGGAAATAGAGACAGGGGAAAGCAGTAAGAGACATATTTGATAGGTCTGAGCAGATGTATAGCGGAGAGCGTTTGGGAGAGATACTAAGAGGGAGAATTTTTAGAGCGACAAGAGACAAAGCCAAGTGGAAGCTTATAATCGCCTACGTTCTGAAGGAACACGGCACACGAAGAAGGAAAAAAAACAGCATTTAAGAAGACATAATATTCATTTCTCATTAAAAAGTAAATGGACATTATTTCACCAAGCAGTTTTTAACTGTTAAGAAGAAGAAGAAGAAGAAGAAGAAGAAAATGAAGCAGTAGAAGCAGAAGTAGAAAAGAAAGAAAAAGAAGAAGAAGAAGCAGAAGTAGAAGTAGAAGAAGAAAAAGAAAAAGATGCAGTAGAAGAAGAAGAAAAAGAAGTAGAGAAAAAAGAAGAAGTAGTTGTAGAAGAGGAAGAAGAAGAAAAGAAGTAGGAGAAGATAAGAAGTAGAAGAAGAAAAAGAAGAAACAGTAGGGGAAAAAGAAAAAGGAAGTTAAGGCGAAGAAGAAGTAGAAGAAGAAAAAGAAGAAGAAGTAAAAGAAGAAAAGCTAGAAGAAGAAGTAAAAGAAAAGGTAGTAGAAGAAGAAGATGAAGAAATAGAAGAATTAGAAAAAAAGTAGAACAAGAAGAAGTAGAAGAATAAGAAGAAAAAGAAGAAGAAGCAGTAAAAGAAGAAGAAGAAGAAGAAGAAGCAGTAGAAGAATAAGAAGAAGAAGAAGAAGAAGAAGAAGAAGAAGAAGAAGAAGAAGAAGAATAAAACGAACTAGGAGGAGAAGAAGAAGAAAAAGAAAAAGTAGAAGTTGAAGAAGAAGAAGAAGGAGAAAAAGAAGAAGACGAAGAAGAAGAAGAATATAAAAAGAACTAGGAGAAGAAGAAGAAGAAGAAGAAGAAGAAGAAGAAGAAGGAGAAAAAGAACTAGAAAAAGAAGATATTGAAGAAAAAGTAGAAGAATTAGAAGTAGAAGAAAAAGAAGTAGAAGAAGACGTAGAAGAAGAGTTAGAAAAAGAAGAAGAAGTTAGAGAAGAAGAAGAAGAAGAAGAAGAAGAAGAAGAAGAAGAAGAAGAAGAAGAAGAAGAAAAAGTAGAAGAAGTTGGAGAAGAAGAAGAAGAAAAAGAAGAAGACGAAGAAGAAAAAGAAGATAAAACGAACTAGGAGAAGAAGAAGAGGTAGAAAAAGTAGAAGAAGAAGAGGTAGAAAAAGTAGAAGAAGAAGAGGTAGAAAAAGTAGAAGAAGAAGAGGTAGAAAAAGTAGAAGAAGAAGAGGTAGAAAAAGTAGAAGTAGAAAAAGAAGAAGTGTTATTCGCAAGAGATGACATGATGAAATGTAAACAAAACAATGGAACAATGGACCTTTTAATAGAAGTGGAATAGTAAGTAATAATATTCCTAATAACATGATCTTTATAAAATTAATAATCATATACATATACTACATATATAAGATAAATTCATTAAAATTTCCTCTATTTTTGACCTCGTCTAAAGATCGCTTTATATTCAAAATATGCGGTATATATATATATATATATATATATATATATATATATATAACAAATACAGCAATAAATCATCTCTTGAACTTATACAAATATTAAAAACGGAAAGCCTAATAATGAATCCATAGCATCACTTGATGTTGAACATCTGTTCACTAACGTTCCTGTTAGAAAAACCATTGATATTATTATAAAATATAATTATAATATAATTCTCTGCCCTTACTGAAAATAAAACCAAAAATACTAAAAAAACTGCTTTCCACCTGTACCACCGATGCCACAGTCTATGATCACAGAAATAATATATACGCGCAACAGGACGGTGTTTCAATGAGCTCATTTCTGGGTCCAACCTTTAGCGACTTCTACATGACCAACCTAAAAAAATAATATATTTACCACGACTACAAAACCTTCCATCTACGGATGTTGATGATATTCTTATAATATTTAAAATATAGAAGAAATAATAAAACTCCGCAAAAACTTTCAAAAGAACTCTGTCCTCAAGTTTACATACGAACAACAAAGACAACAAAATCCCTTTCCTTGACATTTTAATAGACACAAACTATAACACATTTACTATCTCTCTATACAAAAACAATCAGCAAAAACTCTTGCACTCTCAACTATAAAAGTGACTGCCCTAAATACTACAAAATAGCACTTATACACAACTTAATTAACTGAGCATAAATCAACTCCTCCACAAAAAAGATATTTTACTCTCAACTAAAATATATTAAGCAGACTCTCATTAATAATGACTTCCCAAAACATGGTAGATGAAGAAATAAGACGATATTTCAAAAACCTCAATACACATCAAACAAAATATGGTACTTCCACAAAAGACCCTAAGCATAACAAACTCTTCTATTGCAACTAGATGCACGATAACTACAAACAGGATGAAAAAATAATAAAAAATCCCATTCGTACAAATATATCTCCTGTTGGTCCTAATAAAAAGTTAAAATTAAAAAAATATTATTAAAAATAGAATACTAGTAATTTAATTATCCGTAATAACTCCTCCCCACCAACTGATGTGTTACGTAAAACCAATATTATATATCAATTCAAATGTCCCTTGGTAGAATGTATCTCTGACAAAAAAAAACCAAAAACAAAACCAAAAAAAAAAAAAAACCAAACAAACAAACAAAAAAAAACAACAAAAAAACAAAAAAAAAACAAAAAAAAACAAAAAAAACAAAAAAAAAACAAATATATATGTTGGATTACAACAACTACATTAACTAGACATATTACATTACCCTTGTCTGACCATTCGTCCATTTCTAGACATCTTCAACAACATTCCTGTCTACATTCACAATATAAAAAATAATGATCGATAACACAAATAATTATCGATAACAACAATATATTAAGCAGACTCTCATTTTCAGTTTCTTAGCGGTCCATATGCGCTTTTTCGTACATAGTGATTATCCCGGCCTGGCCGAGGCAGCTTCTTTCGGTGGGGCACTGCCCGTGCGATATGGTACAGTGGATATCGGCTCGGAAAGAGGAAATCGGGGAGCCGAGTTCGAATTCCAGCCGAATTCATTGCCTTCACTTACGCGCAAATACCTTTGGGAAAGGTATTAATCCGTCTCTTCCCTCTAGTTATGGGTTAAATAACAGGACAGATTGGGTTCTATAGCCTTGGTCGGCAACCAGTCTACCGCAGAAAGCAATGGCAACCTGCTGCGGGATAATTTTCTGCCCAGTCAGTCATGTCTCTGTCGAGACATGATCGCCCAAGCGTGTATCACGTATGGCAGTTAACTGACTGACTGCCCGTGGCGTCAGCTGGGCCCGGTGAAAATCGGGCACCGGACTGAATGGGAGGGGTTGAACCATCAAGCTATTTTAGAATGCCTTTGTATTCAATCCATCGATCCAGAGATTTCACGATATAAGCGTTGATAATTTCGTTACAAGCTAATGCTTCACGCTCCAACTCAGCCATGCATCGCAGTTCTTGGGTAGACCACCAAGCATAGTTCGTGTGTGCGAGCGATGTGTTGCATCATGTTGCTTTTTAATGTCGTTCAAAATGGGGTTGATAAAGGTGACTGGATAGTCCAACCGATTGTTTGAAAGCGCGCAAGTATACCGGGCTGATCCAGCGGCAGGCGAAGCCTCTTGATAGACACGAACAAAATTCGGGAGACGTTCCGGTTTGTTAACATCTGGTACCCGCGATATCGCAGGGGGTTGTCGAGTCTTAAAATTTGAGAACGTCTCTTCTTTCGTTATTCCCTCACTTTAATAAAGTTGTTTTTTTCTCACATTCTCTCATACCAAGTAATTTCTTGTTACGTAACGCCTTTAATAATAATGTGAAATGGTTATAAAAATTTGGGGGTGAGATAAAACAAAAAGCAACATTTCCTCAACGTTTTCTAAAATAATGATGAATTCAACATAAAATTAATTCTTTGATAATTAAGTTCTGAAAATGTCATTTAAATCACAGACTTCCCTGGTTTTTAGTAATTATATTATGAACTTAGCATAGCTTTTTTTATTTATTTATTAGATTTAATTATAAGAAATGCGTTCTCATTTTGGTGGCACCGATAAATAACCTAAGTAAGGCTTTTCGATTATCAAAGTCTTTTATTAGTCACGATTATAATAATATGCATCAAGACTAAAAATGTTTGCTATAATAACTAAGCACATTTTAAAACTCTTTTTCTTTTTCCCGACCAAAGTAATTAGTGCGTGTAACATTCTTAGGAATTTTAGTAATACTTCTAGCAGACTAAGAGTGTTTGCGTTTAGTGTAACTATTATCAAATTAGAATTAGAGTAGCAATTTCCAATTCCCAGCCACTCTTCTGAGCTTACTTCTGTACAAAATGTTAAAGCGTAAATCAATGTTTTCTCATTCCGTATATGGGTTAAAAAGCGGAGCAATCAAGCTCTCTAACCTTGAGTGGTAATCAAGAAAGCTGAATTCCAAACTTTATAACGGGAAAGCCCTCAATTAACTTTCCCAAGAAGGAGTAGTAATCTAAATAATAAAAAGAGAACTATGATAATCTATGTTCTACATGAAAATTTGCGCTACACTTTATAAAATATATGAGTTGTCTATCAGTCAGTAAGTTAAGAGTCGCACGTGATACACGCTAGGACGATGATGTCTCGAAAGAGACATGTCTGACTGGGATATTTTCCCGCAGTAGGTTACAATTACTTTACTGTCCTTTATTAGTCGGTTTCAATTTAACCTATGGATGGAGAAGAGACGGATTCAATCATTTCCCAAGGGTATCTGTGTGTAAGTGAATGCAACAAATTCAAACTCGGTTCTCCTATTTCTCGTTCCGATTCGATATCCACTGCCCAACAGCGCATATACTTATGCCCATTTTGCTTCATGTGCCGTGTCTCTTCAAGACGTAGATGATCATGGATTTCCTCTTGGCCAGTCTCTTGTTGCTCTCAATATTTTCCCTCTTGGTATCTCTCCCACTCCAACGTCCATTTGCTCAAGCCTACCAAATATCTCGCGCTGCTTTCCCCTGTCTCTTCTTCCATCCGTCCTGTGAGTATTAAATTCTCCAGGCTCTCCTTCCTCATTACATATCCGAGGAAACTCAGCTGTCTCTTTGTTGTGACTAAGTGAATGGTTTGAGAAATAACAGAACATGTGTTACAGAAATATTGTATATTCAACAGTAAATACAACAGAAGAGTACGAGACGACTAGTGTGTGCATGCGTCAGTTGTTCAGCATTCAGTCAATTCAACTGTTGGTATTTACTTTTGCACGCACCATGCAAAAGATGCGGCACAACGTCAGTATTTAGGTGGGTTTATCTGTAGCGCCCTAGAAAAATTTCTCAACCCCCCTCGGCACTTCCCCTTTTGGGGACGCCTCAGGCAACGGGCAATAAACTCAGCTCCCTCCCGAAGAAGAGTTAAAGCCTGCGGGGATGGCCCCTGGGTTTTGGCACTCTTCAGTGAAATTTCCTTCAGCTGCATGTCCGTCCTCGGGTAGACATACAACCAATTCGCACTCTGCCCGAGGACAGAGACGCAAATGAAATCAATTCAGCTGTTCCCCCAAGGCCTCCTCTCTTAGTAATCTTATTGTAGGGGGACGAGTCCAACATAGACTCTTCAGAGGGAGAACACCACAACACCCTTCTTGATGTTAATTATAAGTTTTTCATCCTCTCCATTATCTCATCGTTGCTCACATGTTCTGTCCATGATATCCTTCATCCTTGAGGAGATCTTCTAACATTTACTTTCACACAGAAGAACACATATCACATATGTCAATAGCACTTTAAAGAAAGTAGAATAAAGATTAAATGGCTAAATGAACTGATATACAGCGTTAAAATTTGGTCTCTTGTTTGCTCTTGCCAAGATATATATCAACCAATTACCCAAGCCGTCAAAAATGGCGGCAGTTTTTAGAAAGTTCGAATCGTGAAATAAAAGTTTTGAAACAAAGTATTAAAAGTCAATAAAGCGGAGATAAAAGTCCCAGCTAAAATAAAGATTAATGAACCGTTAAATTAATCCATTAGTTTAATATTTTTACTTATTCAATAATATTTATGATACATTGATTGCTTCTTGTTTTATATAATAGATTTTACACAATACATTTTCGTGAAAAAAAATTTACGTGTTTGATATAACAGTGAAATAGAAATGTTTCTTGGAAGAAAAAAATCAGCAAAAGAACGACAAAGATAGCGACGACAAAGCTTATTTCATAACTAAGTAGAAGGAAGACAATCACTTAATAGACAAAAGTATTTGAATGGCTCACATGAAAGAACTGCACAAATAACCCTACAATCTAAGAAACGGAGAAAAAAACTGATTAAATAAACGCTTTATTTTGCTCAGGGATAAATTTGGTTTAAATACAGATAAATATTTAAAGAACTTATGAAAGAACTAAGGGAAATAATCACTCAGAAAGTTCGCTAACTTAAGTTGAGTTGCCTCACTTCCCACTACAGACGGGACAGGAAATATAAAAATAAATACGCAGAAAATCTAATCTAAACTTTGTCTGTGCGTGTGTGTGTGTGAGTGAGTGTGTGTGTGTGTGTGTGTGTGTGTATGTGTGTGTATGTCCGTTACCTATAGACTCCTAAACGACTGAACCGATTTTCTTGAAATTTTACACAGTTGTACTATAAGCGTCTGCGAGTGTTCTTAGCTAAGTTTTGTGTCGAGGTACCCCCGATGAATAACGAAAATCGATAATCGAAAAAATTGGGTTATAAAAGGAGTGGTCCGATTTTAATCAAATTTGATACACTAATAGATAAAGACATAAGAAACGATATTCAGAAGTTACAAGGTTGCAGTTCTTACAATAGTGCAGAAAATCGATTATATATATATATATATATATATATATATATATATATATATATATATATATATATACAAAAGGCAAGATATTTGTGTGTGTGTGTCTGTTTATCTGCCTGTATGTCTGTATTTTTTTCAGCCCTTTTATTTTAGTTTTTGCTTCGGGTTTGGCTCTAAGTAGGTATAATTGTAGTTCTTAGTCACAGCCATGATACCATTTACTCAGAGGACTTACTTAGCCTTCAAAATTCAGTTTACGACGAAAAAAACTTATTTGATATCGATTCCAGGAAATCAAAATTTGACTTACATCTATTCATTTTTCTTTCAGTCTACGGTTTCGCTTTAACTAGAAACAACTATTGCTTTTTCGTCTTTCGTGCCAACGTCCAAAGAGTCTGAGCTCCAGAACCATGGATTAGTTTTAAAGCTTTCATTACACCCGAGCAACGCCGGGCTATCCTGCAGTAATATAAATAACTGCACATTGATAAATATAATATGATTTGATAACGGAACGTTTTTTTATATAATTTAGAATATTATATTTATGTTTGTTGTTTTCAAGGAAAGGATGGAAACGAAAAAGAAACTAGTATTAAACATCAGGAAAAGACAGCATAAATTTTAGAGACATATAATGCGGAAGGAGGGATTGGAGAATATAATACTCATAAGTCATCTAGAGCGAAGCAGAGACCGTAGAAAGCAGCGCGTAACATACTTGGCGGGCATGAGTGGGTGGATGGCAGAGTAATAGGAGAAGACGTGCAAAGAGCCACTAGGGATAGGGATATGTGGAGAGCCATAGAAGAAAAAGATTTCAAACGATACTTTTCTTCAGCCTTCCAAGGATATAGGAAGGAGGATAAATGCATTTCGACCCAATCAACATGAAAAAAGAAAAAGCCTAAACATGATCTTGGTTATTTCGCCGGATTATGACACGAGTGTCAGGCTGCGTCCATGAAACCACTCTGAAGATGGCTCATGTGAGCTGAAAGTTTAAAACCAGCGTAATAAAACAATATTCAAATGTTGGACAATATTTGTCGTTATTTCCATCAGAAATTAAAGCCAAAATACGATGTTTATAACGGTTCATGATTAAGCATAATAGACATTCTTTGTGTGTATTATTTATAATATATATATATATATATATATATATATATATATATATATATATATTTATATATATATATATATATATATTAAAAAAGGATTAATTCAAAGATGTTGAATGGCCATTTCGATATGAAGATCCCCACGGATCACCTCAGCAACAGAACAACAGAAAAAACCTTTCAGAAACTGGAGAAAAATTAGTCTACTTTTCCTTTTTAAATAGATTGCAAAGAAATTAAAAAATAAATAATAAAATAAAATAAAAATTATTTAAAAAGGAAAAGTAGACTAATTTTTCTCCAGTTTCTGAAAGGTTTTTTCTGTTGCTGAGGTGATGTGTCGTCCCCCGTGGGGATCTTCATATCGAAATGGCCATTCAACATCTTTGAATTAATCCTTTTTTAATATATATTTGCTCTGTAATATTTTATTACATGGAGCTCTCTTCCTGTATCATTTTTTAATATTAAAATAAATTTTTAATATTAATTAGGATCGGGTTTTTGAGAATTTACCTTCCTGCTTTTTTTCCCTTGGATTGAAGTATCTGAATTAAAATATATATATATATATATATATATATATATATATATATAATGATTTGTACCCACAGAAATTACTAATGGCTTTAAAAAGAACAGACATCATATTATTTAAACCCGAGAAACCTTTCGGCCAACTTTTATCAAGGGTTCTCGTTGGCTTTAATTTTAAGGGAATTAAGGAAAAGGACAAGGCAAAATAAATTACTTACTATTGTGGAATTATTGTGTACACCCCCCTTACATTTTATGTGTTTTTTCAATAAATTTATTTTTAAAAGAGTTCCATCATCTCCCAGCATTGTAAGTAATTTATTTTGCCTTGTCCTTTTCCTTAATTCCCTTAAAATTAAAGCCAATGAGAACCCTTGATAAGAGTTGGCCGAAAGGTTCCTCGGGTTTAAATAATATGACATCTGTTCTTTTTAAAGCCATATATATATATATATATATATATATATATATTAATACGAACGAAGAAAATAATTGTAAGGTTCAAAACATTAATTCAAAACAGTGTTCATTATAAAAAATAAACCAATGAATATTTATTAATTATTACTTTAGAGCATGTGCAAACTACAAACTGCTACAAAATTGTACTTTTTGTTTCGACATTGAGAGAACAACATATACATTGAATTTATTTTTAATTTTTGTAATTGATTTATTATTTATATTGTATATTAAATATCATTTTACCTAATTAGGTTACAATAAAATTTGTATTTTATATAAATTATTTTTTAAATCATCTTACCCCAAGCAAGGCATTCTACTGCCACTGTTGCGCAGGGGGTTACATAGAGGAAAGTGATGAGAAAGAGGGGTTAGTTATAGGAAATGCCAGGAGGAGGGTTATAGACGGATGAGGATACCGAGAAAGGGGTGGAGTAGATGAAAAAAGAGATTGTGAGAATGGATGCGAGTTAGTGAGATAGGAGATGTCTATTGATTTTACATTTAAATTCCTGGAGATTGTAGCTGTCGGGGAAGCAAGTATATGAAAGGGAATTCCACAGGTGGGAAGCGCGTGAAAAAAGCTGTTAGAGTAGAAGTTGCGGTTAGATTTTATCGGTTTCACTCAAAAAAGGTGGGACCTAGTTGCTAATCTAGTAGCTCGTGTAAATTCATACCTAGGGGGCATCAGTGATCTAAGTTCATTGGAGCAGAAGCCGTAAAAGTATTTATAGAAGAGGCACATGGAAGCTACGTCACGCCGGTAAGACAGCGACTGCAGCCGAGCTGCCAAGTCGGTATCGATCACATTACAGATTCTCCGTTGGATTTTGTCAAGAACCCCGAGGTAACCAGATGAGGCAGCAGTATTCAATACACGGGCGGATGGTAGAGTTATATATGTGCAGGATGAACTCAGACAGTAAAAACTTCCTGGACCTGCACAGTGAATTGTCCTTCTTAGCAGCGGATTTAGAAATGGATTCGATATAGTCATTCCATTTGAGGTCCACTGAGTATGTGAGGGCAAGGCGACGTAGTATTTTACTCTCAGTGCTAATGGGGGTAGGAGCGATTGTCTATGATGGCTAATAGATAGCAGATTCGTTTTGGAAGCATTCAAATTTACGAGCCACGGATTGGAGGTCCTTCACAAGCTCGACAGCCTGGTTCGCTTTGTCAACCTCAGCAGATTTTTGATTGAGGCGAGAGTAAACGGTGGTGTCGTCGGCGTACATGCCTACTTGGGATCTTATAACATCTTGGAGATCGTTAATGTAGATCAGAAAAGGCGTAGGACCTAGAATAGAGCCTTGAGAGACACCCGCGTTCGTATGGTAGTTTGGGAGGCATGTCCGTTTAATACTACCTTCATTATGTGATTAGAGAGGAATGACTGGATTAGGTCAAACATTTGTCCAGTTAAAAATATCCATGGCAACGGTTCGAGCTTCGCCATTCTTGTCGAGAGCCTGGTATATATACTCAGTGATGGTCGTTAGCATATCAACGGTAGACCTGGTGAAGCGGAAACTATATTGTTTGTCCGAGATGAATACTAGCTTGTGAAAATTGAGATAGAATGTGAGGGCGTACCGTAAATCCGGTGAAGGCATGAGAGCCACCTTACCCTGACGAGCCGTAGAGTGAAACTTAGGTAGGTTTGTTGGCTCTTACTTAGATTTATTTTTACTTTGTTGATCTACTATTGTATTGAGCGCTTTAATGTTAGGTTTCGCGTCTCGGGTTTTTTTTTCTTTCCTACGAGTATTTGACGTATGCTAATGTACTTCATTTGTTTCTTTTTTTACTTCCCCTTCTTTCCCCTCCGAGTTTGACATCGGTGGGTTTTTCAAGACGAAATAAAATATAGTATAACAATTACTAGTATTAGCATTATTATTTTTGTTACTATTACTATTGTTGTTACGCATCGCTCATTTAAGTAAAAATGAAATTTGAGCACGCTAGCTATTGAGCGCGTAATATGATAGGCGCTAAAAAAACTGTTTTTTTCTGCCGAGCGCCCCGTGGCCCAGGGGGAGAGTCCCCGACTGACACCGAATCGGTCGGGTTTCGAGCCAGGGTTGGGTAGCAATCGGATTCTGACCGTACTGATGAGCTGTGATACAGATCTGTCTGCGGATGACAACTATATATGTGTATATATATATATATATATATATATATTGCGACCCGGAAATTTCCATGTTTCTAGGTTTTTACCTCGTCAACAGGCAATGTTAGATCATAGTTTTGAAAATTATTTTCATTTAAATATAAGAAACAATACATTTGTTATTTATAGATATAGGAAGACATAAACATTTTTCTGTGTTTTCAGTTTAACTAATCAGAATAGAGATTCATTTTAAATTAAAAAAAAAAAGATTCATTTTAAATTTTAAAAAAAGTTTATATTTTTTGGGAATACATGATTTCTTCTTTCAGTCCTAACGGCCAAAGTGTCACCTTATTTTAACCCCTGTCTAGACCCTATTTCCGTTGATGTATCCATTATTGTTACAATGTTTCTCTTCCACTTTTCTCCATATCCCAGCATTCCCCACCAAAAAAAAATGTATACGAATGAAAGAAAACGTCTCATACTTTTTATTTAGCTCAAAGGAACTTTTGAGTAAATATATTATTTTTATTACGATTCAGAATGCATTTTATTCTAATTTTTCAATACTTTTAATTTATAAATAACATTTTTTATTTTTTAATATCCATTTATTTATTAAATAATTTTTAAAAATTCATTTTATTCTTTTCATATAAAATCTATTTTATTACTCTAATACAATTCTTAATATCATAATACAATCTTTTAGATATCTATTTAATTATTACTTTTCTTAAACCAATTATTGAATATATGCAAGTTATATATATATATATATATATATATATATATATAGCATTAAAAGTAATAATTTTTATGTTACAAGGTATAATGAGGATAAAATTTAAAACTGAAAGCAGCCGGTTTTTAAATGGGAAAAATTACTGTAAAATTTCGGGGCAATACGGGTAGCACTTATTGTTCCTCAATTTGTGAACATCATATAAAAAATAGAAAGTGTGTCATGAATTTTAATGTGGATTTGTTTTCAGTATTGGCCAATTCACATTCTCTTTTCCATTTGAAGGTGTCGCAGTCTGTTTACATCAGGTTTTACGACCCTCGCTATGTAAACGGCGAGTGTGTTTGCAAGGCTTTTCTGTGATCTGTCACTAGTAGTTCATTCCCCTATCCCATCATTGACAAATTCACTTTTTATACCTCTTACATTTTACAGTAAGTTCTCTCAATGGCGAGCAGGAGCCAAACCGGTTGTTTTCTGTTTTAAACTTTGTCCTCATTATGGCCTGTAACATAAAATGATTACTTTTAAAGAAATACTCAAGTTCTGTACCACAAAAATCTGTTTATATATATATATATATATATATATATATATATAATCATTGGTGCATAGCATATAATCTAGAAGGTAAAAAATTAAAAAATCTGTAGACTATATTCTACGCTTGTATATATATATATATATAAAAAAGTTGAATATGTGAATCAGAATACCCCAGAATGAATAGAATAATAAACAAGTAGGAAAAAGTGCATTAAATAAACCTCTGAGGAAGCTTCTTAAAATGAAACATGTTAGATTAAAGACACTATTTTTCTCCTTGTTCTTTACCTATCCTATTCATATATATATATATATATATATATATATATATATATATATGAATAGAATATATATCTATCTATCTATCTATATATATATATATATATATATATTTACTCTCTCCGTCTGTATGTCTGTCTCGTTCGTCCATTATGTAATAAGCTACTCTGTAACCGATAGTAATAGGCTTAGCATCAGCGAAAAATGTCTTAGGGAAAATCACTTATATATTTTGCTCCGAATTTCCTGTAAGAACTCTTAAATAACATTTACATTGTTCTCTAAATTTACAGTCTTTTAATTGTTTCATGACAGTAATAATTTAGAGTTGCTATAAGCATCAAAATTTGTCGTTAAAGGCTGAATATATACAAACAAAAGCCTTATATCATTTGGGAATAATATAAGAGCAAAACAATGTCAAAATATAATAACGTTACGATGACATTTGGGTCGTTGCAATTGTTTCGACGCTGTCCAGTGCAACACTTGACATAACTTATGTATACTTTGGCTTAGTGCAACCGAGGCGTTAATTACCTCGAAAATATGTTGGGAACAGACTGTTAAGGATTGTGAAGTTTCTGTATGGCACAAAGAAGAACTGAACTCAGTCACTGTTTCTTATAAAAATTTTTTTTGTTTGTTTAAATAATAACATTTGTGTAAACAATGCAAACTATTTCTGAAATTATTTCCAGGAGAAGAATGGCTCTGAATTCAAAACCTCACCGCCTGAAGCTGTACAAAGATGGTTAGACATGGGGTGCAGATATTGTTTCTCTAAAACAGAAATACGACAGATCGCTGTTATAGTTTCTGATATTGATATATTGTAATTATTTAGACGGTTGACATTATTCGGACTGATGTACACTCCGACTTTCTTTCAGTGAGTTGAATTTCTAACTGAATTCTTTATTTCGTTCACCTGGTAGATTGTTCTAGTTCCAGGAGTTATGCTGCTTCCTGATGTCTCGGTATAGAACACATGGTTTAGTGTAGAATACATGATCTATTGGATAAAAGTGTTGGTTGGATCCAGTGATTTCACCCAAACATTTGTTAGTTGAATACTTGGTTAAAACAGATGTGAACAAAAAAGTGAGTTGAGTTAAAGGGAGATAACTGATACTGAGATATTAGAAAGTAGCATGAAGGATGAAGACGTTCATGCGGTTTGACCCATGAAGTAAAGTTAGTGGCGAATTTATCAGTTGGGAGGTTGCAGATGTCAGTGCATCTGACGTCACGAACAAAATCACGGAGTGGGTGGCAATCATCATGCTGGTAACGGAAAGATTTCTTATGGATTGGGGGTTCTATTTAATATATGATTCGTAGAAACAAAGAGGAGAGTACTGGATTGCTATGTGATGTCGGTTCTTCAATATTGCAGTGAATGTTGGACAATATCTTCGAAGATGAAGGACAAACTTGAAGCAGCTGAAATGTAGTTTTACAGAAGGATGCTGCGGATATCATAGACCGAGCATGTGAGCAATGGCGAGGTTTTGGAAAGAATGGAGACGAAAAGGAAATTAATGCTGAGCATCAGGAAGAGACAACTAAAGTTCTTGGGACATGCAATGAGGAAGGAGGGCTTGGAGAACCTGTCACTAACAGGCCAGATAGAGGGGGAAAAGAGAGAGGATAGCAGCGGATAACATATTTAAAGAGCCTGGTCAGGTGAATGACGGAACACCGGTTACAGCAGGAGAAAGCCTGCTAAGAGCCACCAAAGACAGGAAGGTGTGGAAAGCCATGATCGCATACGTCCTGAAAATAAATGGCACATAAAAGAAGAAGAACGAAATCACATAGTGGCCAAAGATACCAAGAGGGCAGTATTCCAAAGCTTGGAAAGAACGAAAAGAAGAGGTATGAAATAAATCAAGCCTGTTGATTGGTTTGGCTAGGGAAAACGATTAGAGTTAGGGATTGGTCAATGGAAAACTTTAATTTCCGAATACCGGCAACATTAGTACATTTAGTTTGTTTAAGCATCGTTTTATAGTGAGCCTTTAAGTCACCGAAGACAAAGTTGTTCGCAGATGGTTGGAGAGAAAGACCCTTTTTTATACTGTCAGTTATTATGTCTAATTTACTGTAGTCCTAGTAAGAGGGGGCAATGAAGGAAAATGAGATAGCTAACAGAGTTTAGTACCGAAAGACGAAAGCAAATGAAGGAGTAGTCAGTGACATGGGATGTAAAAACCAAGGCCATGCATGTCACTGTTGGAACCCTTTCGGAAAAGGGGAAGATAACCTAGAACCAAGAATTCACTGGTAGCAATTTAAGTTCGTTTCCCAGAGGGAAAAGAAAGCTGGCGTTCGTTCCAAGAGGAAATATTCTACGTTGCAGCAGTTGTAATGGATACCACGATTATTAGTGAAAGAAAGGCTAGCGAGTGGTTTCTTGAAGTAATTTTTTGCTATTCAAAAGTTTGTTAGCCTCGATTATCTACACGTATCTAAATATTCTATAACTACATTCATGGTAATTGTTCGGATGAGCTCTTCATTATGTTGAAGTTTATGAATTGATCAAAGTATCAGCTTAATAAGTCACGTAACAAAACTCATCATCCGATGAATGCAAACAGAATCAGATCGGAAATAGGACAAGAAGAGTCGGATTCATCAAGGACATTGGGACAAGGAGCGCAATATTTATGCTTAGAATCAGAAAGGACAATAGAAATACAGAAGGGCATGTGTTTGTCTTTCATCGACTACACAAAGGCATTCCACAAAGTTTGCCACAAAGAACTGGTAGAGACGCTCGGCCACCTTGACATATTCGGGAAAGAACTTAGCACAAAAAAAAACTGTAATGGCTGCAAACTGTCTGCATACGGACAGGAAACGAGTTCAGCAGATATACAAGGATAGAAATTGGTGCAAAATAGGAATGTGTATTCTTACCGGATCTGTTCAACCTGTATAGCGAGAAAATTCTCAGAGCTCTGGAGGTTTTATCAGGATTCCTCATTGGCGGCCGCAAGCTGAACAATATAAAATAAGCAGTATTATAAAATAATACAGTGGTGATAACAGGAAAGAGACTACAAGACATTCTACAGAAAGTAGTTAAAAAAAAGTGGGAAAAAAACTACATATAAAGTACAAGAAAACTGAATGTATAATCATTAAAAAAAAAGAAGATCAACATTTCAGCTACAAGTTGGGTGTACTAAAATCAAGCAGGTGCAGAAATTTAAATTCCTAGGAGGCGTTCTAACAGAGGAGGGAAAGTGCGATACGAAGGTCCGAAAGCATATTGGTACGGCCAAGGATGCATTCTAGAAGCTGAGTAAAGAATTAAGATACAGAAAAATATCGCTAGAAACAAAGAAAAAAAGGACTGGAGTGTTACAAAGCAGAGATTACTGTTCTTCAATATGGCAGCGATGCTGAACAATTTCATCAAAGATGATGGAAAACTTGAAGCAACCGAAATGTGGTTCTACACATACTGAGGATACCATGGACGGAACACGCGAGCAACGACCAGGTTTTAGAGAGGTTGATAACAAAAAGGAAACTTACACTGAACATAAAAAACAACTGAAGTTTTTGGAACACGTAATGAGGAAGAAGGGCTTGGAG
The DNA here is from genome assembly GCA_037127315.1 of Ascarosepion bandense. Taxonomy (NCBI): domain Eukaryota; kingdom Metazoa; phylum Mollusca; class Cephalopoda; order Sepiida; family Sepiidae; genus Ascarosepion; species Ascarosepion bandense. Next base: position 198,599 of record JBBBDQ010028659.1, on the reverse strand, counting down.
AACCTGATGCTCACGAGACGGTTAAAGATGAAGAGAGAGAAGGGAAAGCAATGCATGGCGTACTTGTGCAGATGGATGGATGAGCGGGAATTGAGTGAAATAACAGAAGGGATATTAAGAGCAGCAAGGGATAGGAAGATGTGGAGGGCTATGATCGCCTATGTCCTGAAGGGACACGTCACATAAAAAAGAAGACTAGGCTGGTGTCGAGAGATCATCAATTTCTAACTGAGCTGACTAGCTATAACATTAAATTTTATGTTGTTTACTCTTCTCGTGAGTACTCTTTCTGCGACCATTAATGAGTAATTTCTTATTCTTCCACACCGAGTAACCCCTTGTGTCTTAGTGGTTTTACTGCTTTGCATGGGGTGAAATTGATTTAATAAAATTTATTAACAAATCTGAAAATTTAATTAAAATTAATTTTCGAAACCTTACACATATTTGCAACTAGCAGTATAGCCCGGCGTTGCTCTGGTGTAATGAAAGCTTTAAAACTAATCTATGGTCCTGGGGCTCAGACTCTTTGGACATTGGCACGAAAGACTAAAAAGCAATAGTTGTTTCCAGTTAAAGCAAAACCGTAGACTGAAAGAAAAATGAATAGATGTAAGTCAAATTTTGATTTCCTGGTATCGATATCAAATTTTCTGCATTATTGTAAGAACTGCAACCTTGAAACTTCTTAATATCGTTTTGTCTATGAGTGTATCAAATTTTTTTAAAATCGGACCACTCCTTCTATAACCCGGTTTTTTCGATTATCGATTTTCGATATTTATCGGGGGTACTTCGACACAAAATCTTGCTAAGAACACTCACAGACGCTTATAGTACAACTCTGTAAATTTTCAAGAAAATTGGTTCAGCCGTTTCAGAGTCTATAGGTAACGGATACACACACACACACACACACACACACACACACACACACACACACACACACACACACACAGCGACACACACACACACACACACACACACACACACACACACACACACACACACACACAGACAAAGTTCCATTTATAAATAAGTTTAGATTATAAACATGAATGACAGCAGTAAGTACCTTCGTTTCATTTGGCCAGAAGTTCAAATGATCCAGTCGAAGAACATAAGAAACAGAAATTCTAACGAAAACAAAATCTCTTTTCTTGCTTTGTAGTAAAAGTAGTAGAATCTATTAACGACATTAGTATAACATATTATCACTTAGTAACGGACGACTCATTGCCTATTCGTTTACAATTTTATGATTCGTGTCTTTTTCTTTCTTCATTTGCGTATTCTTTATGTGAGCCGTGAAGACAGTGTGTAATCTGCAAGCATGAAATATCAAACTTGGTCGCATAATGCATTTGTTCTTTCTTGCTTGATTAACGTATCCATTTACTCTTATTCCGAACGCACCGAGTGCTACCGCCCTGGTAACAGGAGACCCGCTAATAATGGTTCTTGTTGAATTGTATTTAATTTGCTAGTTAATGCGGTCACTCGTAAATCGCCCTGGCACTGTGCTCTCCCGTCCAAACCCTGTCCGTCGTCTCAAACCCATCCCCCGGGCTGCGGCCCGTGTCAGCAGGTCGCGCAGTACACTTTATATCCAATGCGCCTTTCTTTTTGCACCTGATGCACGGAAAGTTGTTGCCGTGGACGGTGACGTAGAGCGAGCGACGGGTTAAGGCGAGGTGTTGGTGAACGCCTCAAGATGGTGACGGGAACTCAAGAGGGTGAGGGTTAGGCAGAGTAGAATGGTTAGCTCGCTGGCCAGCTGGTTGACTGAATGGGTGGGTGGCAGACAATTCTAGAAAGTTGTAGACACTTCTAGGCACTTGCTCTAGAAAGTGGTTGACTGGTTGTCATGTTGACCTGATCAACTTCTGGGCTAAAACAATTCGCGTAATTGTATGAGTTATAGTCAGTTATTTTCATTTTAAACCTTGCTTTTTATTAGGTTGTTACATAAATGTGTTCGTTTTTTTAAATAATTTATTTTAATAGTTATTATTTATTAATAATTATTATTAATCTTCCCTCAGTGTATTTCTCTAAATTCCCTCCTGCCAACGATTCACGAACTTTTAGGAATAACTAGGGTTTGACATAAAAAATTCATCAAGCCACGTTTTAACTGCCACACTGTTGTTAAACGAAGAACTCCTCAAATTGTTATAAAGTGACCGAAAAGAAGAATAACCTGAAAAGAATATGGTGGGTGTGGCAGAAATTCCAAACCGAGCCCTTTAATTGCATGTTTTGTAATGTTAGCGACATGAGAATAAGCATTGTCATGTTGAATAATCACATTGTGTCAACGGTCAGGTCTTTTCAAAGGTATTATCGCTTTCAGTCTGTTCATTTGTTACATACAGCTTACCATTGACCACAATTGAGTGAAGATGACGGGCGATACAAGCGTGAGAGCTTTCTATCTTCTGACCTAGGGGTCTGGCGCGATTTCTTTTTAATCAGCGCGTGCAATTGGTTCCATTTAAAATAAACAGATCGACCAGAAAACTTACATTCTGTGAGTTCGAACTTTCGTTTCTGGTAACGGGAAAATCATTTTTTGTGCCATTCTGTCGGTAATGATGCCGTCTCCGTACACAGTACAAATGCGACGACCAACTTTGTGAACTTGCTAAAAAACAAAAAGATGTCAAACAGGCATATGTTTGTCTACCTCGCGTAAAGGGGCACCAAGCATCTAAGCTCGTCGTAGCCTTAAGAGAACTTACGTTTACAGCGAAAACAAAAATCTACAAAAATTAGCAAATTAAGCAGCAAACGTAGGATAATTACTTACACCATTTACTTTCGGACTATTGTCTTCATCTTTGTTGCTGCTGTTGTCACAACGTTTCGGCCATTGAGCTTCATGTAACTTCAAGTCTCTTCCTTATCTTTGAGGATATTGTTCCGCATTTACTGCCATATAAGAGGGCAGATATCACGTCACTGGTCTATACTCTTTTCTTCGTTTCTAACGAGGTTTTTATGTCTCTTAATACTCTGCTTAGCTATTGGAATGCATCTTTTGGTAATGATGTCGTCTCTGTACACAGCACAAATGTGTGGACCAGCTTCGTGAACTTAGATGATCTGAGTTAGAGAAGCAAAAAATGCTACGAAAGATTATTTTTCGAAACCATTCGCAGGACATCAGAAATTTGAACAATATACACAAAAACTTAATAATAAATAAAATTAAAATTTAAAAAAATCTTGTTGAGTGCGATTTTTTATTTTAAGAAGGGAAAAATAACCTGTGTGTCCATCTATCTAACAATTTTATCGTGATTTTCTCAGTGTAGCCTCGATGTAGAACAAAGCCGAACGCATAAGTCACCCAGTGAGGATCGAATTCACTCGCAATTTTTCTAGCGAGACAAGCTTATTGGCTATTACGCCACGTCGAATTACTCCAAATGATTTTCTAAACGCGTCTACAAGTATTGGACACGTAGTGAGGTTCGAACTCACTATTCAGTCATAATTAATCTAGCAAGATAAGCTTGCTAATTTTTAAATCGCGTCGAAGCACCCGATTTAAGACTTTCAGGAGAATAAATGATTATCACTATCGCTTAATAATTGCAAAACTAGCAAGCCAGATCATTACTGTTGGGTAGTGAGTTCGATCTCAATAAGGGTTCCACACTTTTAACCTTTTGCTAAATGAATCAAGATTAGTAAAAACTTAAATTTAACACTAGCTGAATTTATAAATCTTCATCGTCTGCTTTCATCCAGTTTAATGTTTTATTCATAAATCTGGTATTGTTTCGTGAAAATTTTGGCTTACGTAAATGACGCTCATTTGTGTGTGTGTGTTTGTGTGTGCAGTTCTTAAGTAGTTAAAAAAAAATTTAAAAATAAAATAAATGAAAAGAAAAAAAAGACAAGTAATGATAAAAATGAGGATTGCACTTTTGTAGCGTACGTGATCGAAAGCAAGTAAAAAAAGAACAAAACAAGGCAGCCATCAATCAAAATCGAAAAAAAAAAATTGAGTGAGAGAAAAAGCAGAGCGATAGTGTATTATCCTTTTCTATTTACACCGACACTCAACCAACTGAAGTAAGAAAAATGGAGAAAGAGAATAAAAATTGTCATTGTAGATTTTGCAAGTACATTCCTGACCACTGAAATGTTGAAAGGAATATTTCACTTTCAAATCAGGAATTCTCCAGCAGTTTCTTCTTTTATGTGTGACCTCATACATTATATAATAATTCGACGGTAAATCTCAAATAGGAATATCACGTTTTATGGCTATTTTGCAGATTATTTTGATAAGTATAAATGTATTTACCATTATAAAGAAACAATATTGATGCGTGAAGCAAAGGCTGTCATCATCTTCGTGACAGTAAATTACCGAAACGGAACGACTAAATATTTCTTCCGTCTATAGACAAATTGAATGTCTGGAAGAACACTGCTTAGGCGAAACGTTTTAATTACTTTTTTCTACATTTAGCAATGAAACTGATAACATGACCAGTGATTTGACAACAAGAACAATTAAGATAATTATAATTTTAACGATCATGGCTACGGTGGTTATTACTTATAATAATACCTCTCAGATGGTGGCATGAAATCAAGTAAATGATCATTTCAGAGAAAGCAATTCATAGAGAAGTGATATAAGCCAAACAAGGGAATAATATTAAACGCTAATACTGTTCAATGATTTAAATACATTTCTTCATCACGTTGAATACAGCGGTTCTTGCTCGATCGCCGAAGTTAAGCAGCGTTGAGCCTGGTCAGTACTTAGATGGGTGACCGCTTGGGAATACCAGGTGCTGTAAGCGTTTGGTGACGGATGTCTGTTGTGGTGCTGTTGATATCGGCTCGGAAAGAGAAATCGGTGAGCCGAGTTCGAATTCCAGTTGAATACCCTGCATTCACTTAAACACTGGTACCCTTGGGAAAGGTATTAATTCGTCTCCGTCTCTCCCCTCCAGTTATGGGTTAAATAACAGGGTAGTACTTGGAGACCCTGCCTTTAAAAACAAATTCCAATGAATCTTGGTACTCGAAAAGAAAAAAGTATTACTAGACACAAAACTTATATAAAAACAACAATAAATTCTTGAAAGAAGAAGGGGTTTACCAGCAATAAATAAAATTTAGTTGGCAATAAATGACCTGCCGAGGTTGATATGCCATAAAACAACCAACCAATCACGATAGCATTGTGCAGCAGCGGATATCGGCTGGGAACGAGAAATCGGAGAGCCATGTTCGAATTCTAGTTAAATTCGTTGCATTCACTTACTCGAAAATTTATCCTTCAGTAAAGTATTCATCTATCTCTTCTCTCTGCTGCTATGGATTAATAATAGAATAGATTCGCCTCTATAGCCTTGGTTAGCGAACAAATGATAATGGTAATCTATTACAGAAAATATTCTGCCCATTAATTCATGTCTCTTTTGAGACATGTTCACCCAAGCGTGTATTACATATGCCATGTAACTGACTGATTGCTTGAGATGTTTATCAGTTTTATCATGATCTAACAATATACATGGATCCTTTTTGTAAAGTCAAAGTAGAAAGTAGTAATTTTCGTATAAGTGGCTCATCCGTTGTTCCCTGTTTAGGATGTGGTTTCCGGCTTTTCTCTTTTCCAATCTTCTCACTTTGGTTTCTTTTCTTTTTTTTTTTTCAATTGGAGTAGATAGATCTATCTATCGCCCGGTTCACACTCCACCTACATCTATTGAACAGGTTAAGAGGCTCATCCCTTGTTCCCTGTTTAGGATGTGGTTTCCGGCTTTCTCTTTTTCAATCTTTTCACTATTACATAGCCCCCTGCACATCAGTGGCGTTACCGCCTTGCTCGGGGTGATATGATTTAAAAAAAAAATCTCTACGTATGTTTTAATATTGATTTTTCCAAGATCAATCTATGGATTTTACCTATAAAGATATTCAGGATGTCTGACGATCCAACAATTATAGAATTTGCTTTGTATTTATTTTGTTTGTTTATAATCTTTATCTGCGACACAACTCGTTCCATCTGATTTATGTCCATGTCACTTTGAAATACCGGTTCCCGTACAATCACTGAAGTTAAGCAACGTTGAGCCTGGTCAGTACCTAGAGGGATGGCCACTTGAGGACATCAAGTGCTGTAAACTTAAATGTGCAGATGATATAATGGATAACAACTCGGAACTTAAAGTTCGAGTGCTGTGTTCGGGTTAGACGGGTTAGATAAATTTGTATACACCCAAATACAATTGGGAAATGTAGGATTCTATTCCTTCAACCCCGGGTAATTAGCAAGACGGGTATCAGTAAAACTTTATGGTAATGGTTGTGGTGCAGTGGATATCGGCTCGAAACGAGAAATCGGAGAGCCGAGTTCGAATTCCAGTTGAATTCATTGCATTCACTTACGCGCAAATACCATTGGGAAAGGTATTAATCCTTCTCTTCCTTCCAGTTATGGGTTAAATAACAGGACAGATTGTGTTCTATAGCCTTGGCTGGCAACCAGTCTACCGCAGAAAGCAATGGCAACCTACTAAGGAATAATCTTCTGCCCAGTCAGACATGATCGCCCAAGCGAGTTTCACGTATGGCAGTTGAATCTATAACAGAAAATATTCTGCCCAGTAATTAATGTATCTTTTGAGACATGTTCACCCAAGCGATTACGTTTGGCACTTAACTGACTGATTGTTTGATATGTATATCAGTTTTATCTGTAATCTGTTGAGTTAATACACATGCTCTCTTATTTGGATGATGAAATTCTATAATAGAAACTGTGTACTTTTATAGAATTTCTATTATCTCTTTCAGCAACAGAAGACTCGTATATATCGCATCTTTCACGTTGCAAGCATTCAAGTTGTGTTTCCAATCTATTATTTTTTTTTTCTTTATTCCAATGAAAAAGGTGTATTCAAGCATATTTTGCTAAACTTGATCTCGGATAACAATTTTTATTTTTCGATTTTTACAGAGTAGCACTTATGTTTCCAACTACAGTTGCATCTGTCATTATGCGCACAGTTTTTGGTTATGCTGACAATATATCGACATATTACATTTATGAAGATACTGTATTGTATAGCTTTTCTTTTTTAATCTACATAGAAAACATACGTTTCACAAGTTCTTTGTATTTTTAGGCGTACATTCTTTGTCATCACTGGTTCAGAAATGCTTTTTTTCAATTTTGATGCTTTATTAGCAGATGTTGAAGTCATATATATTTGATATGTGTATAAAATTCAGTGTATTTGAAATGTATAATGTCCACTTTTTATGAGGTTTATCGGTTGATATGCAATAAATAATATTTTTTTCTCTAACACAAAAATATGTGGTTGAAATAAAAAAAATTGATGTATAATACAACATGAGTTTATAATTTTTTAAATGTGGATATCTTTAACCAGATAATATTTTAAACTAAGTCACATGAGTATCGAAGAATTGCGGATATCCTTGTGCCATAATGGATTCTATCGATGGCATAATAGGAGGATATATACGTATAGCTATATTTATCATACCATCATAACATTCTACGTATGATAGGAGGATGTATACGGGAACATTTACGATGGGTAAATTGTCGTCCTATAATTTTAATTTCACGCATATGCGTTGTTTGTTTTTGATTTTATCGGCTGCAGATTTTTAATTTTATCATTTTTTTTTAAGTTGTCAAAAAGATTTTTGATTTTATGTTTTTGATTTCATCGACTGCAGATAGATTGGGTAGAGTTAGTTGGGCATCGGCTGCGAAAATTAAAAAGGGTACCATGACGCAATTGATTCCGCAAAAAATTTGGAAACGACATGCTCTACTGCAATCAAGTTTCTCCAGGATGCTGATGCATTATATTAGCGAGATATCTAAACTTATTTATAAATGGAACTTTGTCTGTGCGTGTGTGTGTCTGTGTGTCTGTGTGTGTGTATGTCCGTTACATATAGACTCCGAAACGGCTGAACCGATTTTCCTGAAAATTTACACAGTTGTACTATAAGCGTCTGCGAGTATTCTTAGCTAAGTTTTGTGTCGAGGTACCCCCGATAAATATCGAAAATCGATAATCGGAAAAATTGGGTTATAGAAGGAGTAATCCAATTTTAATCAAATTTGATACACTCATAGACAAAGACATAAGAAACGATATTCGGAAGTTTCAAGGTTGCAGTTCTTAAAATAGTGCAGAAAATCGATAATATATATATATATATATATATATATATATATATATATATATATATATATCGGGTTTGGCTCTAAGTAGGTCTTATTGTAGTTCTTAGTCACAGCCATGATACCATTTACTCAGAGGACTAAATAAGTCTTTAAAATTCAGGTTATGACGAAAAAAATTATTTGATATCGATACCAGGAAATCAAAATTTGACTTACATCCATTCATTTTTCTTTCAGTCTATGGTTTCGCTTTAACTAGAAACAACTATTGCTTTTTAGTCTTTCGTGCCAACATCCAAATAATCTGAGCTCCAGGACCATGGATTAGTTTTAAAGCTTTCATTACACTCGAGCAACGCCGGGCTAGACTGCTAGTTATTTTATAAATCTTCTCTTCCTAAACAGCGTCAGGTGAAAATAGAGCAAAATTAAAGCGTTTTATTTTACAAAGTGGAAGGGTAAATCTTCTTGGAAAAAAAAATCGTAATGCCGGTTTTTCATTGAGCTCGAACACCGACCTCTCCTCTGACACCTAAACGAAATAAATACATCTGCCATATGTAAAACATATATCACGGCTAGATATCTATCAATTAGAAAGGTTGGTAATCATTTTACAATTATCCATATTCATTATTTGTTAATAATAGACGATTTAAAAAGAAATTAAGATCCAAGAAATGTAAAATTGCCGATACGCAGCAGAAGAATATTTTCTAATAGAATCTTGAAAAGGCGGTGCATATATAGTCAGTCAGTTAAGCGCCATACGTGATACACGCTTGAGCGATCATGTGTCCTTCGAGATTGCCATTACTTTCTTCGGTAGACTGGTAGCCAGCCAAGGCTATAGAACCCAATCTTTCCTATTATTTAACCCATGACTGGAGACAAGAGACGGATTAATACCTTTCCCAATGGTATTTGTGCGTAAGTGAACGGAAGGAATTCAACTGTATTTCGAACTTGGATCCCCGACTTGTCGTTCCAAGTCGATATTTACTGCACCACAACACACATTTTACATATATAGTAATTATCTGCAATATATGGGGAGTCAATTACAGTTGTTTAAGAAAAATAATAAGTATTGTCACATCAACATGATTTCTTATGATTATGAAGTAGAGCATTTTGAACATGTTTATTGTAACTTGTTCAAATTGCTCCCCTTCTTGCTCAATACAACGCTGAACCCTATCAGCATCACTTCAACAAACCATTTGATACATTTTTACATTAATTTCAGAAAATTTATAAGTTGTGTCACATCAAAACAAGATGATTTAAGATTAACAAACTATTTAACGTGACAGGAAAATTTCGCTGGAAACAAAGAAGAGAGTACTGGCTTGTTATGTGATGTCAGTTCTTCAATATGACAATAATGCTGGACAATTTCAAAGAAGAAAGAAAGACTTGAAGCAACCTAAATGAGGCTCTACAGAAAGATGCTGAGGATTCCAAGGACGGAGCACACGAGCAATGACAAGGTTTTGGAGAACATGGACACAAAATGGAAATGGATGCTTAACATCAGGAAAAGACAGCTGGAGTTTTTGGTACATGTGATGAGGAAGGAGGATTTGGAGATCACGATGCTCATGGGACGGATAAAAATGAAGAGGGACAAGAGAAAATATCGCATGACCTACTTAAGCAGACGGATGGTGAAGCGGGCATTGAGTGTAATAACAGGAGAAGAGATATTAAGAGCGACAAGAGATAAGGAAAAGGGGGCATGATCATCTACGTCCTGAAGGGACACGGCACATAGAAAAAGAACATGTTTAAAATGCTCCCTTCATATTCAATATAACGCTAAACCCGATTAGCAACACTTTAACAAACCATTTGATGCATTTTTATTTTTATTTCAGAAAACATATCATAAACTGCTTGTTTTAATTCAATAAGTGATTTGGTTTCAGCCTGTAAACATGTTCTTCAAGTACACTTCACAAGGAAAAGTCTAGTGGTGTTCGGTCTGCTGAACCATTCATTTGGACAACGTCGTTCTGTTGAGCTCAGCTTGAAAAAAAAGTGCGTTACTTTTGCCTTACTCTGTATTTGTTTAATTGCTTATATTTCTTTCTCAAATCTCTTTCCAAATTCATGAAAATGTTTTATGACCGAAGTGTGATTTGTCTGTCAGTCAAGTGCCGTACGTAATACACGCTTGAGCGATCATGCCTCGAAAGAGACATGACTGACTAGGCAAATTTTATCGCAAAAGGTTGCCATTACATTCTGCGGTAGACTGGTTGTCAACCAAGGCTATAGAACCCTATCTGTTTTGCCATTTAACCCATAGCTGGTGGGAGAAGAGATGAGTTAATACCTTTCTTAAGGGTATTTGAGCGTAAGTGAATGCAATGAATTCAGTAGAAACTCGAACTCTGCTCTCCGATGTCTTGTTCTGAGCCGATAATCATATATGCATTGAAATGTTTTGTTAATTTTACTTAATCGTTTTCCTTAATGACGGTTTGCAGGTGGTCAATATTGACATTACATGGCAATCCAGGAAGAAGGGAATCTTTCAGAGAAAAGATTTCCCGGACAATTTAAAACAGGTAGAATAAACATTCCTCGACGCTTTTGAAGTCATACAACATACAAATCGGATATGGATCTGAACAAAATGAATTTTAACAAAGTAAAATCGATGCAAAATTTGCTTATTCTTCTGTTAAGTAATCTGAAAAGAAAGGAAAAGTAATTAAAATGTAAAAATATTACAGTTTATTTTACCGAAAATTGTGAAAACGTATATTAAAATGATCGTGTTAACAATTCTACAGAATTTTCTTTCTACTCTAATAATAAAAATAAATCATAATTGAAAAAGAAATATCCATAATTTTATCCATTTAAAAAAATATCTTTAAAAATTGTTGATATTTTCAACATTAGTTCAGTATCTCGAAATAATACCAACAATTTAATTGAATAATAGTTCAGGATTTCTGAAAGAATTGCAGGAAAATATTTTCGTTTTAATAGCAGTGATTCTGACAAGTGAGGTATACACAGTTTTTCATATGTAATGTTCTCTCTCTCTAACTGTCTGTCTGTCTGTCTGTCTGTCTCTCTCTCTCTCTCACTCACTCTCTCACACACACATCTATTTTCCTACGTCGATGGTGCGAATCGAAGTTTAATGCTTTATGCAACCATCAGGTTTATATTACAAACTGGCCATTTAATAGATTTTAATTTAAGTTCACTCGATGTTCATAGGAGTTAAATCGTATGTAATATAACAATCTGGCCCCACCAGAGGAAGTGATGCAAGCGATGGTGTTTCCCGTCGGTGGAGGGGTCGGCGAGCGGCAGGGCGGGTGTTTGTGAAATACATCCTGTCGAGGCCGGAGCGGATGTCGTTTGACCTTATTTCCGACAGCGGCGGAAATGACTACGGAGGCAAACAGAACAGGTGTCTCTGGGAATTACGTGGGCGTTGCGTGGGCGAGGCAGGACCGGAAGGAAAGTCCCGGTTCTAGAAGACTATATAAAGACCTCGACACACGGATTCGCCAGCAGAGAACGGCCAGTGGAAGCAGAGGGACACCACAGGCAAAGACTACACTCCCGTCAACCCATTCTATGTGCGCTCTCACTCTCCTGTTCTCTATTCCACACGGTTCGTCGTCATTAATAAAAATATAACCTTATATTTTTATATATGCGTGTTTGTTGTTTTGTCGTCGTACGGCGATATGTAACACTTATAAAGTAAGCTTACTGACTTTTACTAACAATAATAAAATTTAAATGGACAAAGACTTCATGGAAATAAAAATTAAAATTAAAATTTTATAAGTACAATTATAAAATTAAAATTTTCAAACTGCAAAATATTAAAATGCAGGCAGACGAAATCAAAGGAGAGTAATTCATAGTTATCAATAGTAATGTTTGCGAGAAAATAAATAAATAAAGAAATAAAGAAAGAAAAAAGAAAGAAAGAAAGAAAGAAAACATACAGAGAAATCTGTATAAATCGGGATCTAAAAGTTTAAGTATTTTTCTATAGCCCCTTTGTGGTCATTAAATCACTTTTTTATTAAGTAGATTAGTGCTATTTATATGGTTTAAGATGACAAGTTTTCTAAAAGACATAAGTTACGTCTGTCTCCTTTTTTATTGTAAGATTTGGATTTAGCGATGATATTCCATGTGATAAATGAATTTTGTTATTGTTTTTTAATTTCCAAATATGTATGGATAAAGCAGTGCCTATGATGTATTTACTGTTGTTTAAAGACAACGTGCAATTATTTACCCATTGGAGTAGATAGACTAAACTATCGCCCGGTTCACACTCCACCCACGTCTATTGAACAGGTGAAGAGGCTCATCCCTTGTTTCCTGTTTAGGATGTGGTTTCCGGTTTTTCTCTTTTCCAATCTTTTCACTCTTACGTAGCCTCCTGCACATCAGTGGCATTTTCGCCTTGCTTGGGGTGATATGATTAAAAAAAAAATGTATTTTCATTAATTCACGTAGCCATGTACTTTTCGTGTGAACATGTGAGAATTTAACTTTTCCCGAAGTGGGAATTTTCTAGAAGTCAGATTTTTAAAATTTCTCCCTGTGATGATGATATTTTAAGCGGTTAACTGTGTTGACAGTTTTGACAATTCATTTATCCGATCTTCCAAGAAGTCCGATTCCACAAAACTTTCAATCTTTTCATTGATAGGTTTCTAAAAGGAAACAGTTTAAACAGAATCTTGGAAAGATTCGACACGACACCATTTTGACGCCCATTATTCCAAAGAACCTCCCGCCTCTGTCATCGAACATTGAAAATATCATTTTTATCAGGAGCAATACCTATTGATGCGATCAACGACGGGGGGGAGTTCTTTATGAATATTTATGGAAAAAAAGGTTTAGAATTGCTGCGTAATGAAAAGGAAATATATTTTGTGTTAGAATGAGTAAAATGAATGAAGAAATGAAAAAGAATAAAAGAACTATGCCAACACATACAATATGGCTTATTAGTCTCTGTCAAGGTTGATATAGGTGGTAACAGGTCATGTCTGATTAAACTATTATTCCGAATGAAAGCTTCTTCTTGAAAGTTGTCTGCTCTTTGAAAGAGTGATGATTCGAAAAATGTCGGCAGGGACTTCAACAAATAGAATTTCCTATATTTTTCCTACTTTTTTTTCTGTCCTAACCCTGCGGGTTGCAATCGTCTCCAGTCGGAAAAAATAATTTCATTCTTTTCTCATTAATTTTTTCTATTCTCACTTAGTTAATTTTTCATATTTTTAGAGGCTCCTTCATATTTGTGCATTTTCTTTCCTCGAATAGTTTTTATTATTCTTTTCATGTTTTTTTTTTCAAATAACTACATCGACTGTCAAAACAAATACATAAAAAAATAAAAGCTATATTTAAATTATGAAATAAACTGGGTTTATTCATTGGAATTTGGATAAAGATGAAACCCTCGGCTAAATAGTGTTCTGTTTGACAATGTAAATTGACATTGTAAAGAAGCTAAAAAACAAGTGACTTCTGGACACACACACACACACACACACACACACACACACACACACACACACACACACACACATATGCAGGTTTTTTTTTTGACAGACTGAGATAGACGCTTGGACGATAATATATAAAAAAAGACATAACTAACTGGGCAGAATATTTTCCTGCAGTAGGGTGCCATTACTTCCTGCAGTAGACTGGTTGCCAATCAAGACTATAGAATCCAAAATGTCCTGTTATTGAATCTATAGCTGGGGAGAAAAGAAACGGATTAATACAAGTCAGTCATAAATCGAAAGAGACATGATCGCCTATGCAGTGTATCGTGTATCACTTCGGTTTTTATACTGTAAATTTTTATCTATATCTTTTCCTTATTTTGATCCATTTTAAGAAAGAGAAAACAATTACGATCAAAATTTTCGTATGACGAACGACACTGGTCGGTTGGATCTTAAAAAAATATCAATTTTATGAGATTTTATAGCTAGTCGTAAGTTAAACAGATATCTTGATAAATGAGTGATGACTGTATTATACATATCTATCCATCAAATACTATCAATGTTGAGCATATAATTGCTACTTGTTTATACTGTTGTCTCTATTTCACGATGTTTCGGTTGTTGTACGCACCATTCTTCTTCAGGAATTGAACTCAAAACAATTTGGGTGAAAGTCATTGGATTCAACAAACGCTTTTTTATCCACTGAACCATGTGTCCAATGAGTTCAATACCTGACTTCAGCAGTGGTGAACACAAATAAACAACTTAAAGACTTGAGTTAAATGGAAATAACTAAGACATCCGGAAGTGGCATGACTCATGGATCGAAAACAATTTATTCCAGTGATGGAAATAAATATTTCACTTCAATCAGTTGAAAGTCGGAGCGTACAGCATGAATATGGCAACAAAAATGAGGACAACAGTCCGAACAATGTAAATAATTACAATATCTGATCTCTGAAATATAAGCAGATGACTGCTATTTGTCTGACACCATTTTTTATTTAATAAAAAAGAAATTGCGACATATTCTAACATTAGTTTACAATTTGTATTTTCAGCGTTATACCTCTTCTCCCTCTAGCTATGGGTTAAATAGCAGAACATATTGAGTTCTATAGCCTTGGTTGGCAAACTGTCTATCGCAGAAAGTAATAGCAATCTGTCCATCGCAGAAAGCAATGGCAACCTACTGTGGGAAAAACTTCTACCACAACAATTATGGATCGAAAGAGACATGATCGCCCAAACATGTATCACGTATGGTACTTAACTGAGTGACTCCCGAATTGATTTTTTATATCTAGAAACTGACGTTATATTACTGTTTTCCATTTGATGAACCTTAAAATACGTTTTTAGAATAAAATTTTATCAGCTTTTATTTATAAAGATGTAGACAAGTGGAAATGGAAAAACTTCTGATTTACACTTTACATTGTTTTTCCAGTTTGCCATTTTATCTACTCAATACATTCCTGGTGAACGGTTGCTGACCACAAGTAAAAGTTTTATGCATTTTCACGCAGTCATCAGGTCATCAGCTATTGTTATTTGTAGAAATGGGTATTTTATAATCTCACAGCAAGTTCAAGGTATTATAAGTTTGAGACTATTATGGCTGTACGTCATTTTTTAGACTATGGACAACGATACAAAAACCGGAATCGTTTACAAATAACAAGCAAAACGACTTTAATGAAAGAGTAGAGTAAAACAACCAATTTAAATTTAATTTTGGATTAAAATCATGTAGTTTTCTATCTGTGCATTTCGTTACAATTATAATATTATAGAGTTTAATTTTTCCTTTTATTTTGTCAAATACTCACCATAATTAAGCGCTTCTAATCTTCTTTGTTATAAAGTAAACGAAACCTTCTATACCAGCCCATTTCCTATTTTAACTTAACCCATCTTAACTGTCTGCTAATGTGGCTATCAACAGATATCGTTTCTTTTTTAATCCCGCCTATTCAAATCTAGCGAGTCAGGAAAATGGCGGTGAAATGGGAAAATCGGATGCAGTCAGTAATGGCGTCGTTGATGTTGCCTAAGACAGCAAAAACTGGAAAGTTGTTTGGGCGTGTGCATAAATAGACGGACTTTGGTAACAAAAGTTGATTGGTTGCCGTGTCCAACATCTGTCACTTGACAGAGACAGCAATTATTATCGCCGTTGTTGGAATTTTCAAAGACCTTTTGATAAATTCAGCTGCAAATATTAACGAGCTTTGACCCTTAAGTCAAATCATCGCCAGAAACTTTATTTCTCTTTACACTACGAAAATCATTTATCCAGACTAATATTATAAACCGGTTGTTTATGTCATTCTTGTCATAATGAGAATTTATTAAACAAATGCAAAAAAAAAAAAAAAAAGAAAAAGTAAAAATTAAAATATAATCATTAGATATTTACTAATGCGCTTATTTCTGGAGCTAGAGGAAAAATGAATTATTAATAATTATCATCAGCTTTCATTACAAATGTTTTTACAATGTTTCTCTGCCATATTTCTTCAGAGTTTAATTTTTTCTTTTATTTTGTCAAATATTCACCACAATTAAGTGGTTACGAGTTGAGTACATTGAAGAGAACTAAAGCGTGACTGCACTAGGTAGGTTACTTTTTCTTTAATATTAAATGGTGAGATCAATTCCAACCAGAAGTCGTACACACAACTTACAGCTTACATAAACTATTAGAGTGGAAAGAATGAATAACCATATTTCTGTTCGAAATGAAACCGTAACTTCTACTCCAACAGTTTCTTTCCTCGCACTTCCCGACTGTGGAATTCTCTTCCATACGATTGCTTCCCCGACGGCTACAATATCCAGGAGTTTAAATGTAAGGTAAATAGACACCTCCTAACACACTAACCTGCTCCCATTCTATCAAACACTCTTCCCATCTCATCCTCGGTATCCTTACTCATCTGTCACCATCCTCCTGACATTCCCTATGTCTAACCACTCCTTCTCTTTACCTTCCCCTATGTAGCCCCATGCGCAATAGTGGCAGTGGAATGCCTTGCTTGGGGTGAGATGATTAAAAAAATACATCATTTTACAAACCAGTTACCATCAATTAATGCAGCCCCCAAAGTGGATATTTGGCGCTATGTAGATCGCATGATGACTTTCATCCATCACTATTTGGCCTGAGAGATTCGACTCTGGCCTCTCCCTCTGCTAAAGTTCTTCTTCTTCTTCATGTGCCGTGTCTCTTCAGGACGTAGACGGTAATGGACTTCCACTTGTCTCTATCTCTTGTCACTCTCAATTTTTCTCTTGGTTTCTCTTCTAAGCCTCGCTACGTCAACCATTTGCTCAGACCTAATAAGTACGTCTCACCCTGCTTTCCTCTCTCTCTCTCTCTCTTTCCATTGATTCGACCTGTGAGTATCAAGTTCTCTAAGCCCTCCTTTCTCATTAGGTGTTCCAGGAACCTTATTTATCTCTTCCTGATATTTAGTATGAGTTTTCTTCTCGTTTGCATCTTTTTCAACCCCTCATCGTTGCACACGTGCTCCGTCTATGGTATCTTCAGCATCCTTCTGTAAAACCACATTTCTGCTGCCACAAGCCTCTCATTCATCTTTGATGAGATCGTCCAACATTCACTTTCATACTGAAAAATAGATATCACATAGCAATCCAGCACGCTTTTCTTTGTTTCAAATAAGATTTGCTTGTTTTTCAGCACTCTGGTTAGCTTCTGAAAAGCGCTTTGGCTATGCCAATGCGTCATTGGACCTCCATGTTTCACTTTCCATCTCTGTTGGAACACTTCCCAGGTATTTAAAATTTTTAATTGTTTTATTTTAGATTCAGTTGGCATATTGGTCTCCACTTTTTGCTGATGATCATACATTCAGTTTTCTTGATGTTTATGCTTAGTCCTTACTTTTCACTTTCTTTTGCTACCTTCTGTAGAGGATCCTGCATTTTCCTTTCCGTGTCTGCTATCAGCACCGTATCATCCTTGTATTTGATATTGTTGAGATTGTGACCGCCAATGATGAATCTTGTCAAAGCTTTTATTTCTCTCATAATTGTTTGCTGTGCTGGTTGAAAAGATCCGGTGAAAAAACACATCCTTGTTTTACTACCCTTTTTATTTTGCATACCTGCTGAGTTCATTTCCTATCCGTACACAAGCGGTTTGCTGTCAATATAGATTCTTGATTATCCTAATGTCTTTTCCAAAAATGTCGAGGTTGTCGATCATCTCTACCAAGTCTTTGTGTCGTACTTTGTCAAACGCCTTTGCCTAGTCTATAAAGCACAGATAAAGGTTCTTCTGCATTTTTATTACTCGTTCAGATAGCATTCTGAGCATAATATCGTATTCCTCGTGCCGGTATCTTTAACGAATTCACATTGTTCCTGTTCTTCTCTCTGGGCCGATTCTGCTTTGCGCTCTGTTCATCAGAATCCGGACAATGTTTTGTTATGTGGCTCATTAAACTGATTGTTTGATGGAGCTCACATTCTTTTGCACCTGGATTCTTAGGTAGTGTTATGAAGATTGATCTGCTTAGGTCCTCCATTATATTGCCGCTCTGTAGATTTCGTTTATTATTTCTGTTAGTCTGTCGACGCCAAATCCTTTCTGGACGACCAAAGTTAGCGTCACAAAAATAATTCGTGCTTTAATATTTCCTTATGAACTCATCGGAAGGCATCGCCTGTTTTAATGTACGTGGCAAATTTTTATCAACCAGTCAGTTAAATGCCATACGTGATACAGGCTTGTATTTATTTTTAAGCTGTCAATCCTTGTGTTTTTGAATTTCTGTTGAAACATTGTGAATCTTTTCTTTGGCTATTGTCAGTTGTCGTTCCGCCAGTTTTCTCCGGAATGTGCTAATGTTGTGTTCCTTAAAGATAGCTTCAAATAACTCTCCTTTTCAAAAAAAAAAAAAAAAAAAGAAAGAAAGAAAGAAAGAGAAAGAAAGAAAGAAAACACTGAAAACAGAAAAATTACATTACATTCAAACATGACAATACTAGAAAAATAACATCCTTAAAGATGGCCGGTGAAGAGGCTGAAAGCGCTTCGAAAATCGAATATCATGGAACATTTTTACATCCCTTATCTCCAGCAAAAAGGAAACATAATAGTATTGGAAAAATTAAATAAAAATTAATAAAACCTTCCTTGTCAGCCATTTTTAACGAAACGTATCTCTCTCTCTCTCTCTCTCTCTCTCTCTCTCTATATATATATATATATATATATATATATATGTATTATAAATTACACTTTAGAATATGTACAAACTACAAGCTACAAAAAAAATTGTACATTTTGTTTCCACATTGAAAAAACAATGTCTCAGGTAGTTAATAATGATTTCTTCGTTCCTTATTCATTTGTAGATAATCCGTTTACACTCACGGATAATCCTTCGCAAATCATAATTGAAATACGTAAAAAGGTGAGCTGTAACTTTGAAAGACAATTTTATTATTCATTTATTTGAAATAAGAAGAAAGTTTACAGTAATTTTTAGCAACACGGCTTTGCAGTTAATTTTTGTTACCACCACTCACACTCCTGATGAGGATCTTGGAAGAAGATTGAAAGTAGTTGGAAACAACGAGAAATGAATAATGAAGTCATGTCAAAGTTATAGTTGTTTTTTACATCTTTCGGTTAGATTACACAAAAGATTATCCGTAAGTATGAACGGATTTTATTAAAAATAAGCAGGCATAATGTTTGCAATTTATTTAATATTACATGTCTATTAGAAAATTTTCTGCGTAAACACACACACACAAACGCACACACACACATATATATATATAAGTGAATAAAGAACTGAGAAAATATTAACAACGTTCAATATATTAATTTAAAAACAGTGCTCTATATAGAAATAGAGCGATGAATATTTGTAATAAATTATAGTTTAAAACATGTACAGATTACAATTTACTACAAAGGTGTACATTTTGGTCCGACATCGAAAGAACAAGGTCTCATCAGGGAGTTAATAATGATGGCAATTACTTATGATGGTGATGATGCTAGTTAATAATCATGGTAATTACCATCATTATTAACTACATTATCAGACATTGTTCTTTCGATGTCGAGACAATATGTACATTTTTGTAGTAAATTGTTATTTGTACATGTTCCAAACTACAATTTATAATATATATATATATATATATATATATATATATATATATATATACATTTTGAACATTTTTTCTCGTAACAGATAGACTTAACTATCGCCCGGTTAACACTCCACCCATGACGATTGAACAGGTGAAGTGGCTCATCCCTTGTCCCTGTTTAGGATGTTGTTTCCGGCTTTCCACCCACATCTACTGAACAGGTGAAGAGGCTCATCTCTTGTTCCCTGCTTAGGATGTGGTTTCCGGCTTTCTCTTTTCCATTCTTTTCACTCTCTTATTTTTTTCCTCTCCTCAATTGGAGTAGATAGACTAAACTATCGCCCGGTTCACGCTCCACCCACGTCTATTGAACAGGTTTAGAGGCTCATCCCTTGTTCCCTGTTTAGGATGTGGTTTCCGGCTTTCTCTTTTACCATTTTCTCACTCTTTTTTTTTCATTTTTTTCCTCAATTGGAGTAGATAGACTAAACTATCGCCCGGTTCACACTCCACGCACATCTATTGAACAGGTGTAGAGGCTCATCCCTTGTTACCTGTTTAGGATGTGGTTCCCGGCTTTCTCTTTTCCAATCTTTTCATTCTTACGTAACCCCTGCGCTTCAGTGGCATTACCGCCTTGCTTGGGGTGATATGATTAATATATATATATATATATATATATATATATATATATATATATATATATATATAAATTAATTTGGAGAATTTTATCATTTAACGGAGGAGTGTTATTTCTGTCATGCCTATTTCGGAGTTTCGTGCAGGGTTTATTGTTATGTCTTCAATCTTCCAAAAGCAATAGTAGTAAAAAAATCAAATGACCCTGAAGAGTGAAGACATCACCAAAATGCCTTTATGAAACTTCGAAGCAGGCATGACTGGAATAACACTCCTTTCAGTTAAGTGACAAACTTCTCCACATTAATTTTATTAACGCTCTATGCTTATTTTGATATCAATCACTTTATGACAAAACTACCTACTTTCCTAAAATACCTCTCTACGAGTAAACCACTGTAAAAAAAGAAATTGTTAGCACTAACCATCGTTAAAGTTTAACGCTTTTCTCTCTCTCTCTCTTCATATATATATATATATATATTATTAAGTAAATCATCGAGCTTTATATTTGACCTCAACAGAATGCAGAAAGCACTGAACGGCCGTTTTGTCCTATATTTGGGACTCATCAGCAGTGCGCATCCACTACCAGGAATCGAACCCAGACAGTCTTGGTTATTAAGCTGATGTTATACCGACTGCACCACGGGCCCTGGCGACGAAGAGGTAACGAATTAAGCTCGTTAATTAATTATATATATATATATATATATATATATATATATATATATGTGTGTGTGTGTGTGTGTGTGTGTGTGTGTGTGTGTGTGTGTGTGTGTGTGTGTGTGTGTGTGTGTGTTTACTTTCGAGATACTTACATTTAATCGAAGTTTTTTCATCGTGGTAAACTGAGCGGTCGAATATGTCTGTCCACTATCTCAAAATGTGTATATTTGGCACTATGGCGATCCCAGCATGACCCACACCTCACTCATCATTCGGCCTCAGTAATTTAAGTCTAGCCTCTTTTCTACGAAAGCTGGCGTCAAAGACCTAGGCATCGACTCTATATTTACTGACACATGCATCCACAATATCTGAAAGGTCTAATTGCTAAGTGAATCTACTATGATGAAGCGTCACCTAAAGGAGGAATCTGTTTCGTGTACTTCTGATGGCTTAAATGGAGGTCTGTTCGCGTTTCCTGTAAATTCACCTGTCGATATGAAGAAAGAGAGAGGAAGGAGAAAGAGAGTAAGGCAAGTTGTTTATAGGGAGGGGATGAGGGAGAAAACGATGTAAGTGGATACTCGTGCCGTCGGGTTGGTAGAGATGATGGGAGTGTCCACGGAATGAGTGTTACGATGACGGGGGTGGTGAATTTAGCAGAAGGGCAAAGGAAAAGATATAATGGGAAAATCGGAAGTTGCTCGAAAGTGAAAGAAAGAAAGTGTAAAAAGAAAGTAAAAGGTTTTTCTCTAGTGATTCTCTTCCCGTTTCTGTGCACCTGCACATTCCCGCCAAATAGGGAAATTTGTATTGCTTATTAACTAGCGACCGTAATCGAATGTTTGTTGTTGATTTCCTACAATAATGACGATGATAATAAAAATATAATAATCCTAAAATGAGCTACTCCATGTTTAAAAATGAATCTAATATCGTAAACATCTCTTCTTCTCAATTTATTTTTTCATCGTCTGACTCAATACACATTTCTCATCCCTTCACTGCCAATGGCGTGCACGTTTTGTCAGTGAAATTGCTTAGAGAATAAAATACGAAAACAAATAAAATAAAAGGTTCTCTTTGGTAAGTGATGAATTTTTAATTTCTCTGCGAAGATGGTTGAAAATGATTTTTGTCACTTGTTAATTCTTGTTGTATGTTCCTTAAATAGATACACGTTTGGATTGAACAGATAATTATAGAAAAATTGGATGCCGGAAGTAAAAAATGATTTTAACACACACACACACACACACACACACACACACACACACACACACACACACACACACACACACGTATATATATATAGTATTTGAGCAGCAATCTCTATTTTATGTAGGTTTCATGAAAATGTCAGACTGACAAGGTATTATGGTTAAGACTTTATTAAATTTTCATGTGATCTTATGATTTTTCCTTTTCAGAACAAAGATGATATAAAACACTTTAATGAAGACTGCATATATATATATATATATATATATATATATATATATGGTGCTCCAAAAGTAAGTAGAATAGGTTTGTGTATTGATTGTATTATTAAAATGGTGTTCTATGTAACTATGGAATTCCTAATATATTATTTTAAATTTCCTATCTAAATAAAATTTGTTTTCTTTCTGGTAATTCAGAGATTTCATAATGACAAGTTATTTAAATACCGATGAAAGAAAATGGACGCTAAAAGAATATTGGAAATCTAAAAAAATTAAAAATGCTGAAACCGTTAGAAAAAATGGGTGAAAACATTTGGTACTAAAGCCCAAAAGTGACAAACCATTTACCACATTTATGACAAATTGGACACCAAAGGCTCAGTTTTCGATTTATCAAAATAATTCGAAAACTGCGATAAATCGAAAACTGTGTTATATAGTCTTGATTAAAAAGGCTTCTAGACTAATGGTCATTCGTGGTCGAGATGTCTAAGACGTACCAGATCACATGGTAGTGTCCCCTATGTGGTGAGGGGTCGCAGGTTCGAATCCTGCTGAATGACACACGTTTTCGTAATAAAAATTTATCGTAAATAATCAGGCCGGTAGATATAAATATATAATACTGTTTAATTAAAAACAGAATATCTACTTAAATACGAGTACCGATGAAAAATAATGTTCAAACAAATTATTTCAAACTGTCGGTTGTTTATAACCAAATTTCGTTAATCTTCGTTAATTTCCGTAACATGTTTATATATATATATATATGTGTGTGTGTGTAGATGTTTGTATTTGAGTAGACATTCCATTTATTTATTTATTTTCGGCTATCGACCTGGACATTCGAGAAATTTTACCAGAGAAAAATATGTGCTCTCCGGCTTTTCGTTCTTCTCGTGCAAACCGTCATTAGATCAGACGTGCTTTAGATCTCTTGGCTACGAAGTGCGTCAATAGCCAAAAAAAACTGAATGTTGAAATAGATATATCTGCACAGTTTCGTATCTTAACGTAAACAAAGTAATATATAAAAAAGGGGATAGATTTTTTTAATCTCTAATGTGAAAGTTCTCGATATCGAGGTAGAGACAGAGCGTTGACAAAATTAATGTGAACAAATGCATAAAAATAATGGAAGCATTATTAATGAAAATTAGTCAACACTCAGTAATATCAACTGTGAACACATCCAAAATGTTCCGACCGTGTTTGGACAATAAAAAATTCTGATAACGCTAGATACACGGTTCACACTCCACCCACATCTATTGAACAGGTGAAGAGGCTCATCCCTTGTTTCCTGTTTAGGATGCGGTTTCCGGTTTTCTCTTTTCCAATCTTTTCACTCTTTTCCTTTATTATTTTATTTTTTTTTTCAATTGGAGTAGATAGACTAAACTATCGCCCGGTTCACACTCCACCCACATCTATTGAACAGGTGAAGAGGCTCATCCCTTGTTTCCTGTTTAGGATGCGGTTTCCGGTTTTCTCTTTTCCAATCTTTTCACTCTTTTCCTTTATTATTTTATTTTTTTTTTCAATTGGAGTAGATAGACTAAACTATCGCCCGGTTCACACTCCACCCACATCTATTGAACAGGTGAAGAGGCTCATCCCTTGTTTCCTGTTTAGGATGCGGTTTTCGGCTTTCTCTTTTCCATTCTTTTTACCCTTACGTAGCCCCCTGCGCATCAGTGGCGTTACTGCCTTGCTCGGGGTGATATGATTAAAAAAAAAAAAAAAAAATACATGCATAAAACAAACTTTATATTCATTTACAGTAAAACTTCGCCGCTGATCTTGAGAAAGACCTCCAATCTTTGGTGGACTGGGGTAGAAATGGCTCGTAAATTTTAATGCTTCCAAAACAAAGCTGCTATCATTTAACCACCATCGACAACAGCTTCAGCCCCCACTATCAAAATCACTAGTCTCCCTGAAAGCAAAACACTGCGCCTTCTAGGCCTAAATCTATTAGCCGACCTCAAGTGGAATGACTATACTTTGAATCCATAGCTAAATCTGCTGATCGGAAGATTGGTTTTCTTTGTAGGGCCAGGAAATATTTCTTGTCTAAATCCATCTTGCACGTACATAAATCTATTATCCGCCCGTGTATTGAATATTGCTGTCACATCTGGTCTGGTGCACCTGCTATTCATCTTGAACTTTTTGACAAAATCCAAAGAAGAATTTGTAATGTAACTGATCCCGACCTGGTAGCTCAACTCTAGTCACTTTCTCACCGACGTAATGTGGCTTCCCTTTGTTTCTTCTACAAATATTTTCACGGTTTCTAGTCCTATGAGCTTAGCTCCCTGGTGCTCCGCTGCATGAATTTACTCGAGCTACTAGACTAGCGGCTAGGTCTTCTCCTTTTTACAGCGAAACACATCAAATTTAAAACGCAATTTCTACTCTATAAGCTTCTTTGCTCGCACTTCCCGCCTGTGGAATTCCCTTCTGTACACTTGCTTCCAAGAATTTAAATGCAAAGTCAATTGCCATCTTTTAGCTTCTTGTCCTTTCCCTTATAACTGTTGTATCATGTTCTTTTTCTTTTCCACCCCACTCTCATGCAGCCCTCTTCACATCTGTGTTCTCATCCTTCTCCTACCCATTCTCTGACATACCCTGTAACGTGTTCCTTTTTCTCAACACTCACTTTTTATGTAACCATTGCGCAGCAGTGGCAGTTCTGCCTTGCTTGGGGTGAAATGATTAGGAAAAAATATCTAGTGGAATTGTCTAGTTCATATTTTTATTTATTATTTTTCAGTTACTGCTCGTCCATTTCTACTACCCGACCTTGAGATTGAACGCGCAACAATTAGGTCTTTGCTTTAAACTCAACCTGTCTGATGCTTAGCTTGCAACTGATAGTGGATAATAGTGTTGGTGTTTGAATTTGGTATTACAGTGATTTTGAATTCCATACAGGCAGTGCATGACACAGATAACTGATCGGTACGAAATAAAATTGACGAGACGATATCTCTAGACAGAAATTTTTACTTTTATTTATGTTTCATCTAAAATATTTGAAAATGAGTTACGGAAGAGAAGAATCGGGTCATGTCACCTGTTGGTGTTCGTGAGTTCGTGTGTTAGTCTGAATTCTCGTATCTCAGCATTGTCTCACAGATCTTCAACACAAACTCTGAGACACAGTATTGAATCAATACCGTGTTGGTTGGCTTGGTCACAACTTTCGACAACATGATGACTGCCCTAACAGTGTCATCCACCAGTCCAACTCGTCATCGGCAAACTGGCAGATCGTGCAGCCGCTGGAAGATTAATCTGGAGCTAGAAGATGTTCCAACGCTCTGCCATGACCGTCAGAACTAGCGGAACAATGTGGCTCTCACTGCTGCTAAATCCATGTTGTAATTTCCTTTTTACATCATATTTAATAGCAACTGCAGTGTTAAATCTAAATCTGTTGATATAATGTCAAACAGTTTATTTCAGTCTTCAATGCAATTCTTAGTATTTAAGAAAGAGAATAAAAATGGCGCGGAAATTTGAAATTCACGATTTGTATTTATTCTTCTGTTAAGAGTTCAAATCTGTCATTCGTCGGCTACATTCGGGTATCTCATCTTGGTGTAATCGTTAGCAAGCTTGCTTCGCTATAACAATTGCGAGTGAGTTCGATCCTCATTGAGTGAGGCGTATATTTATCTTGTGCCACAGCTAAGCTACGCTCAGAAAATCACCTTTCTTCTGCTTCATTCAGGCACCTCGACCTGATGTAATGGTTAGCAAAGTAGTGAGTTCGATTCTCACTGGGTGCCTCATTCTTTCGGCCTTGTGTCACATGTAAGCTACACAGTTTTTCTGTCTCATTCGAGCACCCCGACGTGGTGTAATGGTTAGCAAGCTTGTTTCGCTTGATCAATTACGATTGGGTATTAAGTTCGATCTTCACTTGGTGGCCCATCATTTTCGCCTTGTGCCACATTAAGCTTTGATTAGAAAATCATTCGTCTGCTGCATTAACTCTTCAGATTTTATGCAATTTTCATTTCCTCGTTGTTTTCTAAGTGCATTTAAAACTGAAATGTGAAAAGGAATAGAGCTAACGAAAATATGAAGAAAAACAATACAAGTTCTCAAAAATGGTTCGATGCTAAAATGACTGTTAAGATCTGCTTATCTGATCGTCGTCAAACGAACACTTCTGACCAGATCTTACCAGCCGTTTTTGTCCTCCGTAGGTGTACCCAGTTCTTTCTATTCTGTCGTCTGTGGGTTGATCGATGTTGGTCCATGAAGCTCTATTTATCGATCTTTTCTCATAATTTGGATCCTATAGTATAAGCCAATGCATAAATTGTTGTTTACTTCTCCATAATTGGTTAACTGCACTCATATTTCACAGATTATGTTTGTGGAAGGTTTCCATATTGTAGAAAATGCTATATTTTAACCAACATAAAGAAAATTTCCTACCAACCACCAGAATTGATTATGCTAGTCTCCCGGTGAGCGACACATTGCGCCTCCGTGGCTTCACTTTTTCAACCGACCTGAAGTGGAACGACTAGATCGAATCTATAGCTGCATCTACTGCTAGGAAGGTAGGGTCATTGAGTCGGACCAGAAAGTTTTTTTTGCGCCAAAATCCTTCTTACACATTCATAAATCTACCATTCATCGGTGCATTGAATACTGTTACCACATTTACTCGGGTGCTCCTGATATACATCTTGAGGTTCTTGACAAAACCCAAAGAAGGATCAGTAATGTAATCAATCCTGACCAGGCATCTCGACTTTAGTCAATTTCAAAACGACGTGACGTAGCTTCCCTTTGTCTTTTCTACAAATATTTTCAAAGCAACTGCTCGGATGAGCTTTTTTTCCCCCGGTACCTCGGCCACATAAATTTACGCCAGCTTCTATATTGGCATCTTACCGTTGAAATAAATGCAATCGATTTTTTTACCCTGACTGTTTCTTTGCTCACACTTCATGTCTGTGAATTTTCCCACCCTTTACCTGTTTTTATGATAGCTACAACCTCCAAAAGTTTAAATACGACATCAATTACCATATACTAATTCTTCTATGTGCTCTGTTCTTTCAGGACGTAGGCGAGCATGGCTTTCCACGTTTCCCTATCCCTGGTGGCTCTGAGCCCGCCTTCTCCTGTTGCACCATGCAATCCTCGTTCCGTCATCCACCTGATTAGGTCCTTCAAATATGCTATCCGTTGCTATCCCCTATCTTTTTTCCCCTCTATCTAGCCTGTTAATATCATATCCTCCAAGCCCTCCTTCCTCATTGCGTGTCCCAGGAACTTCATCTATCTCTTCCTGATACTCAGTATTAATTTCCTTTTTGTTTGTATCATTTCCAAGACCTTATAATTGCTCACATGCTCGATTCATGATATTCGCAGCATCCTTCTGTAGAACCACATTTCAGTTGCTTCAAGTTTTTCCTTTATCTTTGATGGTATTGTCCAGCTTTCACTGCCTTATTGAAGGACCGACATCACGTAGCAATCCAGTACTCTCTTCCTTGTTTCTAGCGAAATTGTCCTGCTTCTTAATACCTTACTCAACTTCTGGAATGCTTCCTTCGCCATGCCAATTCACCTTCGGATCTCTGTGTCGCACTTTCCGTCTTCTGTTATAACGCTTCCCACGTATTTAAATTTTTGTACCTGCTTGATTCTAGTATCCCCGACCTGTATTTGGCATTTTGGGCTGCCCTTTTTACTGATGACCATGCATACTACTACCTTATTGTATTCAATCTATCTTTTATCCCTTCTTCAACAGCCTCCGTATCCTTTTTACCCTCTTGTAACCCCCTGCACACTGGCGGCAGTTCATCATTGCCTGGGGTTATGTGATAAAAAAAAAATTCATTGACCATATATTGTTTTCAGCTAGAATTTATCGCTACCGTCAGTAATCGAACATACGTGGTAGGTAGTTTTTATCATTTATTTTGTTAATGCCTAACTACTTGATCTCTATAAAAGGATAGTTTCTACTTCCTAAGAGTTGCATTTTAAGATTGATTTCATTGTTTATTTCCGGGTGGTATTTATTTTTGATCATGCTGTCTACGTTATTGCAATTCTATTTCAACTTCAGTAATAAAATTCTCTTTCTTTTGCTGATGTTCGTTGTCGTGCAGTGGTTATCGGTTCAGAACAAGAAATCGGATAACCTAGTTCGAATTCCTGTTGAATTCACTGCATTCCCTTACGCGTAAATACCCTTTGGAAAGATATGAATCCGTCGCTTCTCCCTCCAGCTATGAGTTAAGTAACAAAATAGATAGGATTCTATAGCCTTGATTGGCAACCAGTCTACCACAGAAAGTAATGGTAACATACCACAGGAAAATCTTCTACTAAGTCAGTCATGTCTCTTTCATAACATGATCACCCAAGCGTATGGCACGTATGACTGAAACCCATACATGAACACACGCACAGAGTTTGAGATATAAAAATTTTGAGTACTTTTGCAATACTTTTTACAGATAAAAACTGTAACATTTTGAACCGGAAACAAAAGTCGAAATATCTTCATGTATATTGTTATTTTTTCAATATTTACTGATGAATATACCTTGCTTTGTACGTTTTTCATCCAGCTGAATGATATTGTGATGTATTTGATTGAAAAGATGACTGTCAAGGTGGGATCTTCCACATAATTAGTTACCTGTCAACCAGCAGGAGTATTGTGTTCGCAAAAATTAAACGTCATTCTGAGTGTACACAATAAAATCACGCAACCACCCAGAAGCAGTGAGATTTTTCTGCTTTTCGAATAAAGCGGCCAAAGATTTCTTTCCATTTATAAAAGTATTTGTGTACGACTACCTACAGACAGACTAATATATTCTGATGGAAGAATGTTTACTTCTGAATAAACTTGTAAAAAACCGTTGGCCGTTCATAGATTGTAAATGAGGTTGACCACCTAGTGAGTAATCATCAATGGGGGACATCATATATCAGTTTAAGGCTCAGTTTTGCTTTTCAGTCTTTTCCGATTCATTTTTAAAAGCTCTGAGTAAAATGTTAATTTATATTTGTGACAGAAAGAATTGCTGATCCCCATAACTTCCTTAGTGGGGTTTTACCATTCGTCCGTGCGTTACATACTGTTGTCATATCTGGTCTGGAACTCCTGCTATTCATTTTGATGTTCTCAATAAAATCCCCCCCCCAAAAAAAAGAATCTGCAATGTAATCGGTTCTGAACTGGCATCTCGATTTCAGTTACTTTCTCACCGATGTGACATGGCTTCCTTTTGTCTTTTCTACAAATATTTTCTACAAATATTTTCTGACGAAGCTTTTTTTTTCCTGGTGCTCTGACCACATGAATTTAAGCGTGTTACTAGATAGGCATCTAAATCCTACCCTTTTATTGTTGAAATAGTTAACTGTAACCGCCTCTTCTACTCGAATGGTTTCTTTTTCGCACTTCCCGCCTGGTGGACTACATTCCATTTACTTGCTTCCCTAATAGTTAGAATATCCAACAATTTAAATGCAACGTCAACTGCCGTCTTCTATCTCCTTGAAATCCATCCAACTTTTATCCTTTCTTCGAGACCTAGTGTATCCTATCTTTTCTCCCACTTTGACCCCCTGCTCATAAAAGGCGGTCCCGCCTTGCTTGGGATCTAATAATTAAAAAAAAAAAAAACTAGCAGTATAGCCCGGCCTTGCTCGGGTGTAGTGGAAGCTTTAAAACTAATCCATGATCATGGATCTCAGACTCTTTGTACGTTGGCACGAAAGACTAAAAAGCAAAAGTTGTTTTCAGTTAAAGCGAAACCGTAGACCGAAAGAAGAATGAATGGATGTAAGTCAAATTTTGATTTCCTGCTATCGATATCAAATTTTCTGCACTGTTGTAAGAACTGCAACCATGAAACTTCTGAATATCGTTTCTTATGTCTTTGTCTATGAGTGTATGAAATTTGATTAAAATCGGACCACTCCTTCTATAACCCGATATTTTCGATTATCGATTTTCGATATTTATTCGGAGTACCTTGACACAAAACCTAGCTAAGAACACTCGCAGACGCGTATAGTACAACTGTGTAAATTTTCAAGAAAATTGGTTCAGCCATTTCGGAGTCTATAGGTAACGGATACACACACAGACACACACAGACACACAGACAAAGTTCCATTTCTAAATAAGTTTAGATAGATAATAATAGAAAATAAAATATTTTGAAATTTACAATTACGCAAATGAGTTTGATTTGAAAAAATAAGTTAATTTCTTCTTTAGTATGAACTTGCAATTGTCTATAGAAGGTATTACTTGTATTTTTATATTTATGCATGACCGAATATGTCTGAGATAAAATATTTACATTGTTCAGCTGTTGTCTTCATCTTTGTTGTCATATTCACGACATTTTGGATGTTGTACGCTCTGGCCTTCTTCACATGACCCAGTGGATGAAAGTGGTGTTGGTTGAAGTAATGCCGTACTAGACTGAAAGAGTTGTGAGTTCAATACATGGCTACAGCAGATGTGAACAAAAACTTAGAGAATTGAGTTACTAAAAGAGAAATAACTGAAAGAGATATCCGAAAGAGGTATGGCAAGTAGAACTAGAACAATCTACTCCGGTGGATAAGATAGAAGATTTCAGTTCGAAATTCTAATCACCTAAAGAAGGCAGGAGCTTAGAAACAGCCGAAACGTCGTGAATATGACAACAAAGATGAAGGTAATAGTCCGAACAATGTAAATAGTGTATATAGGTAGATAAATAAATTCGTAAGCTAATAAGTAAAAAACACTTATGTATGCAATAAATATTTTATTTTCCATCATCGTTTGCGTCATTGACAATGCACTTAACAAAACGCTTTAATAGCTCACGTACATTATGTAGTGAAAATTTTACATCAAAATTCACATAGAGCCTACTGACACATCCTTGTATTTATTTGTATACATTTTTTCTTCATTCTTACGAAATAGTTTGATTCATGGAATCTTTTTGTTTCTTTCAAGAGTCGAAATTCTCATTTCTTTTAGACAGGAGAACTACTGTTATATATCGCCGTACGACGACAAACAACGAGAACACGCATATATAAAAATATAAGGTTATATTTTTATTCCTGACGACGAACCCGTGTGGAACAGAGAATGGAAGAGTGAGAGCGCACATAGAATGGGTCGACGGGAGTGTAGTCTTGCCTGTGGTGTCTCTCTGCTTCCACTGGCCGTTCTCTGCTGGCGAATCCGTGTGTCGAGGTCTTTTTATAGTCTTCTAGAACCGGGACTTTTCCTTCCGGTTTTGCCTCGCCCACGCAACGCCCACGTAATTCCAAGAGACACCTGTTCTGTTTGCCTCCGTAGTCATTTCCGCCGCTGTCGGAAATAAGGTCAAACGAGCCCGACTCATAACCCTGCGACATCCGCTCCAGGCCCCGACAGGATGTATTTCTCAAACACCTGTCTTGTCGTTCGCCGACCCCTTCACCGACGGGGAACACCATCGATTGCATCAACCTTCCTCGGGTGGGGCCAGATTGCTATATTACACTACAAATGATATACAGGTTGCGATAGATGAATTACGCAAAACTAAAAATAAAATTGGCATATTTTAACAGATAAATTTACAAAAAATAAAGCAAAAATATCTTGAAATACTAAAGACTAAAATTTATTCAATAACATTGCCATTGGTTTCAAACATGGCCTCCAGACGACGTTGAAATCTCCTGCTTCTCTTCTAGACGGTATCCTTGTTTAAGTTGGTGTTGGGGCGCTCTTCAACTTTCCACGGAAATGGACTATTCGAATCACTATATAAAATAGTAGTGATTATACCTTGAGGAAGGAAGTCGAGTAAGGAAATCGAGTGAGGGAGTCAGTCGGGTATTTCCGGTATTGCACCGGAAGTATTCTGCTAGTCAATCTATCTATGTCTCTACGACGATACTGTATACTAATTACCTTGTTCTGTATTCTACTAATCCTCACCGCTTGTAAATACTACTCTTTTCTGTCAATACACCTACTTTTATACTAGTACGTTGTTTTGTATTATTTCACACAATTCTGTTACCCGACGTAACAGTTGGCTAATGTTGCCATAATCCTTGCCCTCAGTTCATCTTTGAAGTTACAAGGAGTTTTGGTGGTTTCTCGCTGAACTACTCAGCCTTCAAGAGGATTGCAGACTGGTGAGTTATGCGTCCAGATGTAAGAGTGGCAGAAATTGACCAAATACTATGACTGGTTTCCTCTGCGTGTGTAGCATGGTGCAGAGTTCTGTTTTTAGGCATAGGGTATTCCAGCAGCCACCCTCTTGAAGCATGGCAACACATCCTTCCCAAGCCATTTAATATAGACTAGCATGTTGAGTCTGAGGCCCCGTGGGAAGTGAATAGAGGCATAATGTCACTCTAAACATCTTCGTAAACACCATTATACTCACCCAAAATCCACTGCACCGAACTCAGATTGACACCCAAACACACTGAAATGTGTGCACGGAGCTTCCGGGGCCATTTCTAAAGCAGAATACAGCGGCCTCTTATTTTTTTTTTGACGGGTCTAACTAATATCAGTTTATTTTAATTTGTGTATTATTTTATATTTAATTTTTTTTCTGGTTTCATGTCACCTTCTCCTTCATTGCATATCATATATATATATATATATATATATATATATATATATATATATATTCCATGCTGTTTCCAAATTTCTGGCAGAGTGAATTGCATTATAGTGGCTAGCTTACGTTCAGTTTCCTTATCTCTTATACAGGGTGCGATGGATAAACTATTATTACGAAAAAATGAAAATAACAGTAATATCTCATTTTAACAGTTATATTTTTAAAAATTACACAAAAATATCTTGAAATACTAAAGAGTAAATTTATTCAAATAAATCGCCATCGGATTCATTTATGACCTCCAGATGACTTCGGAATCTTCTCCAACTCTTTTGGACGGTCTCCTAGTTTAAGTTGGTGAATGCTGTCATAATCTCTCGGCGTTTGTTGGTCCCTTACCAATCTGCACCCCACAAATAATAATGAAGGGGATTTTAGTCTGGGTAAATTTGAGGTATCATTCAGTTGTGTCGTCTTGCGCTGATATGCATGGTTTCATCGATTCCAACAACTGGGTTATTTTGACAAGTTCATTAGCAAAAGAAAAGTAAAAAATATAATAACAATAATAAAATAGTGCTAGAAAAAAAGTAATAGGAACCAGTAAGAAAACAATATGTTCAAAAAGGAGTCAACATTCGCTTTAACTTCTTTATGTTTTTAAATTATCTTCTAGAATCTCCCTGTGTCGTGTACACCCACTGCGTTTTTGTTCAGGAGTAAGTTTAATTAACTCCAATGTCACACACTGAGGTTAACAGGAGCACACCCTGGTCGAGATTAAACTGAAATCAAACAAAAGTCTAAATTTACCGAGTGATATTCATATTTGTCATTAGATATTTGAGAATTTTAGCAGAAAAAAATCTTCAATCTTTTGTACATGTTGTCTGCTAAAAATGTAGACAACCAGGTCGAGTATATAGCCACAGCCTCACTACGATAAAGTCATGCATTTATATGTTATAAATGCAGTTAAACATTATAAATATATTATAATATTATTACTTATATGATAATCTTACTGAGATTTTATGAGGAGCGATTAAAAGTCTACTATACTGAACGCTTTTGAAAACAGAGCAAAATGTATTTTTTTGCTGAGAACCATTCTAAGGTGTACAGAACCACAGTCGCATCAGGCTAGGTGGTTTCCATAGCAAGTCCGTTTTTCGTGGTGGTAGTTGACAAAACCAATCAGTTTTGAATCCATAGGGGTCAATCGAAGCTCGAAAGTTAAGCCCTAAACGAATGGAATCGAAAATGGTTTATTCCTTTCGAAAGGTATTTGTGCAAAAGCGAACACGTAAAATTTGAACACGACTTACAAATGGCCACGCTTCTTGGGCATCCATTGAGGTGGATGCTGTAAAAGAATTGGGTTTACAAGTATTGTTTTTGTTTAGGATGACACATCTCCACCTTAGTTTAAGATGACACATTTCCATTTTATCATTATCAGCAGTCCCTTGACTTCACAGAGTACCGGC
Organism: Ascarosepion bandense; assembly: GCA_037127315.1. NCBI lineage: Eukaryota > Metazoa > Mollusca > Cephalopoda > Sepiida > Sepiidae > Ascarosepion > Ascarosepion bandense. The sequence continues at coordinate 163,805 of JBBBDQ010028659.1, read as the reverse complement.
ACCATAGTACTGTAGCTGTAGTTTCTCACCCAGAACCATACTAAACAACATAGATTGTCCTGTTATTTAGAGAATAGATTAGATTCCCAAGAGTAAGGGATTGAAATTAATTCGACTGGAATTTGAAATCGTCTCTCCGATTCCTCAACCTGCTTTCCATTTTCATCTTATACAATGTTTAAAAATATAATTGTATTTAACAGACGAATGATAGATACATGCAAAGAACTACTAAAATCATTTAAATTTCTTTCATTTTTTGCTGTGAATTAATTCTAAAATTCAATCTTACTGATATTGAGAAAAACAGATAAAACGAAAATATTGCCTTTCATTTTTTTGAAAATAGAAGATGATTTCAGTCAGTTAAGTGTCACACGTGAACATGACTCGAATGAGCCATAACTAACTGGTAGAAAATTTTTCCCGCAGTAGGGTGCGATTACTTTCTGCGGTAGCCTGGTTACCAACCAAGGCTAGATAACCTACTTTATTCTACTCATAGCTGGAGGGAGAGGCGACGGATTAATACCTTTTCCAAAGGTATTTGCGCGTAAATGAAAACAAATTCAACTGAAATTCGAACTTGGTAATCCGATTTCCTGTTATAAGTAGATATCCACTGCCCCACAACGCACATCCTTGTATGCGTAATTCTATTTTCAATGCTCAGTTTTTAATCGATGCTGAAATCTGAAATAGTGTATAAATTGATTTGCTTGAATCCAGTTTGGACTGAACGATTTTCCATTTGTATTTAATGAGGCGGCTAGCAATCTTCGTAGTAATCGATATGCTATGATACATATAAAATCCTATATGTTTAAATGACATATCATCATTTTTTAAATTTTCCACCATGAAAATTGTTAAATTTTTCCGACAATTTTCGAAGTTGAAATTGCTTATATTCTCATAAATCTCCGTAGATGAACAAAAACGCTTGATTTTGACTTTAAAATCTACAGTTTTAGTATTTTTAGCTGATATAAATCGTTAATGCTGCGTTTGTTTAACTTTAAATCTAATCTTATTCAATTAAAAAAGTCTATAATTTACTATAAAAATTATTACAAAACTGATAACCATTATGAAAGCAATAGATAACGATAAAATTATCATAAAATCGTTAATGATTTTGAAAGCGATAAGTTACAATATTTTCCAAAATCTATAATTATTACCTAATTGATAGTTATTACAAAAACGATAGATTGAAATAAAATAATTACAACGTCGATAATTATTATAAAATTGATAGATTACGATAAAATTATTATAAAATACAAGAGATTCTTCTCTTTTGAAAGTGGATAGCAGAGATCACTCAATACTCACACTCAAACTGAGGGAAATGGGGCCACAGCATTGTTGCTGTGGTTTCCACAGCAAGTATTAAGCTTTTAGGGGATGGGATTTCTAACCTCATGCCCAACCGGCTTTGAGTTCTGATTATTCTTTCTCCTAGAATGGTTGCAAACCATGACTAAAGAGCCTTGTCGTTCCTACTTATTACTCCGTAACTAATGGAAAGAAAATGAATTTATAATTCTCTCAAGGGTATTTCTACTTAAGTAAATTAAACGATCTCAACTGGAATTCTATTTTCAATTTTTCATTCAGAGACACTGTCTTTTGAATCAACCGCTCACCACTCAGTAATAGATGCTAAATTCTGATTTTGAAGATTAAAATAAACACGATTGTTCTATGTAGTTAAAGTACACCGACAGCATAATAAGAATGTTATAGACGGCTTCTGCTTTTCATTTTGCTGAAAAGGAAAACAAAACGGAAGAAAAAATGCATCTTCTTGTCATCAATCAGTGAAAATGCAACTGGGCTGTATCATGTATTTCAAAGCATTACTGCCATTCAATTGATACAATTTTAGCTTTCTTTTTTTACGATCATTATCTCCCAAAGGATGTGCGTGGTGGTGCAAGGGATATCGGCTTGGAACAAGAAATCGGAGAGCCGAGTTCGAATTCCAGTTGAATTCCTTGCATTCACTTACGCGCAAATACCCTTGGGAAAGGTATTAATCCCTCTCTTCCTTCCAGTTATGGGTTAAATAACAGGACAGATTGGGTTCTATAGCCTTGGCTGGCAACCAGTCTACAGGAGAAAGCAATGGCAACCTACTGCGGGACGATCTTCTGCCCAGTCAGTCATGTCTCTTTCGAGACATGATCGCCCAAGCGTGTTTCACGCATGGCACTTAACTAACTGACTGATCTCCCAAAACATACATATATATATAGTTGGTTTAAACGTTAATATTCTATATCGACATTTTAGATGTTCCTGATCTTCATATTTTATATAGATGTTTTAGACTTTAATGTTCTATAAAATGTTTTAGATATTAATGTTCTATATCGATGTTTTAGACGTTAATATTCTATAAAGATGTTTTAGATGTTAATGTTCTACATAGATGTTTTAGACTTTAATTTTCTATAAATTGTTTTAGATGTTCATTCTTTATATAAATACTTTAGACTTTAATGTTCTATAAAATGTTTTAGATATTAATGTTCTATATTGATGTTTTAGACGTTAATATTCTATAAAGATGTTTTAGTTGTTAATGTTCTATATAGATGTTTTAGACTTTAATGTTCTATAAAGATGTTTTAGATGGTAATGTTCTATATCGATGGTTTAGATGTTCATGTTTTATATAGATGTTTTAGACTTTAATGTTCTATAAAGATGTTTTAAATGTTAATGTTCTATAAAAATGTTTTAGATATTAATGTTCTGTATATATGTTATAAATCTTTTATATGTTAATGCTCTTTACAGATCTTATAGATATTAATATTCTATATTGATGATTTAGATTGTTAATGTTCTATGTAGATGTTATAGCTATTGTAAAAGTCCATGTTTGAAAAAAAAACTAAAAAAACAAAGCTCAAAATTTAATATTATGTTGAAAATGAATGAAATACTATATGTGGAAACGTACATAGTTTTTATTCCATATGATAAGTACAAACGAACAAACAAAAATGTGCAATTTAGATTTTAAAAAGTTCATTATCTGATTGAATCAAATAATAACTATACAATTGGGAATCTTTATAACGTAATATCTAACTTAGCAATTTGAATTTTAACATCTGATTTAGCCGCATCACAGTCCTGGTTATTCATCTTCTTGCCTCGTGCCTGAAATTGTTTAGCCTCAATGACTAAAACCAGACTATTTGTGTGCATTAAGAAGTTTTAGAGTTAGGAAAACATTTTCTTACGTTTTTTACCATACATATTATTTCTCGTTCTGGGTATGATAAATTACATCCGACAGCAAAACCTCAGATCGGAAGGTTTTGAGGAGCGTGGAACCAACTCCGCCCTTTTCCGTATTGGTAGCATCTGTCAGGATTCCACCAATGGGCAAATATTTAACGCCCAAACTGGTGTCAACAACAAAAACACATTTTTTAGTTAAAATACCAGTAATATATTTTCACAGTAAAAGCATTATTTTCAAAACATTTTTGAAAATATTTTACCAGTAATGCATAAAATGTATTACCAACAGTGCATTTAAAAAATTTCCAGCCACAAAATTTTTGTTAAAAAATAAAAAGTACCACTAATACATTTTTGTAAAAAAAAAAGAAAAAAAAATTCCAGTAATACATTATTGAAAATAAATATTCCCAGAAATATATTCTACAAAAAAAAAAAAAAATCACCAGCAATATATTTTTGCAAAAAAAGTATTATCAGCCATCTATCGCCCGGTTCACACTCCACCCACGTCTATTGAACAGGTTAAGAGGCTCATCCCTTGTTCCCTGTTTAGGATGTGGTTTCCGGCTTTTCTCTTTTCCAATCTTCTTACTTTGGTTTCTTTTTTTTTTTTCAATTGGAGTAGATAGATCTCTCTATCGCCCGGTTCACACTCCACCTACGTCTATTGAACAGGTTAAGAGGCTCATCCCTTGTTCCCTGTTTAGGATGTGGTTTCCGGCTTTCTCTTTTCCAATCTTTTCACTATTACGTAGCCCCCTGCACATCAGTGTCGTTACCGCCTTGCTTGGGGTGATACGATAAAAAAAAAAAAAATTTTTCTAAAATAATTTATTAATGTTCCCAAGAAAATAAAATTACTCATATGGAGTTGATATACCGCTAACCAAACAAACAACAAACAAAAATGACAACAACACATCATTCCGATATATATTGCATAAATATGCAAATATTATATATTCGAATAAAAGATTTAATGTTTAAAGCTAGTGCTTTTAGCATACTTCAAGCTGTGGTCACTGGGAAGTGTTCAGTACACGCTGCAGTCATATCTTTATAAAACAATAATAACTAAAACATTTATATGGAACATTGTACGCCCCGGCCTTTTTCAGTGATTGGAATTTTGAACCGAATCCATTATTTTGCCCACCAGGCTAGATTGTTCTAGTTCTACGTACCATGCCACTTCCGGATATCTCAGTTTGAGTTATTTCTCTTTAGTATTTCAACTCTCCTAGTTTTTTTGTTCATCTCTGCTGTGAATATGAAAATAAAGATAAGAACAGTCTGAATAATGTAAATAGTATAAATCCCCCCAGGAGCCCCCTACTTATAGAACCTCCTACCTCTACCAAAAAGCTGACTTGGACGCCTTTCGCGATTTCCTCTGCGACGTCCCTTGGGGAAAAGTGTTTGACCTATCAGTTGATGACTGTGCCTCTGAGGTCTCGTCATGGGTGAAAGCTGGCATTGATGCCTTCATACCCACCAGGAAGTATAGCTTAAAACCTCATTCCTCTCCGTGGTTCTCTCCGGCCTGCTCAGCCGCCATTGCCCACAGGAACCATTACTTCCGTCTATTCCGGAGACAGCCAACTGATCACAATAGGAGCCTGTTCACATCTGCTCGCAATGAGTGCAAGAGAACCCGAAATGACGTCAAACAGTTGTTTGCTGAGAGAATGCGACAGCACATAGCTGACCGCAAGTTAGGCTCCAAGGACTATTGGAGGATTTGTAAACGAGTGCTCAACAATAGGAATCCTCAATACCTCCTTTAATCCATGGATTTGAGGTTCTCACGTCATCTGCGGACAAAGCTGAGTGCTTTGCCCGCAGATTCTCATCCAACTCCACATTCGACACGTCCGGAGTGCACTCACCCGACTTCCCTATTAGAACTGAGGCCAAACTGCACGAAGTATATATTACCCCGACAGTAGTATCCAGAGTAATTTCAAAACTCGACCCCCATAAGGCGTGTGGAGGCGATGGAATCCTGGTGATAGTCCTTAAGAAGTGTGCCCCTGAACTTTCCCCCGTCCTCTCTAAACTGTTTAACTACTGCCTTTCTGCTTCCTGCTTTCCTGCATGCTGGAAATTCTCCTCAGTCGTTCCTGTCTTTAAGAATTGTGGTGAACCCTCGGACCCATTCAGCTATCGCCCTATCAGTCTTCTACCGATATTCGGGAAAGTATTCGAGGCTATAATCAATGCTGAAATAGTTCATCATCTCACCGCCCACAAACTGTTCTCCGACAGGCAATATGGATTCCGCTTCGACATGTCCACGGCCGACCTGCTAACAACTGTAACGGAGTACATGCTACAGGCCCTTGATGAGTCTGACGAGGCTCGCGCGGTTGCTCTGGACATCTCCAAGGCTTTCGACAGGGTTTGGCACCCTGGCCTCCTATGCAAACTACGCGGTTATGGTATTACTGGTCGCCTGCTTGACCTAATCCAATCTTTCTTAAATAACCGCAAATTGAAGGTCGTTCTGAATGGGCGTGCCTCTTTGTCCTACAGCACGAATGTTGGTGTCCCACAGGGCTCTATCCTGGGCCCGACGCTCTTCCTTATGTTCATCAACGACCTCCCACATGAGATCAAGTCCCAAGTAGGCATCTACGCAGATGACACTACAATATACTCCCGCTCCAGTAAGAAACCTGTCGTGGCGGACAGACATAATCTCGCTGCTGACCTTGAGCGGGATCTACACTCTGGTGAACTGGGGCAAGAAGTGGCTTGTCAACTTCAATTCATCTAAGACCAAGCTCTTGTCTGTCAACCATTACAGGCAACCTCTTCTGCCTCCCATAAGCATGGACCAGGTGATTCTCCCGGAGAGTAATACACTACGACTCCTCGGACTTACCCTGTCCTCAGACCTCAAATGGAACCACTATATTGAATCCATAGCAAAATCTACTGCTAAGAAGGTTGGGTCACTATGTCGATCCAGGATGTTTTTTCCACCTGAATCCATCCTGCATATATACAAGTCAACCATCCGTCCGTGCATGGAGTACTGCTGCCATTTATGGTCAGGTGCCCCTGCCGTTCTCCTCAGTGTTCTTGACAAGCTCCAAAGGAGAGTCTGTAATGTGATAGGTACTGATCTGGCGACTCGACTGCAGCCACTTTCCCATCGTCGAAATGTGGCCTCCCTCTGTCTCTTCTATAAATATTTTCATGGCTTCTGCTCGGATGAGCTTAAGTCACTGATGCCTCCTCAACAGGTGTTTACCCGTGCAACCAGACTGGCAACTGGGTCCCACCCATTCACAGTCAGGTTAGCCAAATGCAGACGACAATTCTACTCCTGCAGCTTCCTCTCTCGCACTTCCCGCCTGTGGAACTCACTCCCGTATTCTTGCTTTCCTGACGGCTACAACCTCCAGAAATTTAAATGTAAAGTCAATACTCATCTACTAACTACTGGCCTCTAGCTCTCTCCCCTCCCCTGTATAACCTTCCCTTTCTCTCCACCTATGTATCTGTCATCGCACCTTCTTTCTCAGCTTTCTATTGTTCCTTTCTAACTAGCTTGTACTCCTCACTCTTTTCTAATTAATCTTTTTACATCTGCACATCAGTGGCGTTTCCGCCTTGCTCGGGGTGAAATGATTAAAAAAAAAAAATTACAATACCTCATCTTAAAAATATAGGCAGATAATAAACTTCACATTAACAAATTGGTTGAAGTAAAACTATTTACTGCAACATGCGTTCCTTGTTGATTTGTGTTGCCAAAAATTTACCATTCATATGCGTCTTCTTACTTATTGGACATTAAATTAATGATATTGATAAATTTATTATATTAAATTATTCATATTATTAATTGGATATCAAATCAGTTTCCGAGTGATGTTTGTTTCACTTTACTTCAAAGTCAAATTTTATTTAGAAATATGTTGTTTTTATAATGACATGTTAAAATTGAAAAAATTATAAAATTGTCTGTAAATCAGAATTCAATACTGCATGAATAATAATAAAGAAAAATATTCTGATTTCGTTCCGACAGAATGTTAAGTGTGAGAAAGATCATCATCCATTTAAAATATTATACTTTGAATTAGCATCCAACCAAAAACAAACAAGTAATAAAAGACGTGGACGTAATTTCATGTGATTTCATCAATCCCGATAACTGCAGTTTATGTTTTCCTGTCTCTACGGTTCATTCGCCCTCCATTGTCAGCAAGAATTTTACAATATTTTCATCTGATGTTCATTTACTGTTTCCTGCACAATTTCAATGTCATCCATTGTAAAAGCTGAAATTTAACATGGCTGCCGTCAGATCTTTTTTCCTTTTTCCCGCCGGAAGTCTCCATACTGAATGAGAAGCAGCTAAGCGGTAAGTGAGAGAGCAAGTCAGATGAATGATGAAGTCAGTGCACAAGGCGTATCGAATGCCAACAACGATCATCATCATTATCGTCAACATCATTATTAGCAACAACAACAGCAACCGCAAACACACACACATTCACATACATGCACACATACACACACACATGCACATACACACACATATAAGAAAAAACTTACTGGTCATGTATTATCATTGACAGACAAATTCATGCACTTTGATTACGTATCTATGAAAACTAATTGAATATATTTCTCGAGAACAAGTGCTGTTAATACATAAACTACAATAATAATTCTTATATGTATAAGGATTACCTGCCAAAGGGAGGTAACTTCTCATAACTAAATATGCTAATAGAAATATGGAAATATCCACAGCGCTTACAGATTCCTATATATGCTGATACTAAAATATTTTATGCATATATATATATATATATATATATATATATATATATATGCATAAAATATTTTATATATATATATAATATATATATTTTATATATATATAATATATATATATATATATATATATATATATATATATATATATATATATATATATGCTCCTGGCAGCCTTAAGGATCTGTAGGTTTCTCTCATTGGGTGACCGCTTAAACTCCGCTATAGCAGCGTGCTTGGTGTTAATGACGGGAGTCATCTCAGTGGACTTGGACTCAAACCAGTGATGTGGCTTCGAGGTTTTTCTCCCAAAGGTGGCCAAGGCAGTGCGGTGCATGGTGTCTTGTAAAGTAGCCCACTTTCTCATAACTTTCATCCTATGTAACCCCTTTTTAAAACAGGGGAGATATGGTCATATATATATATATATATATATATATATATTTATACATGCAGAGAGAGAGAGAGAGAGAGCGAAAGAGAGAAAAAATGAATACATACATATATAAGTAGTGTAGACAAGAATAAATACATAAAAAATGCATGAAAGAGAGACTGCTGCCCATATATGTGTGTATGTGTGTGTGTGTGTGTGTGTGTGTGTGTGTGTGTGTGTGTGTGTGTGTGTGTGTGCGTGCACATGAAATCCAGAATTTTTAAACACGCGTACACAAGCAGAGTTATATAGCTGAACACACATACTTTGCACCTGTTTTGACAAAGAAACCCATTCGTTCATACCCATATACGGACCTAGGCTTTCATATTCTTCTTTCAGGCCGATGTGCAAATATACTTATACGTACTCATACAATCGTTTTCGCGTATCGCATCAGGGAAAGTAATTAACACAAAATGTAGAAAATCACCCCTACACTGCTGACTCACACACACACACACACACACACACACACACACACACATATATATATATATATATATATACATATATAAGCAGAAAATATGTATACGAAATAAAACACACACATACACACTCACTTGTGCAAAGGAAGACACCCACTTGAGAGAGGCATGCGGGCCTTTTTCTCTCAAAGACAAATCTAGCAAGAGAAAAAGCCTAATGAAACAATGAAGAATGAAGCATAAAAAGCGGCCAAAACCAATTCCTCTGATCATCGACAAAAGCCGAGCGTATCTTTAGTTTTGAGTGCAGCTACAGACAATAGAAATGGTTGTAACTAGGTGAAATCTGCGCCATGTCTCTCCTATAAAATCTTTGTCAACCATTGCTGCGATGCGTTAAATTCGCTCTCTTGACGCTTAACCCTGACACTGACTTCAAAGGCTGGGGCCATGCGAGATGATTTCGACTTCATTGTTCAGTTTCATTGCCGCTTCTTTTCCGGAACATAAAGGATTCGCAACATCGATTGCCGAGCCGACTATAAAAAAAAGGCTTAAATATGTTTTTTCCATTGTCACTTGGCCTGGTATCATGGCCAATCAAATAAACAGCTTTTGTTGAAGTGCTGTTGCATGTTTATCGTTGGAATATTGATAATTTTACACATGAATATATAAGTTGGAGAATAAAGAGAATGAATAAGTAAAAGATATAATCACTTCGGCTCACTCACGTCCATGTCTTTTATACACGTAGCATATTAATGTTACCGATGACATTACTAGTTTCTCTTTCAAATATACTGCTTTGATTTATTCTTTGTAAATGTGTCTTGTAATAGGTAATTATAGATTATTATGTCGAAAGCATCGAAATTTAAAAGGAATCTCAACATACACTCGTGTTCTTATCTTCAGCTCTGTCAAATATGCGTCTCCTGTGTACACGCTGACACAAAAGCGAAAACAATATTCGTTGATCAATAAATGAAACGATCTCTCTTGTACAGAATAAAAATGGAGGGCCTCAAAAACGATAAATATTTAAACAAGTATTTGTTTTATTATTTTTTTCCTGTTTTAGATAAGGGAATTTGAGTTTTGCACAACTACATTTGACTCATGTAAATGTATGAATATATAGTGTTTGAAGACTCATTATTCTTTAATCCTGTGAATATATCATGTTAAATGTCTATCTATCTATCTATCTATCTATCTATCTATCTATCTATCTATCTATCTATCTATTTATCTATCTATCTTAATCTATTCATATATATATTTCAGTCTAGACGTATCTATCTCAGTCTATTCATATGTATTTATCTATGTATAAATCTATTCATATCTGTCTATATTCATAGCTATGTATCTATCTGTCTATTTATCTCAAACTGTTCAGTTTCTGGGTATGACGGTAAACTGCATCCGGCAGTAAAAACCTCTGATTGGGAGGTTGTGAGGAACATGGAACTACCTCTTAATTGTTCTTGTTCCCAGGTTCACCCTGACCCGGAGTAGTAGCACTTATTAGAGTCCCAGCAATGGGCAAATAGTTAACCCTTAAACTGGGGTCAAAATACTGTGAAAGTATAAACATTTACTTTTATAGAAATACATACAAAAAAATAGACTTTTACAGAAAAATATACATTTTGAAGGAAAAATATTAACAGAAGTACATTTTTTAAGAAAAGAAAATTGCCATTATACATTTTTGAAGGAAGAAATTATTACCAATATTATTGAAGTCATCTTCAGCTTTCTAAAAATAAAAAAAATTAAAAAAATTCATCAAAATGTGACTAAATCAATTTTCTCACTATAACCGAACATAAAAACCCCTTAAGCCCCCACCTTTTTGGAATTAAATAAACCACAGAGGTTGATATTCCGTTAAACAAAACTCAAGCTTAGTTTGTTCATATCTATCTATCTATCTATCTATCTATCTATCTATCTATCTATCTATCTATCTATCTATTTGTTAAAATAGATTTAAATTCCGCCATCTTACAAGAAAGCAAAAGTTAAGTATATTTTGCATTACCATCTGCTAAATCTCTGAGTCCATTCAAGTAGAAAATGTCATTCGCAGTTGCCTTCGCAAATAAATTGAAAATTAATCACTTATCCATCTATCTGAGTCTGTTAATATCTATCTATCTTAGACTGTTAATCTATTTATCTTAGTCTGTTAATATTTATCTATCTTAGACTGTTCATATCTATCTATCTATCTATCTATCTATCTATCTATCTATCTATCTATCACAAAACAATAATATAAATTATATCTTTTCTCGAACATTGATAACTTATAGAAATGGTAACATACAGAAATGTGTCGTAGCTTCGGTCATCGAATGTCATTAAAGATAATGTCTGTTTCGTTAGGGACAGAGCCTGCATTCCTTTAATCAAGGGAAAACACCTTTTTTGCCAAGTCTGCGTTACCGTTTGTGTCACAGATAATTTTACAACTTGTTTAAGGATAAAAAAGTTAAGCATCTCAAGTTTGGACGTTTAGAAGTCGATATCTACTTAAACATGTGTACACACTAAAATATCATTTATAATAGTAAAAAAAGAAATGTTGGATGTTTTTTTCCTGGTCAAATTCATCAATAGTTATATTGTATATACTACAATATGCTTAACAAGATGGCTCATGCTACAGCTCATCATAGCTCAATTAGAATTCATTCGAATACAATTTTAGATTTATCAAATTCTATCCATAATATACTCATTGATAATAGAAATATAACATCCTCATCCACATTTTAAAAAAATGACTGAAAATAATAGAAGTGTCATTAACAAAAAAAGAAGTCAACACTCAGTAATATCAGTTATGAACATGGCCACAATGTACTGAACATGATTGGAAAATAACATTTTGTTTCCATATTTATCATATCTCATCCTAATTATCAAATTGAGTTCCGTATCATGGTTCCAATATTGACGTGCTCTAATGGATCACATGCAATATAGGTGAACAATTCAAAATTGAAAATATATTCAATTAATCTAAATACAAGTTAGATACATGCCATAATAGATCATTCTATCTTAAATAAATCAACGATGTTTTGTGGTAATTGTTAACATCAACTTGAGTTTTTCCTTGTAAGAATTTGAAGATTTTAAAACATTCAACATTATGGATTAAAAAAAATATTTTATGTGGTGTTTTTTCGAGACTTAGAACGAGCAAAACAAATTCACGCAGTTGGACAAAAATAACAAAAAAAAAAATGAAAAAAAAAAAACAACTCCAAAATGACGTCAATATCCACGAACTTTTTTTTCATAATTTAATAGTCAATGATGCTTAGTTTGCCGCATATATAAATGTAGGTAGAAAAATCAATTGTTGATAGTGAGGGTCCCAAAGCAGTGCACAAGACTCTCAATCAAGCTTGACCCCCACTCTGAGATCAGGAAGTGTTACGCACTGGCACAATATCTGTGGTAAAAAGTGTTTAGACGCACAATGTGTGTCTACGCACACATTCTGTATCATACCACAATATCATTCTATATCGCATCACAATTCACTGCACATTCCATATCACACCACAATATCATACTATATGACAATACCAGTCTATATCACAATATCATTCTATATTGCATCGCAATATCATTCTATATCACACCACAATTCATTGCATATTCTATATCAGACCACAATGTCTTCGATTATAAAACTAAATCGGTCACATTATTTTAAGAAGCAGTACACAGTTGCTTGTGAAGATAGTCAATAAATACGAAGAAGACATTTTGTAATATGAAGAAAAATCGCCTGAATAACAACATTAAAAAAACATTTAAACTGAAAATGTATTTTATCAATCTATTTTAAACGTACATTTTCAACACAACATTTTTACCGATGTACCATGAGGTTAAACATATTAACATCCTCAGTTTGCTGTGACGGGCTTATGACGCCACCCTGATACGAAGTTTGATTTTATATTAGTTATAAAGAATAAAAAAAAGGGAGTCATATTAGTCATTTCCCAAATGTCATTCATTCAAGAGAAAAGAAGAAAGAGATAGGTAGGGAATATTTTTAAGGAAATGTCACAAAAATAGCGTAATTGACGCCAGCAATGATGAAATTTTAAGAACAAAAAAATGTATTTAAGCGAACGAAGTCTGGAAGTAGTCAAACTAGTACTACAAGGCATTATATTGTTTGTTTCTTCAGAGTTACTTGAGCAGAGAGACTTCTATCTATCTATCTATCTATCTATCTATCTATCTATATATATATATATATATATATATTAATCATTTCGCCCCAAAGCAAGACAGGACCGTTAGTAGTCCGCAGGGGATTAAATTGAGAGAAAAGACGGGGTACAAGGAATATTGAAGAAAGGATAAAAGATGAACGTGATTCAAGAAGATAGAAGATGGCAACTGACGTTGCATTTAAATTTTTAGAGATTGTTGCTATCAGGGAAGCAACTAAACAGAGGAAAGTTCAACAGGTGAGAACTGAGAGAAAAGAAACTATTGAAGTACAAGTGGAGGTTACATTTTATTATTTTAACGGTAAAATGTGGGACATATATGCCAATCTAGTAGCACGCTTAAATCATGTGGACGGACCAGCAGAAAAAAAAACTATCTATCTATCTATCTATCTATCTATCTATCTATCTATCTATCTATCTATCTATCTATCTCATTCTATATCTATGTATCTAGCTAGCTAGCTATGTAGCAATCGTTTTCTAATTTTTTCTTATTCTTTTCGATATCCTATTTCAAGATTTGTTGTATATTTTTAGATCTTTAAGCGTTTTTATGATCCACATTCAACTAAATATTCAATTTCCTAAGTTTTAAAATTCAACTTTAAAATTCAACCTTTTTGCTGTAGATATTTCCGTTACATTCATTATTAAATAGAAAATATATTTATTAAATTATTTTTTTATTTCTAATTCCCTCGGTTCATAATTTTTATTTTTACCTTTCTTTTTCTTGCTTACTTGTATTTATTCTCGTTCATTTTAAATTTATTTTGAAACTTTTCTTTCTATTACATAATTTTAACAATATTTTTTTAACCTTGAGATTCTAAAACTATTTTCATACTTATCTTTGGGAATTGTCTATTTTTATGTCACTTTTGAGACATTTTCTTTTTTTCTCTTGGTACAAAGGAATTCTTTCTTCCTGTCCCTTTCTTGGTTACTTTCCATTTCTGCATCGTTTCTGGTTTTAGCTTTTATCCATATGGAGACAGCAGTGTACATTAAATGAAAATTTGTGTGGAACCGAAAAAAGAAAAGAAAAAAGTATATAAAAACAGATGATGCAAAAAGTAAAAATTCTCCCTTATGTGCTATGTCCCTTCAAAACGTAGATGATCATGGTTAGCCACATCTTCCTAATCCTTAAGGGATTCAAGTATGGTAACTGACGTTACATTAAAACTTTTGGAGATTATAGCTATCAGCGAAGCGAGTAAACTGAAGGGAGTTCCACAGGTGGGAAGTGCGAGAAAAAAAACTATTGGAGTAGAAGTAGCGGTTACATTTAACTATTCAACGGTAAAAGAAATGGTACCTCGACGCCAATCTATTATTACGCTTACATTCAAGTGGATGGAGAACGACAGAAAAAATCTATCTATCTATCTATCTATCTATCTATCTATCTATCTATCTATCTATCTATCTATCGAAATCTGCTCATATCTATCTATCTATCTATCTATCTATCTATCTATCTATCTATCTACCTATCGAAATCTGCTCATATCTATCTATCTATCTATCTATCTATCTATCTATCTATCTATCTATCAAATCTGCTCATATCTATCTATCTATCTATCTATCTATCTATCTATCTATCTAAATCTGCTCATATCTATCTATTTATCTATCTATCTAAATCTGCTCATATCTATCTATCTATCTATCTATCTATCTATCTATCTATCTATCTATCTATCTAAATCTGTCTATCTATCTATCTATCTATATCTGCTCATATCTATCTATCTATCTATCTATCTATCTATCTATCTATCTATCTAAATCTGCTCATATCTATCTAAATCTGCTCATATCTATCTATCTATCTATCTATCTATCTATCTATCTAAATCTGCTCATATCTATCTATCTATCTATCTATCTATCTATCTATCTATCTATCTATCTATCTATCTATCGAAATCTGCTCATATCTATCTATCTATCTATCTATCTATCTATCTATCTCTGTAAGAAAAATATAAAAAAAGACGATGGAAGAAGTAAGGAAATCTTCTTTATGTGACGTGTTCCTTCCGATCACGGTTTTCCACATTTTCCTGTCCCTTGTAACTCTTAATATTATTGTTGCTGTGCTGTTTCTCCCAACCCCTGTTCTAACATCCATTTACTGAAACTAATCAAATATGTTACTCGCTTGAATTTTCTCTTACTGATAAAGGGACATCAACAAAAACTAGTGCTACAAAAAATAGGAAGGTGGAAAAAGTAATGGCCGCTTATGGTCTGAAATGAAACCTGTAAGATGAACATGAGGACATTTTTAGTTCCATTTTTAGTCAGAAATAAGGAAGAAATAAGAAATAAGATCTAACTTTCTTTTTTATCTACATTTTCTCTAAAACTTCGTCGTTGTTCACTTGTTCGGTTCATGGTATCCTCAGCATCCTTCTGTTGTGCCACATTTCTATTGCTTCAAGCCTCTTCATTTTTGAAGAAATTGTCCAGCATTCACTGCCATACAGAAGGACAGATATCATGTAGGTTTTCAGTACTCTTTTCTTTGTTTCTAACTGTTATGGGGAAACACACCTATTCCTCAGATAATGGACTCTCTATCTCCTATATTAATAAGAGTTAACAGGAAGTTAATTGGAGAAGTTCTTAAGAGTTCTTGGGACGTTCATAGGAGTTATTTAGAGTTCTATTGGAGTTCAGTCGAACTAATAGGCAGTTGACATTAGTCGGCAGTTAACCGAATACTAAGGAGTCAGCTTTCAGTGAAAGATTACCACTTTCCCAACATTTTTGGTGCGTTAAGTCGATTAGCAACCGATTATAATCTTCAGTGCGAGAACTGCTCCACAACATTAACGAAGCTTTTCTATATCTTAGATTCGACAAAGTCCGCCACAAATACTTGACAGAGATGGTTGGTAACCTAGACATAATTTTGGGAAAGACATTAGAGTAATCAAGAATCTGTACTGGCAGCAAACTGCTTGCATATGGACTGGAAACGAGTTCAGTAAATATACAAAGATAGAAAAGGAGTGTAAGACAATGATGTGTCTTCTCACCAGATCTGTTCAACTTAAATAGCGAAACAATTCTGAGAGCTCTATAAGTCCTGCCAGGATTCATCATTAGCTGAACAATATAAGATACGCATACGATACAGTACTGATAACAAATACGAAAAGGAAACGACAAGACCTTTTACAGAAGGTAGCTAAAGAAAGCGAAAAGAAAGGGCTACGTACAAACTACAAGAAAGCCTGAATTCGTGGTCAGCAGTAAAAAGAGAAGCCCAGAATAAAAACTACAGGCCAGGGTTACTAAAATTAAACATTTAGTAAGACTTAGATACCTGGTAAGTGTTCTAACAGAGAACGGAAAGTGTGACACTGAGACCTAAAGGTGTATCAGCATGGCCACGGATGCATTTCAGAAGCTGAGTAGGGTACTGAGAGAAAAGAAAGTTTCGCTGGAAACAAAAAAGAGAGTACAAGGATTATTATGTGATATCTATCCTACAATATGGCAACGAATGCTGGACAATGTTTTTTAAGATAAAGAAAAAACTTGAAATAACCTAGATATTGTTATACAGAAGGGTGCTGAGGATACCATGTACCGAATATGTGAGAAACGACGAGGTTTTGGAGAGGATGGAAACGAAAAGGAAATACTTAACATCAAGAAAAGATAGCTGAACTTTCTGGAACATATAATGAGGAAAGAGGACTTAGAGAACTTGATACTCCCGTGACAGAGTAAGGGAAAGACAGACGGGAAAACAACGTGTGAAATATTCGATGGGTTTGAGCAAATTTATGGTAGAGCTAGGTTTGGGAGAGGTAACAAGCGGAAGGATGTTAAGAGCTACAAGAGACAGGGTGATGTGGAAGGCAATACGTCCATCATATATGTCGATTGTTAAAACCATTTCGTTAATCGCGGTGGTTTTCCGTAACATATATATATATATATATATATATATATATATATATAGATAGATAGATAGATAGATATAGATATATATAAATATGTATATATGCCAATATTATTTCAATAAATAATTTAACTGCCGAAATGTTTTTATTCAGTAAATACATAGACAAGAAAACAAAACGCACTTTATAAGACAAAATATTTTGCATTTGTATTGTGTTGAAAATCACAATAAAACTATTGCACTGTATAACATTATACACCATAATATAGCTAAACTGTTCAGTATAACAACTTAGTTAATATTACTATATTTACACAGATGTATCTATAATTAAGTTGAATTGCCTGTTTCAATATAATCGATTTTAACAGACGACTGCTGTTGATGGAATTATAGGAATTAAATTAAATGAAAAGAATATGTAGTAAAATATTCCTTATTTCTGGCTATCATGGAACCAAAAATATTCTCATGATCCTTTTTCCAATGTCCTTTCAGGCAATGATGACTATCCCCAATTTCTTATCCTTTGTAGCTTTTTGTTTATTTCCCTGTCAATTCCCTGATCTGCCATCCATTTACGTAAGCTAGTTAAGCTTGTTACTCATTGCTTCAGTCTGCCTCTCTTGCGTTCAATACGGCGTCTGGATGTCGAAGCCTTTATTCTTCATTATTTATCCCAGAAATTTCAACTATCACTTTCGGATACTATGTGTAAGACACTTTTTGTTTCCATTTTCTTTAAACCTTTCTCATTGCTTTCTTTGTTTTGAAGAAAATTTCTTTGATTCTTAATATTTTGTTTAGCCTTGGGAAGGTATACTTTGCTATTACAATGCACCTTCGGATTTCTGTCATCTCATTCCAGATACTTAAACTTGTACTTTCTTGGTTTTGTTATGTCCATTTCTATTGTTGGGACCTACCTACAAGTAGAACCGTCCACACCTTTATCATTGGCTACCAACTCTGAGTGGGGAGTTATTGAGTAGTAGCCACAAAGTGAGTGAATGAGTGAGTCAAGATGCCTGCGAGAGAAAGTACTCTCTAGTCCACGTTTACCTTTGTACTACGTTTCCTGAGAATATACTATTCAACCTTATATCCGAGTCCGTGTTATCTTTCTATGGCCCTTCAGTTATAACAATTTCCTAATAAGCATCTTATACTGTTTCTTTTGCTTACAGCTATACATTGTTTTTTTAACAATTGATGGTTAATCCTTTCATCCCACTTTCCTTTACTTGAGAAAGAAAATTGAAGGTCTGCCTATATAAGGCGTCTTGGAGTTTCTGCAGTTTTCTTTCCTCGTTTTCCATTACCACGTTGTCATCTGTATATTTAATATTGTTAAATCTGTTTCCACAAATAATAAATTCTCGTAGGGTTTGTCGTTCTCTTAGAATCGTATCGCTGTAAAGGTTTAATAAAACCGCTGAGAAGAGACATTTTTTTGTTCACTCATGATAATAACAAATGATAATACGTAAATATTAGGTTTGTTGAGTATTGTTTTACGGTAGTTTTCGAACTGAATGTTATAATCGTGATATGCCGGTTGCTAAACGACTTAACGCACCCAAAATGTTAGAAACTTGGTAATCTACCACTGAAAGCTGACTCCTTGGTATTCGGCTAACTGCCGACTAATATCAACTGCCTAGTAGTTCTACTGAACTCCAACAGAACTCTAAAGAACTCCTATGAACTTCTCAAGAACTTTCCCATAACTTCTCCCGTTAACTTCCTGTTGTCTCTAATTAATATAGGAGGGAAAATCCATTCAGTCAGTCAGTTAAGTGCCATACGTGATACACGCTTGGGCGATCATGTCTCGAAAGAGACATGACTGACTGGGCAGAAGATTATCCCGCAGTAGGTTGCCATTGCTTTCTGCGTAGACTGGTTGCCGACCAAGGCTATAGAACCCAATCTGTCCTGTTATTTAAGCCATAACTGGAGGGAAGCGACGGATTAATACCTTTTCCAAGGGTATTTGCGCGTAAGTGAATGCAATGAATTCAGCTGGAATTCGAACTCGGCACCCCTGATTTCTCATTCCCAGCCGATATCCAATGCTCCACAACGCACATCCGAAAATCCATTACCTGAGGAATAAGTGTGTTTCCCCATGAAAAGTATAGATAATGAAATAAAATGTACTAGTTTTTAATTTTATTATTTGCTCCTATGTTTGTTTTCTTCTTGCATTGTCATATTTTAAGATATTTACTGTTTATTTAAACATTACCTCTCTTGTGTAATTCCCCACTTAGATATGTTTTTTTTTAATTTTTATTTTTTTAAGCGTTTCACCCCGAGCAAGGCATTTCACTGCCACTACTGCGCAGGGGGCTACATAGAGTGGAGGAAGGACGGTTAAATGTAGGAAATGTCAGAGGATGGGTGATAGGCGGGTAAGGATACCAAGAATGAGGGTTGGGTAGATGAGAGTGTTCTGAGAATAATTGGAAGTTAGTATGATAGGAGGTCTCTATTGACCCTACATTTAAACACCTGGAGATTGTAGCTGTCGGAAAAGCAGACTTGTGGAAGGGAATTCCACAGGCGGGAAGCGCGAGAAAAGAAGCTGTTGGAGTAGAAATTACAGTTACATATTGTACTTTAATGTCAGCGCCGATTGTTTCTTTATTTTTATACCTTTGTCTCTGGTCTGTCATTGTTGTTTCCATAAAGAAATACATAATTAAAAAAAATCAATTATACTGTCAAAAATAATTATAATAAAATAATTATAACAGTTATAATTATCAATAATTCACTCTTTCGTAACCAATGAGAATCGACTCCACTTTTCTTTTTTTAAACACACAAACACGTGGCATTATCACTATCGGAAAACAGTCAACACTGACTGCCGTCAACATGTGCGTCAACGAAAATTTCGGCTCCTTTTTTCAGATCACATTAGTAAAATATTCAAATTGAACGGAAGAAAACCCAGACATGTGTTGTACACTCATTACACGCATCTATAAAAAAAAATACACACGAGGAAAACTGTACACACATTACTTATGCATTATCTCATCCTTCTGTTGAATTCCGATCTATAGTTGATCTATATTTGACTCTAAACTCACAATTTTACTCAGTGTTACTGTCTCTCGTGTCTCTAACACCACATAACAACTGGATGATAAATAATACGCGTTTGGTGTCTCTACGTCTTGCTGTTGTTTTTTTTTCAATTTTACGAGTATTTTCCTATGTATAAATGTTAGGTGGTTAATAATTATTTACCCAGAGCTGTAACTCCCCTAAACCCTTTTCTTGTCTTCTTTCTTCAATATTTCTTTCATTCTTTTTTTCCCTTTCACTGTATAATAAAAGTACTAAACTCCTACTCTCGTGTAGAATGACTGGTAATCAGCGCTAATGCTGTTTAATACTCAACTTTCCAGCCTTGATAAGGTTAAAAACCTTTGACGTAATCTTGCGATGGAAGATTTATTCTCCATTCTGAAATCTCTTTCCCCTACAGACGCAACGTCGCAAGCCCTACTCAAGCGTTATGTTCATGGCAAAAGTTCAGACGAGCGTTCCATTCTTGAATGTCACAAGTTCATACCGTTACAGATAGAATATGATTTGCTACTTCCATACTGTCTAATCACCTTTATTTACTGTTGAAAAGGTAAGTCACATAAAGAAGATGTATTTCATGTTTCAAACACCACATAATATCCAGATAACAAATGATACTCGTTTGTTGTCTCCACGTCTTATTGCTTCTCATTTTTACAATTATTTATATATATATAAATTTTGGTTGGTTTATAATTATTTGATCCGAGTTTTTTAGTCTCTTGATGGAGGAGAGTTGCAGAGAGTTTATTTGTCGATAATAGTCACGTGCCATCAGATATGGAGAAAAATGTCCAACGTCTTAGTTTTGTAGCGGGTAAGAAATTAATTAAAATCAACCTTCTTCACTTTTACAAAAATTCACAACGATGTGTGAAATCCTGTTTTTCCCAAATAGAAAAATGATTGTCCATCTACTTAACGAAAAAGTCGAAACCAGATTTCGTAAGTAGGTGTTAAAATGATTTTTGACCAATGGGAGCGACTTGTAAGACTTGGAAGGACTTGGTGATCCAGTGTGAAATTCAAAAGGTCTATATAAAGGACCTCGGTGTCAGTCAAGCAGCAGATCGGAGCCGAGAGATGAAAGAACTAAAATGTAACCAAATTCAAATCAACCCGGAGATAAGGTCAGGTCCCACCTTGTCCTCCTTCTCTTTCTCCTTATCTATTTCAACAATTACTACTACGAACATTTTGTACGAACTCTACTCTTAACCTCTTAATAATGTTTCTAATTGAACATCAACTTCTACAACTTATGTTATTCCTCTTTTTAATAAATTACTAATTTTAACATACAAAAATTTATATTTTATTTTTACCTTATTCTACACAATTCCACACAATTCCGCACATTCCAACCTGCCGACAACCAACCTTCTGATGATGAAAAACCTTCTGATGATGATAATTCTGCATAAAACTTGTAAGCTGTAGGGAGTTCGGTTAAGTATGACACAAGGCCGAACAAAAGAAAAAATAACCAGCTCCCTACGCCACAGTTTCAGTAATAGGAGGTAACTACTGCCTTTTGTATTTATAATCAACATAAAATACTCTTTAGTACCGAATACATGTTTTGTCTGGAGTAGTAATGTTAGTGGGAAAATTTTAACTTTAAAAAAACAAAAAACAAACAAAAAATACGTGCCAGTTTAGATGAACCTTTTGCCATAATTTCTTTTTATAAAATAAAATGGAACCCAAATCGTCCAGTGGAGGAAATTATTTAAGAAATAACAATAAGCCTGTCGCACCAAATAAGCGACATGCCAGAGTAAAAACTGAAAAAGAATAATTTATTAGTGCTGATACTTGCAATCTGGTAAATACTAATTCTTAATTTCTTGTAAGACTCCAGCGTACAATTTGGATTTGATTTTCCTCGGCTTTTTCAACGCTTTTCTGAAACATATCTCGGATTGTGAGAATTTTTTTTGCGAGTGAATATTGCATTAACAATGTTTTTAAGGATAACAATGATTTTCCAAATACAAATTTTATTACTAACCCATATCTGTGGAAGGAGATGAATTCATACCTTTCCCAATAGTATTTTTGCTTAATTGAATGCAATAAACCCGAATTTAATTTGAACTCGGCTCACCAAATCCTCATTTCGAGCCAGTATCCATTACACCATCACTACATCCCTCGGGTAAAGAAAAGCGAGATACGTTATATAGTAAACTAGCAGTATAACCCGACGTTGCTCGGATGTAATGAAAGCTTTAAAACTAATCCTTGGTCCTGGAGCTCAGACTCAGCTTAAAGAATATTTGTGTGCAGTTTGGTGAGAATCAGATAAAAATTGTGGATTTGTATAAAGGACATACAGACAGACACACACACACGCACAAACATCTTGCCTTTTATATATATATATATATATATATATATATATATATATATATATTAATCATATCACCCCGAGCAAGGCGGTAAGGCTACTGGTGTGCAGGGGGCTACGTAAGAGTGAAAAGATTGGAAAAGAGAAAGCCGGCAACCACATCCTAAACAGGGAACAAGTGATGAGTCTCTACACCTGTTCAAAAGACGTGGGTGGAGTGTGAACCGGGCGATAGTTCAGTCTATCTACTCTAATTGAAAAAAAAATAAGGAAAAGTGAAATGATTGGAAAAGAGAAAGCCGGAAACCACATCCTAAGCAGGGAACAAGGGGTGAGCCTCTACACCTGTTCAATAGACGTGGGTGGAGTGTGAACCGGGTGATAGTTCAGTCTATCTACTCTAATTGAAAAAAAATAAGGAAAAGCGAAAAGATTGGAAAAGAGAAAGCCGGAAACCACATCCTAAGCAGGGAACAAGGGATGAACCTCTACACCTGTTCAATAGACGTGGGTGGAATTGTGAACCGGGCGATAGTTCCGTCTGTCTACTCCAATTGAAAAAAAAAATAAGGAAAAGTGAAAAGATTGGAAAAGAGAAAGCCGGAAACCAAGATCGAAGTCGAAGGAGAGTGTACCGGAAACCCTTTCCTAAACAAGAAACAAGGCAATCACCTCCACTCCTGCTCAATAGAAGGGGGTGGAGTGTAAAACCGGGTGATGGAGGGTACTATCTACTCCAATAATAATTATAATAATAATAATAAAAATTTCAGTTTTAACTTAGTATAAGTCGAAACGAGATTTAAACGTAAAAATTATTTACACACAGAGAGAGAGAGAGAGAGAGAGAGAGAGAGGAAGAAAGAATGACTGATGCAACACCACCTCTACCCTTAAAAATTCCTTCAAACAGCGAAACCACTGTGAAGTCGAAACGAGATTTAAACGTAAAAATTATTTATAATAGCAAAATACTACCCCTGTTAAAAAATTAAAGACAAAAATTAAAAACAAAAATTAAAATAAAATAAAAATCGCAAATCAACATACCAAGAAGGTAAGACAGACTGATAAATTTGAGCAGAAATACCGAAGTAGGATTCCGTTCTGTAATTTTCCCAGAATATTTTCGTAGTGGCCCGCCATCTTGGGTTAGTTGAAGTAGAGAGAGAGAGAGAGAGAGAGAGAGAGAGAGAGAGAGAGAGAGAAGAAGAAACAATAACTGATGCTACACCACATCTACCCTTAAAAATTCCTTCAAACAGCGAAACCACTGTGAAGTCGAAACGAGATTTAAACGTAAAAATTATTTACAATAGCAAAATACTACCCCTGTTAAAAAAATAATGACAAAAATTAAAGACAAAAATTAAAATAAAATAAAAATTCCTTCAAACAGTGAAACTACTGTGAAGTCGAAATATTTTTTTTTAATCGTATCACCCCGAGCAAGGCGGTAACGCCACTGAAGCGCAGGGGGCTACGTAAGAGTGAAAAGATTGGAAAAGAGAAAGCCAGGAACCACATCATAAACAAGGAACAAGGGATGAGCTGTTGATGATCACCTGTTCAATAGACGTGGGTGGAGTGTGAACCGGGAGATAGAGTAGTCTATTATCGATTTTCTGCACTATTGTAAGAACTGCAACCTTGAAACTTCTGAATATCGTTTCTTATGTCATTGTGTATCAAATTTGATTAAAATCGGAACACTCCTTCTATCACCCGACTTTTTCGATTATCGATTTTCGATATTTATTAGGGGTACCTCGACACAAAACCTAGGTAACAACACTCGCAGACGCTTATAGTACAACTGTGTAAATTTTGACGAAAATCGGTTCAGCCTTTCGGAGTCTATAGGTAACGGACACACCCAGACACACACACACAGAGACAAAGTTCCATTTATTAATAAGTTTAGATAGTTCAGATCACAATTCATCTAATCACAAGATATCAGGCTACACGATATTCATCCAACCTTGGTAAAACTCTTATTTAATAACTTCTAACTACTTTGAGGAGACTAACTGCTCTCTAACAGAATCATTTGTTTTCTGCGCTATAAAGCGTGTATTTAAATCCTATCAATTCTTCAGCTAATTAGAGAAATTAGTATTTTATTTGCTGTTGCATCTTTTCATTTTATTGCACAAAAGCGGTTGTAATGTTTTTAATCTGTCTTCGGTAAAATTCTGAACGCACATGAAAATTTTATCAAGTGTAACCGAATAGCAAGCCGAGAAACACTCAACCACATTGACATAAATCACATCAAGTGACAACATTAAATGAGAAGTCATCGCATTCATAAACAGATTTAGACAAAATGAAATTCTAATTTGGACTCTTTGTAATGTACACATTATTAAGTGGCAGGTGCATATCACCAGGGTCATATTAGTTTGTTTCGAAAGGTTCATATTTCGAGCAAATACTGTTTTATAGTTTGAGCAATCATAAACTAACGGTGACATTGCTTTTTTCGGGATTGAGAAATGAAAACTACCCAAATAAAATATTAATAAAGACTGAAAATAAAAGAGTATCAAGTCTACGAATGTAACACGTGGGGATATAATTGTTTATAAAGTAATTAGAAATGCTAAAATGAGAGAAAGAAAAAATTAGGATAGAAAATGTCAGGAAGAAATAATACGTGCTAGAGACAGTATATTACGAAAGAAAATGTTTTCGACAAACAATCAAGGCAATGGATATGAGGAAAACCGTCACGAGTCTCGTCTGTTGTATTTCTCTGAAAAAATGAAAATAAAATAAAAATAAAAGCATGAATTCGTTGTTTCTTCATATCCAGAACCGATTTTGTCGTGTTGTTTAATCCATAGCTAAATAACAGGATAGAATAAGTTCTCTCAACAACGATGGCAATCATTCTAAAAGAAATAAAACTTTAAATTCGAAACTGTTGGGAAGGCAACAAGAAAGGGATCATGTGCCCCCCTTCAAAAAGTCATTCACAGATAATAAAAGAAAAACTCTAAAAGGGATATGGAATTTTTAAAATTGTCTGTAAGTTATTATTATTATTCCATTTTTCATCATATTTCAATTTCTGCTATGGTCGCACAACCTATCAAGTCTGCGAGAAGACCTAATGCAGGTGGTGGTGTGTTTTTATGGCTCCATTTCATGTTCTTTATCTCCACTAAAATCCCTAGCGTTACAAAGACAAAGTTCTCCTTAGTGTCTTAACAAGACAATTTTTTGTATATCTCTTAAACTGTTGTTTCTAGGGATTCTTTTAATGTGTTGTTTTGTTCCATTTTTTATAATTCCAAGTACACCTACTATCACTGGCACGATTCTTGTTTTCAATTTCCACATTTACTTTATATTTTGACAGTTTTTCGAATTCCTTGGTTGCTATGTTACAATCCGCTGGACAAGCCATATAAATTAATAGGCAAGTTTATTATTATTATTATTATTATTTTGATATCTGTTACATGCACATTTCCTTCTAGGTCAAAACCGAGACCTTAAGTCAGAAATAGATTTATGACATTTTCTATTGGTTTACGGCTATTTCACGTTCAAACACGATCACTATAGTAAAGCAACGCCGAGTCTGGTCAGTACTTAGACAGATGACCGCTTGGGAATACTAGGTGCTGTAACCTTAAATGTGCGAGTGGTGTAATAGATAATGGCTCGGAATTGTTAATCGAAGAGCCGAATTCCAATTCTAGTTGGGTTCGTTATATTCCCTTACGCGCAAACACCTTTGGGAAAGGTATGAATTCACATCTTTTCTCCTCATCTATGGGTTAAACATTAAGACTTGCATCACTAAAACCGTTATTACTTCAAAAGGAAAAATGCATGGAAAATAGTTAGATTTCGGCATTAGATAACTCGTAGCTAGTATTATGCCATTAAACAAAAGGAAAAAATATCACTGATTAGTTTTGTAAATATACAAAAGAAAAAAAAAACAAGCAAAAGACAAAAACAATCTCTATGATCACACACATTTTACATAATTAAAGCTCTTCGTAATATGTAAGCTGTAGTTGTGAGTACAATGTATTGTATTTATTTAAGGCATCAACTACTAGGAATCCTTTTAATGACTCTAATGGACCATTTTCCAGTCAATCCGAGGTTTCCAACTACAACTAGAATTATTGATGCCTGTGGGTGCCACTTAGATTTCCAGTCGAAGATCGTTGTATTTTGATAGCTTTTTGAAGAATGACATATTCCAAACTGCAGTGACAGCCATATCAATAAGAAAGCACATTCTGCTTTTGTGATCTCTGGTCACGATGTTTGGGCGATTAACTTGGACTATTCTGTTTGTTGTAAATTCCGATAAAATTGTCAATGTTCTTTGTCTGTAACCAAGTCTTAGTGATGTCCATACCAGTTTCCTTCCCATAAAAGTTGCATATTTTCTAGTAAAGATATTGACCCGTTCTATAATGCCGAGTTTATATTCAATGGGTGTGATATAAAAGGGTACATTTTTGGATATTTATCACAAAATCTGCAGAATCTTTTTCAGTGTTTGGTAATGTTTTATGTATTTGGTAATTTCTAGTTAGCAAGCACTGCTTCTTAGGTTTCATTTTTTAACTTTGCTGCACTAACGGAAATAGGGTTTGTTTACATCAGATTTTTTTAACGAATAGAGTATCGACAATGAATAGGCTTATCTTGCCATCGTTTTTTCATTTGGAACACTGCATTTGCCTTTGCTTGCATTTTTTCTTTGTTGCTTCAGTAGGTTTATTTGCTTATGAAATTCCCTTCTGAATTTGTCGACTTCCTTTATTACTGACTAAAGTGTCTTATTTCTTTCATGTTCTTTGACGCAGATCATCATTCAGTCTTCTGTATTATCCAGGTATCTTTGAAGACCGATTCTCGTGGTTTTTCGTAAGACAGTTCTAGTTGAACTAATCCTTTGAATCCTTCAGACAAAACGCTCAACATCAACGTTAGAATGATGCATCCTGTGACAAGTGAGAAACATTAGAGAAAGTGTTTATGGTTGATATTCTGTTTTGTGAATTCAACACGCCTGTAGTATTCTTTTCGTATATTCTTGTTGAGGATTCTTGTTTAGAAAACTACACAATATAATAATAACAAAAACAGAGGAAAAATGTAAGTATATTGAATAAAAGATATACATCCTGTACACGGTTAGTAGATTCAGGAATACTTGTTAGTAGGAGTTAAATGTATACACGAAGTAAGTCCGGGTAATAGTCTATATTCTTGTTGACCAACGAACGCCGGTTCAACTGATCTGACAAACACTAACTTTAATAACAACAACCCAACAGACAACTACAATCACAGTTCTCTGTAGGTAGGATTATATGGAAGAGTCTATTGAGTGTGTAAAAAAGGGTGACACCCCAACAATTCTCCTTCGTTTTGGTATATTCCTGACTCCGAAGTATTAAGAGAATTCTCTCTGTGTTAGTTTCATAATGTTTGTGAAAAAATCTAGATCTACTAAAATTCTCCCTTTCTTGAATATTATTTTTACAAATTTATCTAATCCGAAATCCATAGCGATGTCATTAAAGAAACATTTGACAGTATTAACATTACTCTTCAACTCATTGTCCTCTTCGGCAAATCTTTTCCATGTAGAATACGTAATTAAACACTTTCTTTTTTACTTTGGAACCATAGTTATTACTGTTTAGTTCATGCGAAAATGGTATTCAAGCCTTACAGAACAGCAGAGGCCACAGGGAGTCTCATTGAAAGATTCCTCGTCGGATATTCAAACAAGTGGAAGCGGCAATGTTATTGGTGGGATTTAGGTATAATCTGGTTTCCCACAGGTCCATGATATAGATATTGTTCGTTGTGGTGCAGGAGATATCGGCTCGGAACGACAAATCGAAAAGCCGAGTTCAAATTCCAGTTGAATTTCTTGCATTCACTTACGCACAAATACCCTTACTTCTCTTCTCTCTACTTATGGGTTAAATAGCAGGACAGATTGGGTTCTATAGTCTTGGCTGGCAACCAGTCTACCGCAGAAATCAATGGCAACCTACTGCGGGGTAATCTTCTGCCTAGTCAGTCATGTCTCTTTCGAGACATGATCTCCCAAAGTGTATATCACTTAACTGACTAAGTACCCCTGAGGAGACTGTACATGTTTAAAGCCTCAAGGACACAGTAGTGTGGCACACTATTAAAAGTTTTACAGTTAAACTAAAAATGTTTTACAGGTTAAATACCCAAGCTGTGATGACATTTCTACATTTTTTGAAGCAATTTTCCAGAATCAATTTATTTATCAGTAGTTGATCTTTGCAACCATCCGAACCTCTTTGGCATCTGTTTCAAGGAAATAATGTTGTTTTCATCGAGAAAAATGTAATTACAGTTCTCAGGACATACGTGACTAATTTACAGTCTCCTCGGGTATAGTACATCTCCATAAATATATCATGAACCTGTGGGAAGCCACGTTATATCTAAATCACACCAATGACATTGCCGCTTCCAGTTATTTGAATATCGGACGAGGAATCTTTCAATGAGAATGATCTGTTAATAGCCTACACTTTTTTGGATAATCTGTTTCATCCGTTTTTGGTAGGAGATATAAAATATCTTCAGTGATTCATTCTGGAATTTTACTGGGATTATCATCATCATCATTATTATTATTATTATTATTATTATTATTATTATTATTATTCATGTTTTATTTTTCAACCGGAAATTTTGCATTATGGCTGTTTTCCGTCAAGTCGTACGACCTCAGATAAGCAGCACATTTTGCAAAATATTTGTTGTGCCAAGTAACGCAGACTTCTGAAGAGAAGGAATACTAGATTCCGATTCTTTATGTTCAGTAGAGAGTTTGCAACGTCTCGATGAAAGCTGCAACAATAGTGACCTAAACGCTTCACATCCACACAGACGTCAGTGTACATTTTAAGCATTTCAATTTCTTTAACGTAGATATTATGATCATTAGGAACAGCATTAGGTCTAATTATTTTATTTTTTTGTCATCAGTAGTGATGTTTGGTTTGGCAGCCTCGAAGACAGAGCCGTGCTTAGGGCTCCTGCAGACCTCGCAATTGCGAGTGGGGAGGGCGCAAGTTCCCTAAGGGGCTCAAGGCCCCGAGAAGCCGCAAGGCCCTGGGAAGCCGCAAGGCTCCTTGGCTCCACAGATCTATTGTAATGAAAAAAATAAAATAATTATTAGGATTAACTAGAAAATTATTATCATACTTGTATGTTGAAATAGACATCTATCAACCCGTCTCGTTCTCTCTCTTTATATATATATATATATATATATATATATATATATATATATATATATATATATATATAATCTTTGATAGAAGCCTTCCATGCCCCGAAGAGGCCGCAAATCATTTGTAATTAAAAAAAAAAGATGAACTTGAGAGAGAAATCGCTTATAGATATCTGTTTCGACATACATACAAGAACATAGCATGTATAATCAAACTTTCAGGATGTTATAAAACGTTTAAGAAAATCTAAAAGTCTGCGAATTTTATAAACAAGAAATATCAACCTTGGTGCCAGGTAACTTTTGGAAAGGCATGTATCGTAAGGCCCGATCCGAATATAAATAACGTGCACTGACCGGGCAAGGCAATGATCTATATATTAATACTGTAGTACATACCTACCTACCTACGTGTGTCACGCTTTTGATTAAATGATTGAAATAACGTTTTTGTCGGTAAAGCTTCACACACACACACACACACACACACACACACACACA
Organism: Ascarosepion bandense; assembly: GCA_037127315.1. Taxonomy (NCBI): domain Eukaryota; kingdom Metazoa; phylum Mollusca; class Cephalopoda; order Sepiida; family Sepiidae; genus Ascarosepion; species Ascarosepion bandense. Next base: position 133,419 of record JBBBDQ010028659.1, on the reverse strand, counting down.
CACACACACACACACACACACACAAAAGTTCTGTCTGAATTTGATCAATTTAGACCGGTCATTAAGTATATCACAAGTTAACCCCACCTCTTAGTTTTTGTGAGCATATACTTGATTTCAAAGTTTTTCGCACCTGTGTGAGTAAATCTAAGACATTGATATTAATTCTCTCTTTTTCATTTTACATGTTTCTGAACTGTTAGTGAAGAGAGACAGGGGAAAGTAACGGATAACATATTTGAAGGACCTAATCAGGTGGATGACGGAACGAGGATTGCATGGTGTAACAGGAGAAGACATGCTCAGAGCCACCCGGGATAGGGAAACTTGGAAAGCCATGATCGCCTACGTCCTGAAGGGAAAGGGTGGGGGTGCTTAGATAGAATGCCATAAAATCAAAACTACTTAAAAAGAGAATTTTTTGTTATTATTGAAAAAGTTAAATTTTCATTTTGGTAGAGTCAACTTCTTTCAGACTAAAAACTGAAAAACAAAAGAAAATTTGGCTTCAGCATAATTGTAAGTGAATTTTTCTTTATTTAACTCTGATTTAAAGAAATGTAAAATGTGTTTTAAGAAACAAATCAAAGACTAAATACTGGAACTAGACGCCCATTTTTGCTAATAACAAAGTTTTTTTTCTTATTGAACTGTTTATTTAAATCTTCAATGAAAACCTTTGATCACATATACATATGTACACCCTACATTGATGTTTGAAGCCCTATTTGCAACTTTACGTCCCGTTTCTGCACACCCTTTTTTGACTCACACCGTTTTTTTTTTGCCTATAACACTAGTGACAGTACACTTTTCTCAAACACTTTGTTACCTGTGGTATCTGTAACATTTGTTTAACAGCGTTAATCACGGACCACACGCCCGTTTCCATTTCCGATAGCAGATTTTTATATTTTGATTAATTGTATTTTGATAATTATTGAATACTGAGTCTAATCTAAAATGAAACGTACTCATGAATTCAGCGGGACCCAGAAAAGGAAGTTGAAATTACAGAAAGTAGCAAATGCTGTTGAAAAGACTCACAGGATATCTGAATTTTTCTCTTTCACCAGCTCGCAGTCAAACGTACGTGATAACCCTGGCGTTAACACACAATCCGTTTCTGATTCTGAGCATGGAAATTCAGTACCAGATGAGCAAGGGCCGACCAATTCAACGTTCGAGCATACTGATCCAAGGTATGTTCTGCCTTGTCGTATATCTGATGATCCTGCTGATTGGAGAGAATTAAATGAAACACAGCGTATTGATTTGGTTTCGAAGGGTTCAGTTCAGCTGACGGACTATGATTTCCCATTAAACCAGGAAAACCCACCGCGAAAATTTTCAGAAAGTAACTATTATTTGACACTGAAAAAAAAAACTTCACGCATTTTCTTTATGAGTTATAAAGTTTGTATTTATCGCATCTTAGTAGGGCTGTAGGGGCCATTTAGTACTTAATGACTTTCTCCTACATCGTGACATTTTAAAATGACTTGGTACGTTTAGCAATATTGTGTTACTACTAATTTGTTTTGATTTATGTATTTATTTTTTCCCACTCTATACCAACACTTTCTGACACCCCCGCAGTTTTTAAATAAACACCTGAAGTCTAATTTTTGACAGTATATAAAACTTTTTGTAGCAAAATGCTTTTGAAATTTGGGTTTAAATTTTTTGAAAATTTCTTGAAAAAACGTGTAGAAGATTGAGAGCCGAAACGTACTGAAGTGGCTATAAAAATAACTAGGAAACCACCAAAAAGTAGTTAAAAGTTGTGAAAACGTTCGTAATGTTTAGCTTCAAAACGCCAATTCAGCGATTTCTTTCGTTTTTTCATGATAACGGAATATCTGCATTCCGTGAGTGGGTTATTTTGTTAAAATTATCATTTATTGTGGGTTCAGTTTGTTAGGGGGCGCAAGTTGTATTTTGCGGGCAGAGGGGCCGCAAGGCGCATTCTTCGGGGGTGTCGATGTTACTAAGCACGGCACTGCTCGAGGATGCGGTCTGTTTTGTTATTAAAATTCTTTGAGATCTTGACTTTGTCGTTCTTGGTCACCTTCTCTGTTTAGTGATCCTAGCATTTGGGTTTGATTTCAGATTCATACTTCCGACATGAACATCAGTGCAGATAAGAGGTCATTTTACCATGAAGGCGCTTGTATCTGTAATAATCTGTAATAATATAAACTAGTTTTAACCTGTAAAAATTTCAAGGTTTTCATATTTTAATATTCTGATAAATCTTAGTTCTTCAGTTAATGATTCAATACTAGCTTGGTAAATTCTATGAAAATAAAATATCCGTAGAAATTCCCCTGTTGCATCATTAAATATTTGAACTTAACAACATGCTACAATAACAATTCTAGAAATAAAGTTTTCTCTTTTTTTTGTTCATATCATTTCTTATTGCTTGCTTTCATTCTCAGTTATGTTTACAGATTTCTTGTCTCTCTTCTGCTCGTAATCGTACTCGTCTTCTTCTCTGTTATTCTCTTGCTATTACAATGATTTTCTCCGGAAATATAATGAATTTAGAAAATATTTTAATACAATTAATTTAATAGATTACAGCAAAAGCGTGACACACGTAGGTACATAATTAGGTATCATTGTATTATAATATAAAGACTACGACTTGCGATCTTTTTCTTTTTAATCGTTTCACCCCATGCAAGGCAATAACGCCACTGATGCGCAGGGGGCTACAGAAGAGTAAAAGATTAGAAAAGAGGAGAGTAAAGAGAAAGACGAACCAGTTATAGGGGGTATCAAAGAAAGGAGCAAGAGAAGGATGGGAATACAGGTGTGATGACAATTGCAAAGGTAGAGAGAAAGGAAAAGATATACAGGGTGATGTAGATAGAACTAAATTCAAGTGATTAAGAGATGGGTATTGACATTGCATTTAAATTCCAGGAGGTTGTAGCTCTCAGAAAAGCTAGAATATGGAAGAGAGTTCCACAGGCAGGAAGTGCTTGCCTTTTTCATGCTGATAAAATAACGATATTCTCTCTAAATAAAATGACACCCGTAACACGTAGATATAAACAAATGTAGACAGCATATATTTTATTCGCTCTTCAGGTGACGTGCCGTAGAATAGGAGATGGAGTCAGAAGTGTCAGGGGGCCAGAAGCTGCGCTTGTCCGCGGTTTTTCCTGTGTCTTTTTCGGTCTGTTTTCTGATCTCAAATGCTAACGGACTGCTACTACTAATAATTTCTGTCTCTTATATAAGCGACTACGTCATATTTTGACACATTGTTTATTCAATTTCAAGGTTCATATTATTCATATGACCTTGGCTACGCTGGTTTCAAAACAATCAAATATTTTCCCGACACGGAGAATTTTGCGCGCATTCTTAATTTTGGTAACAATCAAATATTTATCAAAACAATATCTTTTTTTTCTAGCCAGTTTTCATATTTTTTGTTGTTTTATAAAATAAATTTTTTCTCGACATTGTTCACCAGCTCAGATAATCTACAACACTCTGACGAGAAAAACTTTCTGGCCCGACACAGTGACCCATTCGTCCTAGCAGTAGATACAGCTTCAGATCGGTAGAAATGTGAGGCCAAGAAGGGACAGTGTGGAGTTCTCCAGAAAACTATCGTCATCCATTCTAATAACAGATCAGAAAAAAAAAACGCATGCAGTAAAATTTTTGGTTTGAGGCAATTTTTAAAATCTGAGAAAATAGTCAAACATCAATAATTTTTTTAATGACTTTTTGGTAATACCATGAACTTTTCAGCGCTTTGCTGTTGTAATAAATAAATATATACATAAATTAGAATGAATGAACGAAAGAGAAAATGCACAGGATGTTTCAGAAGTGCTAAAAAGGAAAGATAAGTACCAAAGATGAAAGATACGTGGGGCAGGCAAGAAGAAATATGAAGACGAGTCAGTAAAAGAGTTTAAAAAAATCTCACCGGCGGAATGTGGCTTCCCTGTGCCCCTTCTATAAGTATTTTCACGGCTTCTGCTCCGATGAACTTGGGTCATTGGTGCCGCCTAGATACGAATTTACACGAGATACTAGATTAGCAACTAGATCCCACCCTTTTACAGTGAAACAGATAAGATGAAACCGTAATTTCTACTCCAACAGCTTCTTTTCTCGGGTTTCCCGCCTGTGAAATTCCCTTCCACATGCCTGCTTCCCCGACGACTACAATCTCCAGGAGTTTAAATTTAGGGTCAATAGACACCTCCTATCACACTAACTTGCATCTATTCTCTCAAACACTTTCACCATCTACCCAACCCTCATTCTCGGTATCCTTACCCGTCTATCACCCTGCTTCTGACATTTGCTATATCTAAGCATCCTTTCTCATCACTTCCCCGACCCTATGTAACCCCCTGCGCAATAGTGGCAGTGGAATGCCTTGCTCGGGGGTGAAACGATTTTAAAAAAATTCATCTCAGAGCGATGATAAAGAAAATAATCGAAAAATGAAAGTTAGTCAAGCAGGACGACATTCGCCATAATATTAGTTATTGACGTCAGGGGTCTCGGACGACTGAACAGCACGGCGACGTCGCTGCACGAGCACCTGCTCATCTCATAAACAGATTAACGTAACGGCGTTATCGGGGGTCAAGGTAACGCAATTACCATCCGATTGCCACTATATTTCATCAATTTGTTGTTGTTGTTGTTGTTGTTGTTGTTGTCTGTGTTTTATGATTTGATGGAGTCGCAAATGATCATACGGTGCATTAGAGACTGACGATTGCGTGCGTGAGAAACTCCTGAAAAAGCGCATGAAATGTCGATAAAAATATGAATCACTTCTGTTCTACTACGTCCGAAGAAATGTCGAAAAATACTCGGCTTTAATGAGAAGCCTGGAAAAAGTTATCATGTCTCGTTATTTACTTAGCTGTTTTTAAGTGGGTCGCGGCGAGAAATTTTCAGAACTCTCCTATATTTACGGTTATTAAGAAACAACATAAAATTTAATGTAATTTTCACGATTGAATTTGAATGTTCATAAGATCAATCGATCGATCTACCTATCGGATTCTGTTCACTGTCTATCCATTATATATCTCATTCTTTTCAATATCTATATATCCCATTCTGTTCACTATCTATCTATCTATCTATCTATCTATCTATCTATCTATCTATCTATCGTACCAACTGTCAGGTATGAATTCGTAAATTCCACTCTAAACTTATGCGATCAGATGTTACTATTATTTACATTATTTACACACATTCTAATGACCACATCTTTGTTGTAATATTCCGTCCTTTTATCCATCGTAGACATTTTAAGGTTTTATCAACTAATCTTCAGGGAATTTCTCTGAACCCTTTATCTAATATACGGAAGACAAATTGTTATCGCCCCTGTGTCCATGCCTAGGTATATCTCATCTTATTCTTTTTCCCTAGACATAGCCATAGATTAAAAAATGGGTTCAGTTCGAAATGCCTTGAAGGTTATTCAGTTCGACATAACTGAAGAAAGAAAGATAGCAAAACGGTCAGTGATAATAACAATAAATATTAGAACATTATTTCGACCGAAAATAATATATGTGAATTAGTTGAGTTTTATGCCTGAACACAGTATACCAGAGTGAAGCCATTACGTTGTAGTGAGGCTCAAATATTAGATTCGCTATTAACGAGTGCTTTTTAAGAGCAGTGATAGTTGGGTCCTGAGCAATTCAAAAACACATGTTGGATGCATCCAGGTGTATATAAAAAGAGGAAAAAATTAGAATAAAATAAAACGTTTATGTGTGCGTATGTTTATTTCATTGTATATGTCCAAGCTTCGCGTGTTGAGCTTAGCTGGAATTCGAGTTAGCGTCTTTCTATTTTGTATAAAACATTCAACACACCAATTCCAGTGTTAAATAAGGTGAGATTAATAATGGGACCGTGTCTTTTTTTATATACAGTGCCTTTCTCACTACACAATATTTCCGGTAATGTAATTTAAATATTTTGAGATAAATGCTCCTATTAGTATTCAAAACAACACAAAAAATACATCTTAAACAGCCAAACATAAAGATAAATTAGTAAAACCTAAAATGAAATCTTGAAAATGGCTAAAGAAATGGTCGAAAGCGTTTGGGTCGATGGACAATACGGACAATGTTTTCACTCCTTTACTCCCACCAAACGGAAAATGCAAGAATGTTGGAAACACTAAATAAAAAAATTAATAATTTTTCAAAAAGAAAGATTGCTGTCCAAACACAATTTTTTTGTAGGAAGTGGCTGGAATTGATAATGTTGCAGCCGCTTTTCGTACATATAAAAACTATAATCACTTTCTTAGTTTAGAAAACACATTGCTTTTTGGACCAATGAAAAACTCATCGCTTCTTGGACCAATGAAAAACACACGTCGCTTTTTGGACCAAAGCAAAAAAACACACCGCTTTTTGAACCAATGGAAAAATATTTCGCTTTATAGACCAAAGAATAAAATACATCGCTTTTTGAACCAATGAAAAAAAAAGTATCCTTTCATTGCGACAGATAGTTTACATACATACATACAGATATACATACAGACATACATACATACATACATACATACATACAGACAGACAGACAGGCAGACAGACAGACATTTTTACACTTCTTATCTCCAGCAAAAGGGAAACTTGTGAGAAAACTGGACAAATTAAATAAAAAAAAAAATAATAAAATTTTTCTTTTCGGTTGTTCTTGATGAAACATTTCTAAAAGAAATATTGCTGCCTAAATATATATGATGATTGCTCCGTCTTGTCAGAAAAGTGCCATCCCCTCATTCACTTCCTCCATCTGCTCATCTCGGCCGTGCGAGCTTAAATGGCTCTTAAGACCTGCCAGCGACCTTCATAGTTTTTGACAGATGTGTTATTACAAGTGATCCCTTGGGGCGGCAGCAGCAGGAAATTCATCCACATTAATTCTGAGGTGTTGTTTGAGTCCACCAGATGACTTACAAATATTTTGACATGATGGACAGAAGTAAATAGGAAATCCAGGAGTAGGATCAGCAAGGAGAGCTACAGAAATTATTCCAGGTCCAGTGGCCTAATGTGACCATATGATTAACCAGTCCAGCCTTAGACAACTGTTGTTGTGTCCTCCCTCTAAAGAGTCTATATTGGACTCTTGCCTACTATAAGATTAGTAGGAGAAAAGGCCTTGGAGGAACAGTCGAGTTGATTGAACGCTGGACAAGCGACACACGCATTAGTCATGTAATACTCTTCTGTTGTATTTACTCTTAAATATACAATATTTCTATAACAAATGTTATAGAAATATTGAAATGTTATTTCTTAAACCTTTCACTTGGTCACATCTTGGTGACGAAGGATTCGAAGAAACGAACTTCACGTGAAGTCATAAAAAATTGTGGGTGACCAGTGTCTACAACAGTGGTGAAAGAAGTAATTTTAATCAAAAGGGTATCCAGTGTAATTACAATACTAACAGAAAAAATAAAGAATCTCTTCAAAACAATCGGAATTCTACAAGTTCAATTCAGTGGTTAAGAAGAAGGTTGGTTAATCTTTTAATTTTTTATCTAACAAGTCATTAAAAGCACTGTATAAGTCCAACAGACTTATTGTTTTTGCTGATAGAGTAAAATAAAAATTTACTCCCTTTCTCGCTTTTAAATTTTTCAGAAAAAGAATCGTACGAGTCAAACAGACTTGTTGTTGGTTAAGAGGGGAAAAAAAATTCCCCCCTCTCATTTCTTATTTTAATTACCACTGCAGAAAAAATGGACGATGTTAAAAGTGCAATGTTAGAGCTGATGAAACATCAACAGGAATAATAATTATTGTTGGAACAGAAATATTTGGAATGATAAGAAAAATTTCAACCAGAACATGCAGAATACCAGAATAAATTTGAGGAATTGCACCTGGGAATTCAGATTGGAAAACAGAAACTTGAAGAAATGCTCCTTCAAACACAATGAGCAAAGGCACTTGTATAACATCCATCATAAGCCAAAATGAGGACAACGAAAACGCGTTCACACAAAATTCTATATGGAGTGCTATTTAAAATTCCACGTTTGTCACCCGAAGAAGAAATTACTTTCGCTTCGTGCCTTAGACATTACGAGGACTTATACAATACGGACTGTTCAAGTTGGGATGACCATAAGAAAGTGCCCCCACTCCCCAGGAAATTCGGCACAGCAGAATATATTAAGTTGTTAACTATATTTTGCCGAAGAGGACCAGCAACTTGAAATTTAAAGAGGTGGTTCAATCATTAACAGAAGTTTTCAGTTCAAAAACATCACTGTTCCACAAGCGTTAGAAATGCATGAATCTCACCCGCAAAGAAGACGGAAATTATACTACTTTCGCGAGTGTAGTCAATAAACACTGCGATGACTTCGAATTGGCAGAATTAAGCGCCAATAATTTTAAATGCCTGATTTTCTCCATGGTTTGATTTCAGCGAAAAACGCCGAAATACGTTGTAGGATACTTAGCAAGCTTAAAAACGAGCTCGACGTTATTTTACAGCAAGTTGCCGAAGATTTCCAACCTTTCGTGAGCACCAGAGAGAATTTGTAAAACATTGACCACATTAAAAAAATACGCAAAAAAAAAAAAAAATTAAAAAGTATCTATCAAAAAATAATAAAATTAATTTGCCGCCAAGATCATGTTTCGGGTGTGTTCAATTACATTAATATAGAGATTTTCCTTTTGATGATAAAAAATGTTTTAACTGCGATAAATTAGAACACAAAAGTTCCCACTTCAGGATTAAGAACAAGTAAAAAAAAAGGTTTGTAAAAATTACCAAATCTGATGAACTAGAAAACCGCAATATCAGGAAACATATTGAAGTACAAATATTTAACAAAAATATAAGGCTACAGCTTAATTCGGGTTCAGTCTTATCCATGATTAATTATCAACCATAGAAAAAACAGGGTAAGCCGACTTTGTTAAGAACAAACCGAATAGCTAAAAGTAACTTGCAACCCTATTAATTTTATGGTCGAGTTTATAACGAATGTGTCATTCAAAAGTAAAACTTTATAACTAAAGCCGTATATTATGAAGAATACAAGTAATTTGTTCAGGACTAATTAGCAACAACAGTTTCAACGTTGGGATATGCCTATTAACTTCTTATGTCAAAAAGTCGAAAATTTGACTGACGAAGCAGAAAATGCGAATGGTGGAATTAAAAAAAAATTACCGACGTTTTCAGTGAAAGACTAGGAAAATGCACAAAGATGTCTGCTAAGTTCGAGTTAAAGCCAGATTTAAACCCAGTTTTTAAGAAAAAATGTAATGTTCTGTTCGTCTCTCTGAATCGACTTGATGAAATAGGAATTCTGAAAAGGGTTGAATATAATGAATGGGCATCTCCCACGGTTTATATTAAAAAAAGAGCAAATAATTTCGTGTATGTGCTGACTTCTCATATATATATATATATATATATATATATATATATATATATATATATATATATGAGTTGAATATATGGATTGAAGTCCAACAAGATGAATAGGATAAGTAAAGAAGAGTTAGTTTCAAAATAGTAGCGAAATAATGTATACAAATATCAAGTGATAGATGAATTTCATTTTTAAAATACTAAATAAAGAAATTTTTTTAGAAAATCTTCCGTAGCCAACCCCTAGTTTATTACGAACTCTTCATTTAAATCAGTATTTTTACACTTTAAATGATTTCCCAGCCCTTGTATTCAACACGAAAGGGTATATCACGGATTTCAGCAATTATAAAACCGAAAAACTATTTGAAATAAATTAACTTCAACATTTTGATGATTATATATAGAATAACGGTTAGATGAGTTTTTAATATACTCTCATTGGTTTTGGACCCACTCTCAGATGACATGCAAGGGTAATTCAATGAATTTGAAATGTCTGCATGAAATCATCGGAATTTTAATTATCAATGCATGTAAAAAATATTATATTGGAATTCATCTAGCAGATATTGACATACTTAGAAAAGGTTTTACAAGTCAAGCACTGTAAAATACAAATATATATTATTAATGTTAACACACAGCACACAATTTGCCAACAGCTACACCATGTTACCATTTTGATTATTATAAATTTTATTACAAACATGACGACTTGACCAAGTGCCATCTATCTTCAGGTGCCCAATATTTTTGGCTATGAGATACCTATTATTTTGGATTGTGATATCAGTTGCTCAGTCCTGCTAAACCAATGTTTCACTACCTAATCCAGGGATTGAACGCAAACCCACCAAACCACAGTAAAATATGTTTGACCAAATTGTATATATATGATTGAATTAAAACACGCCAAAAGAAACACACACACACACACACACACACACACACACACACACACACACACACACACACACACACACACATTTAACTTCTTCAATGTGATGTCTCCTTTAAGTACTTCTCACTTTGACACAAGCTCGTCAAGCAGTTGACTCGATACCTTTACCTATCCCTCTTGTCCACAATATTTTCAAAACCCTCTTTCCTAGTAGGTGTCTAAGAAATTTCAACTTTTCCTTTTCTTTCCATTTTCTTGAAGAAATCCTCATTATTTACTTTCTGTAGGTTGTCAAAAAAACAAATCGACTTTCAATAAATGTAGTGACTTTCGAAAGTTTTCAAATTACTGTTCATTTTGACGTTGTTTTAGACATTAAAACTAGAAGAAATCCAGTCAAAAGAAACAGATTTGTAAAAATCAAATTTATTTTAATATAACTTACTGTAAGCTGTAAAAACTTGTTGAAATCACTTTCTTTTTGATCGAAAACAATTTGATTTTCAATAAATTTAGATGCTTTTGAAAATTTTCACACACCGAATTAGTTTTCATTTTGACGTTGTTTCATTTTGACGTTGTTTGACGTTGTTTCAACTAGCGGAAATTCAGTCAGTAGTAATAGATATAAGTACCTCAACTTCATTACAGAAAAAACAGCATAACATGATGTTAAAAGGGCTCACTCAAACTTAATAAAAACAAAGTTTTATCATCAAAATGTTTATGCTATTATTAAGAGGAACGATCAAATTTTGTTGTCATTTTTTTAAATTTTTAATCCTTTCTAACACGTTCGAATGTCAGTTAATTTTTTTGTCTGCTGTTAACGATTCACGCTATGTTTACGTAATGTGCCTTTTAATGAAAACGTAATATTACTCAAATAGTTTTTTTTGCATTGAAAGACACATTACTTTGAAAGTTCTTGCAAAAATCAACTAATTGTCTGATTTTAATGAAACATTCAGGGCTTATTCACAAATTAAATGCAATTATTTATGCTATTATTATTTTTAGAAAATCTTGGTAAAAATATTTTTTACATCTGTTACCCCCACCACCACCACTCCAATTATTTGCATAAAACTTCTAGAAATACGTTATATATACCATTTTTTATTATTAGTGAAATGCAGGACTCATTGGGAAATGTAAATCATGTAACTTTTGTTTCAACTACGAGACCATTTTTCCGAAAATCTGCTCTGAATAGTAAAAGCAAAATGCATTAAAACTACGCTATTTTTATTGTAGCTAAACTTTTATGAATAATATAATTTTAGAATGCCATATTCTGAAGAAGAGAAAACATCAATAGATAATTAATTTTATAAGAACTGTTTACACTTTTTTTGCTAATTAAATTTAGAACATCTTTTAAATTTCTTCCAGTTACCTAGTGATTTTGGTTATTAATTCATTAAAAAACAACTTTATTTACAAATCGAAAATTTAAAAGCTTAATACAAATCATTTAAAATTTAACATCTTTAAAATAATTTCTAAATATTTTTATCTCTTACTATGGAAACTTATTAGAAACTTATCATTAAAAGATAACATGTTTCAAGGATTGTTCTCCTTACAAAATGTTAAATTGGGTTATGTGAATTTTTGGTCACCATACTTCTAGACTGATTGATAACAGGGGCTGTCATTGCCTACTTGAAAGGTCAACGAGTCAGACCTTTGTGATTAAGAAAAACTTTTATTCAAAATTTCATGCCATAAACAAGTAATATTTGCTTCAAATTAGATTAATTTAATTTTAATTTGATCATTTTCAAAACAAAATACGAGTGAGAGCTCTATATTTTATTTTTGCAAAATTTTTAAAGCCGATAATCAACTTCTGTTTACAAATGTGTAGATCGCTCAAAAAATTGCCCAAAAAATTTAAAATTTAAACAAAATCTCAAAATTTTAGATTCCAATGAATATAATTTCTGTTTTAAATACACCAGGGTATTTTGCTTAGTGGAAATGGTAAATTTCATCATATAGCTTTCAATTAAGCTAAAATTAAAGTTTCAAGGAAAAGTTTTTTTTTTATCTTTTTAAATTCAAATTGAAACTTAGATATTGATAATGGAGTGGAGGTACCTAAATAGATATTAACTATTTTTTTCATATTTTCAAACGTTTGTAAAAATCAATTTGTTTTAAAATAGCTTTCTGTAAGCTGTCGAGTCTAGATGTAATCACTTATTTTTGATCAAAAAACATAGATTTTTAAATAATACAATGTGTTTTTGAAAGTTTTCGAACTCCAAATGAGTTTTTAATATAACATTGTTTAATTTATTAAAACTATTTGAAATGGCGCCAAAAGAAACAGACTTTAACTTCTTTTTCCTTGTTTTTAAAAGTTTGTAAAAATCAAATTTCTTTTAATATAACTTTCTGTAAGCAGTCGAAACTTCTTGAAATCACTTGTTTTCGATCGAAAACAATTCGATTTTCAATACATTTAGGTGCTTTCGAAAGTTATTAAATACCAAATTGCTTTCAGAGATCAATTACTTTTTCCAAGTTTTCAAATGTTTGTAAAAATCAAATTTCTGTCAATATAACTTTTTGTAAGCTGTCGAAACTTGATGTAATCAACTATTTACGAACAAAAAAAAATTCAAATAATTTCATGTGTTTTCGTAAGGTTTCAAACTCCAAATTTTGAATACAACGTTGTTTAAAGTATCAAATTTAGCTGAAATCTTGGCAAAGCATTACTGATAGTCACCATGCAGTGTTGATTTCAATATCCTCAGTATAAACATTGTCTCTCCGATAATGTGTAACCTTTCCCTATAGATATTTTTTAGTTTCAAACTGTATCTATCTATGTGTGTGGGTGTATGTGTGTGTGCGTGTGCATATGCGTGTTAGTGTTAGATACTGACTAAAATGTCAGTTTGTTGGATAAACAAAGCTAAACAAAGTATTAAGAGATGAAAACATTTATGTTAGAAACAAAGTGCAGTGAACTGCTTATATAAGTCAATGGTAGACCATTTCCTCAGGAATAAAGATGAGACATGAATCAACCTACAGTTGGTTCCACAGAAGGATGCTAAGAATACAATTGGAAGAACATATAGGAAACTTTGTAATTTTAAGTTTTTACAACGAAAATGGTAGAAAGAATGAAGTTACTAGAAAATAAATGAGAAATGAAGGCTTGGAAAATTTGACACGAATAGAACATAGCGTATGTTAGAGAGACATAGGAAGACGGTGAGTAACCTAATTAATAATTTGGCGGGGGATTAAATGGATACAAAACCAGGTGCTGGGTAAGATGGAAATGTCATTCTGTTCATTTTATCTATCTATCTATCTATCTATCTATCTATCTATCTATCTATCTATCTATCTATCTATCTATCCCGGTATGTCCATATCTATCTATCTATCTATCTATCTATCTATCTATCTATCTATCTATCTATCTATCCCCGATGTCCATATCTATCTATCTATCTATCTATCTATCTATCTATCTATCTATCTATCTATCTATCTATCTATCTATCTATCCAGTATGTATATCTATCTATCTATCTATCTATCTATCTATCTATCTATCTATCTATCTATCGATCTATCTATCTATCTATCTATCTATCTATCTATTCCGGTATGTCCGTATCTATCTATCTATCTATCTATCTATCTATCTATCTATCTATCTATCTATCTATCTATCTATTCCGGTATGTATGTATCTATCTATCTATCTATCTATCTATCTATCTATCTATCTATCTATCTATCTATCTATCCAGTATCTATCTATCTATCTATCTATCTATCTATCTATCTATCTATCTATCTATCTATCCCGGTATGTCCATATCTATCTATCTATCTATCTATCTATCTATCTATCTATCTATCTATCTATCTATCTATCTATCTATTCCGTATGTCCGTATCTATCTATCTATCTATCTATCTATCTATCTATCTATCTATCTATCTATCTATCTATCTATCTATCTATCTATCTATCTATCTATCTATCTATCTATCTATCTATCTATCTATCTATCTATCTATCTATCTATCTATCTATCTATCTATCTATCTATCTATCTATCTATCCCAGTATGTCCATATCTATCTATCTATCTATCTATCTATCTATCTATCTATCTATCTATCTATCTATCTATCTATCTATCTATCTATCTATCTATCTATCTATCTATCTATCTATCTATCTATCCCGGTATGTCCATATCTATCTATCTATCCCGGTATGTCCATATCTATCTATCTATCTATCTATCTATCTATCTATCTATCTATCTATCTATCTATCTATCTATCTATCTATCCATTCTATTCATTATCTATCTATCTATCTATCTATCTATCTATCTATATTTATGTGCGTTTATAAGATAGATAAATGTAAAAAGAAAGAGATTGGGTGCCTGTTTTATTGAATCATTATCGTTATTGATGTCATGAATCGCTAAACAAAGACTAAAACGACATCGAAGTTTCGAGTCATTAACTGCTATTAAGTAGGTAAAAAAATTACACAACGAGATAAAGACAGCAATAACAACAACAACAAAGAATGTACGTAATTAGCACATCTGTTATTGCTATTTACTGTGACTGCAGTAATCGTCATGCTAGATATGTTAAATGGTTGATCATGTTTTGCCCTAATTTTATTTCATGAGAGCTGAGTCAAAAATAGAAAAAAACGCATGAAGGAAAATTTAAGTCTTCAGGACTTTGCCTCTTTATAGCATACTAGCAGTATAGTCCGGTGTTGCTCGGGTGTAATGAAAACTTCAAAACTAATCCATGTTCCTGGAGCTTAGACTCTTTGGACGTTGGCACGAAATACTAAAAAGCAATAGTTGTTTCTAGTTAAAGCGAAACCGTAGACTGAAAGAAAAATGAATGGATGTAAGTCAAATTTTGATTTCCTGGTATCGATATCAAATAAGTTTTTTTCGTAGTAAACTGAATTTTGAAGTCTAAATATGTCCTCTGAGTAAATAGCATCATGGCTGAGACTAAGAACTACAATTATACCTACTTAGAGTCAAACCCGAAGCAAAAACTAAAATAAAAGGGCTGAAAAAATTACAGACATACAGGCAGATAAACAGACACACACACACAAACATCTTGCTTTTATATACATATATTATCGATTTTCTGCACTATTATAAGAACTGCAACCCTCAAACTTCTGAATATTGTTTCTTATGTTTTTGTCTATGAGTGTATCAAATTTGATTAAAATCGGACCACTCTTTCAATAACCCGATTTTATTTTCTGTCAATATACCTAATAAAAGATTAAATATTTCTTGTTCTAATACTTTTGCACAGTACTGTATTCCATAAACCTTAGCTGTCTTTTTCTGTTGCTATATGTTTCCTTTCGTTTGCATCCTCTCCAAATCCTTGTCGATGCTCGCATTCTATCCTCAGCATCCTTCTGTAGGACCACATTTCCGTTACTTCGAGTCTTTCTGTAATCTTTAAGGAGATCATCCAGAAAATGGAAGGAAATGGCCCGATTCAGCATTGAGTTTCAGTAATATTTGTCATTCTGAACGACTGTGTAAGAGCTACTCGGCAGGAAACCTACGCCATCACCTAGAACGCGGCTAAATTGGTTACCTCCTCACATAGTTAAGCGCTTCTTCAACGCTTTTATTTTTTTATCTGGTACGACTCCTACGTTTATTTGACATACATCGATAAAAAGGGAATTACATTTTTGTAGTTGTACTTAGTGTCAAAATGAGTTAAATTATTTATTCAAATTTTTCTAAAACGTATTCAAGAATTCATACAAAGTAAATTCTTGCTTGTTTATGTACGTTTCTGTCCTATAATTAGTATTAGTAAAACATTTCTAGATTTGGGAGAATGAGTTCAGCTTCAATATTTCTTATAAACACAATTATAGCATTAGCTAAATATAATACAAATATTCGTCTAAAAAAGGAATTCTTCCTCATAACCACATTAGATAAAAATTGGTTTGCTTCCTTATAGTAGCTATTTGGTTCAAAATATAAATCCTTCCGATAGCAAATATTCGGCTAAAAATGAAATTCTTCCTGATACCAGCTTTTCGGATAAAAGTTTTCTTCGTGATAGATATATTTGGATCAAAAAAGTCTTTACTAAGTGATGGTAACCTTTCAGACCGGAATGGAATTCTCTCATGATAGAAGCTATGCGTATCAAAGTATTGTTCTGCAATAACAAGTATTTGAAACATAATGCATTTGCTTCGTTATAGCAGCTTTTCGAATCACAATGGATTCTTTTATTAATGCCAGTTACTCTAAGCAACATTATTCTTTTTGTGACAGTAGCTATCCATATCAAAATGGAATTCATTCCTGATAAACGCTATTACATCAAAATGGATTCGCTTTGTAATGACAATTATTTGAACTAAAGCCGATTTGAATTTGATAGCAGCTATTCAGATCAAAATTGATTAGCTTCATAATAGCAGCTACGGTATATACTTACTTTTACGGTCTATTTAGACAAGGTTTTGTCAATTATTTTTGCTTTCAAGAATCATCTCGACTTATACTATGTCTAAACTTAGTAAATTTTTTCCGTATTTTTTTAAATTGGAGTAGATAGTACCTAATTTTGCGCAGTTTCACACTCCACGCGCGTTTTTTTTTAACAGGAGTAGAGGTGATCGCCTTGTTTCTTGTTTGGGAAGAGGATCTCGGTCCATTTCCCTGATTCTTCGTTCCTAGTGTTAGTTCAGCCGGAAGCTCTTTGCAGTTATTGAGTATAGTGGCAACGTCTCTTCATTCTGAGGGTGCCGGGTTGGCAGTTTCCCGGTTGCTGCTTCCGACTGGTAGTTAGGAGCCCAAACTCTTGCGTAGCGTCTTGAGGGGCTGCTCTGATCAATAGTTGAATAATATCGGGGTTCCTGTAGTGCCCTATCGCGCATAGACTGGCGTCGCTGCATGAACATCCGGTGGGCAACCCCGAGGCCACATTATGCTGCAAGCTGCGCCAGTCACCATCCTTCACATGCTGCAAACAGTGACCGACTAATTCTACTCTAGACCTCTCTCTCTAAGTAAATCTCTATGAAAACAAGCAAACAAAATAGCAAAACTAAACTAGATAGTCAGCAAACGCCCAAACCTGGCTGCGTCTCCTTTGCAAACATACGAGGTATCCGCACTAACTTTTACAGCGTAGAATCATTTCTTCAAACTAACTCACTTAATATCTCAGCTCTATGTGAAACTAACTTTGACCTTTCTATCCCCTCTTCTGCGTTTTACGTTTCTGGTTACCTTCCCCTCTTCAGGAAGGACTCCAATGTCCATATGCATGGGTTTGGTGTTTATGTCAGCGAACACCCCACTCTAGCTAGAGTGACAAATCTTGAATCCCTTGATCATTCTTTCACATGCTTCCGTCTCTCACTTCTAAGCTCGGTTAGCTATCTCTTCTTTCTCTACCGCTCCCCATCCTCCTCTGACTGTTCGGTACTTGATAGCATCTCTAACAATATCGACAAGGCCATTTCTTTTCATCCATCTGCCTTTATATTTGTGTTTGGTGACTTTAACGCCCACCACACCAAGTGGCTGGGAAACCTTGCTGGTGTCCACACCAAAAATTTTTCAATCACTCTTCTCTAATAACCCTAACGGAATGGACTCACTACTAGACCTCTGCTTCACTTCCATCCCGGACTCTTGCACTACCAAGCAGCTCTGCCCTCTCGGAAACTCTGACCACGCCGTAGTTTCCGAAAACATCTCATTCCACTCTCACTCTACCCAAGAAACTCAGACCAGCAGAATACCCTACTGCTACCAAAGAGCAGACTGGGATTTGTTCCGCGACTTGTTGAGTGACGTCCCTTAGAACAACGTTTTTAGTCTTCCCGTCGAAGACTGTGCATTCGAGGTCTCCTCTTGGGTTAAGGCTGGCATCGATGCTTTCATTCCAGCCAGGAAATTTCAGCTTAAATCCCATTCGTCTCCCTGGTTCTCGCCCGCTTGCTCGGCCGTCATTGCCCACTGGAATCATTTGTTCCGGCTCTATCGAAGCCATAACAGGCGCCTTTTCGCCTCAGCTCGTAATAAGTGTAAAAAGATACTCAACGAAGCTAAAATGTTGTTTGCTGTTAGAATGAAGCAAAGCATAGCATCCTGTAAGTTCGGTGCCAAAGACTACTGGCGACTCTGTAAAAGCGTGCTTAACAAGAGTGAAATCTCAATACCCCCACTAATCAATGAATTTGAGATCCTCACCTCTTCAGCGGACAAGGTTGAATGCTTTGCTCGCAGATTCTCTACCAATTCGAGGCTCGATTCGTCTGGAGTACCTACATCCGACTTCCCACCTAGAACTGAGGCTCAACTAAATGACGTCCACATTACTCCCTCGCTGGTCTCTAACATAATCTCTAAACTTGACCTTCACAAAGCGAGCGAGGGAATGGAATCCCAATCATAGTCTTGAAAAAAATGTGCCCCTTAACTCTCCTCTATCCTCTTTAAAATCTACAACTCCTGTCTATCTGCTTCCTGCTTTCCTGTCTGTTGGAAGTCTTCCTCTGTAGTTCCTATATTTAAGAGTACTGGAGAACCCTCGGACCCCATTAATTACCACCCTATCAGCCCCTTCCGATCTTTGGCAAAGTTCGACAGAGTCTGGCATGCTGGCCTTCTACGCAAACTGCGGAGCTATGGTATAACTGGACATTTGTTTGAGCTAATCTAGTCATTCCTCTCTAATCGCACATTGAAGGTAGTATTAAACGGACATGCCTCCCAAAATTACCATACGAACCCGGATGTCCCTCAAGGCTCTATCCTAGGTCCTACGCTCTTTCTGATCTACATTAACGATCTCCTCGATGCTATAAGATCCTAAGTAGGTATGTACACCGATGACGCCACAGTTTACTCTCTCCTCGATCAAAAATCCGGTGTGGGCGATAAAGCGAACCTCGCTGCCGAGCTGGAGAAGGACCTCCAATCCTTGATGGACTGGGGTAAGAAATGGCTCGTAAATTTTAATGCTTCCAAAACGAAGCTGCTATCAATTAACCATCATACACAATCGCTCTTACCTCCCATCAGCATGGAACAGGCCTGCTTCCCTGAGAGTAAAACGGTACGCCTCCTTGGCCTCAAACTCTCAGCGGACCTCAAATGGAATGACTATATCGAATCCATTGCTAAATCCGCTGCTAATAAAGTCGGTTCTCTGTGCAGAGCTCGGAAGTTTTTCCCGCCTGAGTCCATCCTGCACATATATAAATTTACCATCAGCCCAGGTATTGAATAATACTGCCACATATGGTCCGGTGCCCCTACTATTCTCCTCGGGGACCTTGAAAAAATACAACGGAGAATCTGTAATATGATCGATGCCGACTTGGCAGCCCGGCTGCAGTCACTCTTTTACCGGTGTGATGTGGCTTCCCTGTGCCTCTTCTATAAATACTTTCACGGTTTCTGCTCCGATGAACTTAGTTCACTGGTACCTCCTAGTTATGAATTTGCAAGAGATACTAGATTAGCAACTAGGTCCCACCCTTTTTGAGTGAAACAGATAGAATATAACCGCAATTTCTACTCTAACAGCTTCTTGTCTCGCACTTCCTGCCTGTGGAATTCCCTTCCATATATTTGCTTCCCCCACAGCTACAATCTTCAGGAATTTAAATGTAAGGTCAATCGACATCTATCACACTAACTCGCATCCATTCTTTCAAACACTCTACCCATCTACCCAACCCCCATCCTCGGTATCCTCATCCCTCTACCAACCTCCTCCTTCTTCTTCTTCTTCTTCTTCTATGTGCCCTGTCCCTTCAGGACGTAGGCGATCATGGATCTCCACGTCTCCCTATCCCTTGTGGCTCTTAGTATGTTTGCTCCTGTTGCTCCTGGCAACCCCCGTTCCGTCATCCACCTGATCAGACTCTGCAGATATGTTATCCGCTGCCTTCCTCTGTCTCTCCTTCCTTCTATCTGACCAGTCAGTATCAGGTTCTCCAGGCTCTCCTTCCTCATTGCATATCCCAGGAACTTCAGTTTTCTCTTCCTGATGCTCAGCATCAATTTCCTTTTTGTTGCCATTCTTTCTAACACTTCGTCGTTGCTTGTATGCTCAGTCCACGATATCCGTAGCATCCTTCTGTAGAACCACATTTCGGCCGCTTCCAGTTTTTTCCTAATTTTCGATGATATTGTCCAGCATTCACAGCCGTACTGAAGAACTGACATCACGTAGCAGTCTAGCACTCTTTTCTTCGTTTCTATTGAGATCTTCCTGTGTGTTAGTATTTTGCTCATCTTCTGGAACGCGTCCTTTGCCATGCCAATTCGCCTTCTACATTTCCTAAAACTAACCACTCTTTCTCAGCACTTCCCTATGTAACCCTCTGCGCAATAGCGGCAGTGGAATGCCTTGCTTGGGGTTAAATGATTAAAAAAAATCCTTCATTTATCATGCTGAAGGTACCAGTTTCTTTTCGATTACCAGAGTAAAACCTGTAAGCATTTGCAAGGGTCGTAACATAGGAAACTAACGATCCCCACCAAAGTCTTACCATCACTCAAATCGAATTTTATGTGGCACGGGCACTCTCGAATTGTTTTGTTTGATTTTTCCTCAAGGCTTTCTGATGGTAAGAGTTCATAAAGTGTTGCTATAGATATGAATGACTAAACAGTTGCGCGTGGAACCCAGGGGTTGTTTTTATTCACACCGCAAGAACTAAATCTAATATAATCATAAGTTCTGAATTAAGACTACCTAGAATTTGTAATACGCAGCATTTACAGGATGAAAATACATTGAAAGTTCTGTAATGTTCTAATGTGTGTTGTGGTACAGTGGATATCGGCTCGGAACGAGAAATCGGGGAGCCGAGTTCAAATTCCAGTTGAATTCATTTCCTTCACTTACGCGCAAATACCCTTGGGAAAGGTATTAATCCGTCTCTTCCTTCCAGTTATGGGTTAAATAACAGGACAGATTGGGTTCTATAGCCTTGACTGGCAACCAATCTACCGCAGAAAGCAATGGCAACCTACTGCGAGATAATCTTCTGCCCAGTCAGTCATGTCTCTTTCGAGACATGACCGCCCAAGCGTGTTTCACGTATGGCACTTAACTGACTAAATGTCCTAATTATTTCATAATTACAAAATCCACGGGAACAAAAGAAAACAACCCAAGTAACATTCATGAAACAAGTCATTTGATACGAACTGCAACACAATAACAACAACATTTGAGAAGAATGACTACAATTTTAATATAGAATATGTTAACAATTTTTCCGAAAGCATTAAGATAATTAATCAACGTAAAAAACAATAATCACGAGATCGGTCAAAGACCGCAAACCTCTGCGAAAGCAATACCGACCTCATGTCAGCAAGAGATGATTATTAAAATGAGAATAATTGCAATAAACTTAAACGCTCTCAAGAGCGAAAATAACAAAAAATAAAAGAAGAAGAAAATGTAAAGTGAAATTAAAAATTGTTCTGAAAATATTGTGAAAGAGTTCGTTTTTACCTTTTAATATCCCAAAGTTGTATTTTGCCTTAATTTTATTCATTTACTAGCAGTTTCACTCGGGTCGTTTAAGGAATAATAAGAATAAAAAACATATGATATATTTACATAGTAAATACTTACACAAGGTCTACCCTCGTCACCTTTATAGATATAGGTAACAATGTAGAATGTAGGGTAAGAAGGGGCGGAGTAACATATATAGATATAGATAATATAAAGTGGGACTGATCGATTCTATATTATAATCAATACATAAACTGATCCCTGATATTGCAGGGTGATAAAATGTATTTTTCTACCCCTAATTTTGGCTTCCTGAAAGATTCCAAGGTGTCGTTAGCCTTCTAAAATTTTGACCTACATCTGACCGCAACTCCTGTCGAGCTAGACTGTAAAATGCAGGCGCTACGTCGAATCTATCCAACAAACAAATGTCAACCCTCATCACTTTTGTAGGTATAGATTTATTTTTTGCTTTTAGATAATTTAAATTAATCTGATAGTATAAATTGAAAATTAGGCTACAAAAGTTGTTGAAAAGTTAATTTTTACTTTTTAATATACTAATGTTGTATTTGACTAACTTTTTGTGCATTTTATCTTTCTTTCTTTTTTCTTTTGGATAATAAATTTATATTATAAATAATATTTTTTTGTGGAAAAAATACTGCGTTCAGAAAATGTAATGATACAAAGCAATTTACGGGCAGTAATTGAGTATTTGGCATGTGAAACAGACGAGCAAATATTACTAAAACGCCGGAAAAATAATCCATAAACTTTTTACCCGTGCGGGTTCGAACTCAAAATTTAATCACTTCGTGCCGGTTATGAGACCAATGATACCTGAAGGTTTGATTCGTATCAATCCTGTGAGTTTTGAGATATCTTGTCCACAGACAGACAAACAAGCAAACGAGCAGACAAAGATAATAATAAACTGAATCAAGAATGAAAAAAAAAGATTGTAATAAATTACACATGAAATATATTTTGGTGAAACTACGAGGGAATTAGATAAACGGTTATAGTCATATAAAACAGATATTTTACAAAACAAAGCTGAACTGATATTAGTTTCTGAGAAAGATCATATAATCTGTTATTATCAGTAATATAAACCACGTTAATAAGCTCAAACACTCGGTCACGATGACTTGTAAATTTGTTCTAGCATAACCAACGACAGTTTCCAACGATTAACGTGTACCCAATTTCATTCACAAGCTATGGGTTATTCAAACACAGGTTCAACGGTTGGAAAACGAAATGAGCCCATGCGTGGTGTTACGAAAATGATGATATTGATTTCCACAGAACGTAAAACGGATGTAGGAAACATAATTAAGCCTTCAGTCAGTTAAGTGCCATACGTGAAACACGATTGGATGATCATGTCTCGAAAGAGACATGACTGACTGGGCAGAAGATTATCCCGCAGTAGGTTGCCATTGCTTTCTGCGGTAGACTGGTTGCCAGCCAAGACTATAGAACCCAGTCTGTCCTGTTATTTAATCCATAACTGGAAGGAAGATACGGATTAATACCTTTCCCAAGGGTATTTGCGCGTAAGTGAATGCAATGAATTCCACTGGAATTCGAACTCGGCTAGCCAATTTCTCGTTCCGGGCCGATATCAACTGCACCACAACGCACATTACTTACGCGCAAATACCCTTGGGAAAGGTATTAATCCGTCATTTCTTTCCAGTTATGTGATAAATAACAGGACAGATTGGGTTCTATAGCCTTGGTTGGCCACCAGTCTATGGTAGAAAGCAATGGCAACCTACTGCGGGATAATCTTCTGCCCAGTCAGTCATGTCTCTTTCGAGACATGACCGCCCAAGCGTGTTTCACGTATGGCACTTAACTGACTGAATTAAGCCTTTGGATAGAATAAAGATTTAAATACAAAACATTTGTTATGCGTTTTCACCAACAACATACTGTATTGCTTGAAATTTGCATCAGAAGCTCCAATACGAAAATTGAAAGCGTGTTTGGGTATCAGTGCAGAGGGTTCAAGAAGAGTTGGATAAGTCTAATAGTGATTACAAAGATAAGGGAGCTCACAAACTCACTCTGATCGTTCTGATAAGAAAATGGCTTCAGAATTTGTTAGTGACCTCAGTCTCAACACGGAGGCCTACATCAGGTGCTTTGAGGAGTACAGCCCTGGGATCAGAGGGTGGCTGCTGGAAGATATTACGTCTAGCACCAAGTCTCTGCCCCATGCTTAAGAAATAAGAGAACTTCGTCAGACAATTTCTGTGACCACATCACCCCTACATCTGGCCACCTAACTCCCCAGACTGCAAATCCCCTTAATTATTATGTTTGGGGGACAGTTGAGCGAGAGAACAACAGAACTCCTTGTAACACCAAAGATGAACTGAAGGCAACGATTATAGCAGCGTTCACAAACAAGGAGACCATCCAGAAGAATTGCAGGAAAATCAGAAGACGTTTGAA
Organism: Ascarosepion bandense; assembly: GCA_037127315.1. NCBI lineage: Eukaryota > Metazoa > Mollusca > Cephalopoda > Sepiida > Sepiidae > Ascarosepion > Ascarosepion bandense. The sequence goes on along the minus strand of JBBBDQ010028659.1, from coordinate 109,013 downwards.
GGCCGTGGTTAAAGCCAATAGCGACTTTAGTTAATAAATTTACTCTTTAAATATTTCAAAAAATTTGTGTATAATGTTGGCAAATTTATTTTTGTTAAAATGATATGTCAATGTTATTTTAATTTTTACGTAATTTAGTCGACAATTTATCGATTGCACCCTGTATTCAAATATTATTTTTCGTGGATGTCCATACTTGAAATAGATACCTTTTTTGTCTTATTTTTTAAAAGTTTATTATGTCTATCAGCTCCGGCACTCGAAAATAAACTTTCTTTCTAGTAGGGTTCAAACCTATTTCTTCTTTGTTAGATAAATAAAAATCGTTTGAGCCAGGTTTTAGACCTCTCGGTTCCATTGCGCAGGCCGACAGATAATGCAAATAATGCACACTGCATGAAAAAAAAAATGTATATCTATTTTAAACCCGGTTATTCCACTAAAATAACGTTTTGTACAATAAAAATATCAGATTGAAATAAATCCATTAATTCTTATATATATATATATATAGTGTATCGAGGCAGTAAATAATTTTCTAAACATATTCTGCTAAATATAAGATACAATGAATGTCTATTATGTTTAATCATGAGCCGTTCTAAACGTCGTGTATATATATATATATATATATATATATATATATATATATATATATATATTGTGTATTTTGGCAACAATCTTTCTTTCATACAGGTTTCTTTAAAAATCACAGACAAGGTATTATCATTAAGTTTTTCATATATTTTTGTGTTCGTATATATATTTTTTAATTCTTAATTAATTTTTGATAATGCCTAAAAGTATAACCGAAAGTACTTGAAAATACAAAAGCTTTGAACAATTCTTGTATAATTTGAGTTCTGAAAAGAAAATATTATACGACCACATAAAAAATTATATGAAAACTTAATGATATTACCTTGTCTGTCTTTTTTAATGAAACCTATATATATATATATATATATATATATATATATATATACCAAGTGATTGCTGAGAATTATGCAGCCGAAACAAAAAACCCTTCTTCATCTAAATAATGATTCTAAAAGTGGTTCAGGCCTTTCAATATTACCCGAGGGGGGCATACAGACACACACAGTCACACACAGACACAGGCACACAAACTCACACACAGACGCACATACAGGCACACATACACAGACACACACACTTGGGAAAGCTATAAATCCATCTCATATTCTCTCAGCTATGAGTAAATAGCAAGACAGACTGGTTTCTGTAGCCTTGAGTGGCAACCTGTCTAGGAGAAAGCAAAACTCTAAATTCAAACCATCCTGGAGAGGGTTTGGCTTCATCGAAGAAACACCACTTCTACCGGGGCTAAAGTACATCTGGTGCCCTTACAAGTCTAATGAGTAAAGGGATATCTGGATTTCTTATGATTAAAAAAAATGTTAATTTTATTTGTAGTTGGTTCTCTTTTTAAATTTTTTTATCAATTTACTCCAAGCAATCCAATAATGCCACAAAGACGCATGTAGCTACTGAGAGTGAAAGAGAAAGCTTTAGAAAGAAATCCAATTCTAAACAAAAAACAATAGATACATCTTTTCTTCTATTTAAAACACCTGTAAGAGTGTGAACTGGGCTATTAAATATATATATACATATACGTACGTACGTGTGTGTGTGTGTGTGTGTGTGTGTGTGGTTAGGTCTTGAAGGATGTCACAATGCGTTTAGTAAAATAAAGGAAAATAAAAAAGTTTTAAGGGTGTTACCTATTTATTAATAGGTAATATTAATAAATAGGTAATACCAAAAACTTCTGTAACTGCTTTTATTTTATTAAACACATTATGACAGCCTTCAAGACCTAACCATACATCTAATATACACAATGCTTCAAGCAAATTACAAAACTTTACTATATACAAGCAATATAGCCCGGTGTTGCTCGGGTGTAATGAAAGCTTTAAAACTAATTCATGGTCCTGGAGCTCAGACTCTTTGGATGTTGGCACGAAAGACTAAAAAATAGTTATTTCCAGTTAAAGCAAAACCGTAGACTGAAAGAAAAATGAATGGATTTAAATCAAATTTTGATTTCCTGGTATCAATATGAAATAAGTCTTTTTCGTCGTAAACTGAATTTTGTAGGCTCTGAGTAAATGGTATTATCGCTGAGACTAAGAACTACAATTATACATACTTAGAGCCAAACCCGAAGCATTAACTAAAATAAAAGGGCTGAAAAAATTACAGATATACAGGCAGATAAACAGACACACACACAAACACCTTGTCTTATATATATATATATATTATCGGTTTTTGCACTATTGTAAGAACTGCAACCTTGAAACTTCTGAATATCGTTTCTTATGTCTTTGTCTATGAGTGTATCAAATTTGATTAAAATCGGACCACTCCTTCTATAACCCGGTTTTTTTGACTATCTATTTTCGATATTTATCGGGGATACCTCGACACAAAACCTATCTAAGAACACTCGCAGACGCTTATTGTACAATTGTGTAAATTTTCAAGAAAATCGGTTCAGCCGTTTCGGAGTCTATAGGTAACGGACACACACTGACACAGATACACACACATACACACGGAGACAAAGTTCCATTTATAAATAAGTTTAGATATATATATATACTCATCCATATCCAAGCCTGTTTCGCTGTATCACAGCTTATCAGTTTGGCTAGACATCCGATTGCTTCCAGCCGGGATCGAAACGTGTTATATACGTGGTTTATACACATGCCAGCAGCCAAGAGAACTCAATTTATGATTGAAAATTAATGCGTAAATCGCAGAAAGCGGCTACTGGTTTAAACTTTTCCATTCTAGAGTGCTCAATCGGCAAACGAGAACATAATTAGTCATCCACATACAAACCAGTTTGACTATACCACAGCTCATCAATATGGCTACACATCACATATTAGCGATACAAAACGTCTATCTGTATGTAAATTGTCATACACACACATAATCACCAGTCTCTGTATGCTATTTCTCTCCGATCTACACACAAATCAAGAAAAAAATTGCAGCTGAAATGTGGTTCTACAGAAGGATACGGAGTAATGAAAATCGGTAAACGCGTACGGATAGAAATAGAAATCGGCGATTAACAATGCGAGAATTAGGAATGCTGGAAAGTTTAGAACTTTTCCACACGACTGCCTATTTAGACACAGAAGTATTCTTAAGTAGCCTTTTTTGTAACTGCGGTATTCCAAATAGAATACAACATAAAATGTGTGACCGAATAATTATTTAAAGTATAACTGAACTAAAATGTTACAAAGGAAGTAAACCTCAGCGAATAAACTACGAAGTAAAAAAAAAACCCAGTATTTTTAAATATCTATTCATTTGTTCGAATTCTGAGCGTAAATAAAAATCTGTTTAAAACTTCTTCTTTTATGTGATGTGTCCTTTCAGGACGTAGGAGATCTTGGCCTTCTACATTTCCCTATCACTTGTAGCTCTTAACACCTCTTTTCCTGTTATCCCACACAACTCTCGCTCCGCCATCCCTCTGCTCAAGTCCATCAAGTATGCCTCGCGTTGTTTTCCCTTGTTTCTCGTCCCCACCATCCATCCCGTGAGCATCAGATTCTCCAAGCTCTCTTTCCTCATTACATGTCCCAGAAACTTCAGCTGTCTTTTCCTCGTGTAAAGTATTAGTTTCCTTTTCGTTTCCATCCTCTCCAAAACCTCGTTGTTGCTCCCATGTTCGGTCCATGGTATCCTCAGACTTTGGTGAAAACTTTTTCATTCTTAAATACTGTATATAATTACTCCTGTATAAGCCATAGGCTCTTTGACAAGATTAAGAAGCTTGTCTCTTTAGACCATTTTTGTTTTATCGATTCACTCCAAGCAAGGCAATATTGCCACTGGTGCGCAGGGGGTTACAAGAGAAAAAAAGCGAAAAGAGGAACAAGATACTGGGGGTAGAAGAAAGGATAAGAGAAAGATGAAAAACAAGGGTGGGTGTAAAAGATGAAGTTGCGCTTAAACTTTTGTAGATTATGACTACCAGAGAAGCAGGTGTACGGAAGGGAGTTCCAAAGGCAGAAAGAACTGATGGAGTAGAAGAAGCGGTTAATAAAATGATCGAAATAAAATGATCGTATAAATTTTATTTCAATTCCCTGTCATGTTTTAAAAAAGGCGTTCTCTAACTTAGCAGCAGCCATTCCGATTTTCGGGGAATGATTTCGTCAGCTTTCACTTTTCAGGTTGTCGTTTTGAATTAAAAAGCAATCGGTTTATGCGTAAAACTGAAAATATATAACAGAAATGGTTTAGAACCAAAGTGTATAAACGTTTCTAATTATTTGAAAATAACTGTATATTGATGGCGACATGGTAATTTCTGCATAATTCTACTAAATGTCATACTCATGTGTGGTCTGTATTTGAACGATTTCCTCGCTTTATATTGCTATTTAAAATGTAACAGGTTTTCAAAGTTTGTGAAAGATCAAACTCGTTCTCTCGCTGACATTTTGAAACGCATCAATGATCCTTGCTTTTTGTTAAGCTGTGGCTAAGACTTTTCTTCAGACGTGTGTACTAATGCTAACCCAGCAAATAAGGACCACCCAGAATCGGATTATAAGAGACTCAAATGTAAAGGTTCATTTAGTGTAATAGACAAGACTTTTGCGCCATTATCTCCTATAGATAAATGTGCCTTTTTCTCACTCGACTAAGCTGCTTGTTTGTTTAGTGTTGACAAAATGAAACATTGTTAAAAAAGGGGATTAATCGTATTGCTGGAGTTTTTTTTCTTTCTTTCTACAGGTACGCTTTTGAAGATCAATGATGCTTTAAGAATTAAGTAAATGTTGGATGTTTTAGCATCAAACGTTTATTCTATTAAAATTTATATTTTTGTGGATTTTTTAGTGGGGGGATAACAAATATTTGCGATCTTTGCTTGCAAGACCACCAAAGAATAATTTTCAGCAAACTTTTAGGAAATCCCGTGGCATGTTCTATGCGATGAGAGATCGAAATTTGCTCGTAAATTATTCAATATGCCTTTCTAGATCGAATGTTTAACGATTAATTCTTGAAATAATGAAAATTTTTAGTTTCAAAACTGTATGGGACCTCCATCTTTTCAAGCATTTTAACTCTTGGTTAAACTTTTAGTAAGCCATGTTTTAATCCTATTTAGAAGCACCCTTCTAAATTCTCATCATTATAAGGCAATAAAGTTAAACTTCATAAAATTATTTGAAACCGAATTATCATTTTTACGTATGAAATATGATTTTATGATTTCTATTTTTTAATATAATTTTGTATTCAAAGTTTGCAGGATCTTGAGCAAGATTGGTTAAACAAAAAAAAAAATAAATAAATGGACATATTTTGTCTTAAATTCAATACGTCATTATTCATTTTTATATGTTTCAATATTCGATGAGAGCAGTTCATACCTTATAAAATTGATTAAGCGTCCAGCTCGACTCCAGCCACTTTTTCAGTAGCGGGGTGTGGATTCCCTCTGTCTCTTCTACAAATAATTTCATGACTTCTGCTCTGACGAACTTAGGTCACTGGTGTCCCCGCCTGATGAATGTACTCGTGCAACCAGACTGGAAACAAAGTCCCACCAATTTACAGTTAGATCAATCAAATGCAACCGACAATTCTACTCCATCCGCTTCTTTTCTCGCACTTCTCACCTGTGGAACTCCCTCCCATATATTTACTTTCTTGATGGTTTGAACCTCCAGGAATTTAAATGCAATGTAAATTCCCATCTCTTATCCATTTGACTCCAGTTTTTTCTACATCGCCTCGTATTTCTTGTTCTTTTCCTTTCACTCTACCTTCACAACAGTCTTCACAACTGTGTTTCCACCCTTCGCTTGCCCTTTCTCTGACACCCCCTGTAACAGGTTAGTCTTTCTTTTCACTCTCCTCCTGCCTAAACATTTACTCTCTTATGTATCCCCTCTGCGCATCAGTGGCAATACCACCTTGATCGGGGTGAAACGATTAAAAAAAAAATCATCATATTGTTATATTTTCGGCCTTGTGCCAGAGGTATGCTGCGTTTAGAAAACCATCTTATTGTTTTAATTTCTATGCCTTTCTTCAAGACAGTTAGGGGACCTTGACGTTTAGCAAGCTTGTTCTATAGGAACCTGTTACAACCGACTAGTTAGTTCGATCCTGAGTGGGTACCCCATACACTCAGCCTTGTGCTACATCAATGCTGCGCTTAGAAAATCACATTTCTTCAAGCTGGTTGAAATGTTTCTTTTGGAGATTAAACATTAAAAGCAACAAAGAGATTCTTTACAGCCATCTTTACTAAATCTTTACTAAATCTTAAACTGTGTTAGGGTACAAGGTAAAAATCGAAATCAATAGAGAAGTAATAGTTTGTTTGGATAGCTTATTAATCATTACACCATTATTGTCATGCAACAGGAAAAGAACTATCTAAATATAAACTTATTTATAAATGGAACTTTGTCTCCGTGTGTGTGTGTGTGTGTGTCTGTTTGTGTGTGTGTGTCCGTTACCTATAGACTCCAAAACGGTTGAACCGATTTTCTTGAAAATTTACACAGTTGTACTATAAGCGTCTGCGAGTGTTCTTAGATAGGTTTGTGTCGAGGTACCCCCGATAAATATCGAAAAGCGATAATCGAAAAAATCGGGTTATAGAAGGGGTGGTTCGATTTTAATCAAATTTGATACACTTATAGACAAAGAAATAAGAAACGATATTCAGAAGTTTCAAGTTTTCAGTTCTTACAATAGTGCAGAAAATCGAAAATATATAGAAATAAAAGGCAAGATGTTTGTGTGTGTATGTGTCTGTTCATCTGCCTGTATGTCTGTAATTTTTTCAGCCCTTTTATTTTAGTTTTTGCATCGTGTTTGGCTCTAAGTAGGTGTAATTGTAGTTCTTAATTTTAGCCATGATACAATTTACTCAGAGGACTTATTTAGCCTTCAAAATTCAGTTTACGACGAAAAAGACTTATTTGATATTGATACCAGGAAATCAAAATTTGATTTAAATCCATTCATTTTTCTTTCAGTCTACGGTTTTGCTTTAACTGGAAGCAACTATTGCTTTTTCGTCTTCCGTGCCAACGTGAAAAGAGTCTGAGCTCCAGGACTATGGATTAGTTTTAAACCTTTTATTACACCCGAGCAACGCCGGGCTATACTGCTAGTTCTCTATATTTATAAGGGCCAAAAAAACCGAAAATGGATTACTGTAGACATATTTGGACGGTAGCTGCCTAATCCCTACTATCCAATCTCGAAAAAGTTCAAAACCTTTTCCGACTCATTGCTGGAGAAGAATTATTTTCCGCCGCCCAACCTCTCTGACACAGAAGGGATGTGGTGAGACCCTCACTGTTATATCGCTACTTCCATGGAAACTGTTCTGTCGAACTGCATTCCTCGATTCCTCTTCACGACTAGGACTAACCATGTTGTATCAAAACACCCACATTTCCTCCGTATTCTATCGGTAAGTTCTTCCCGCAAACCAATGCCGTGTTAAACAGACTCCCATGAGAATGTTTCCCTGACCACTACAATCTTAAGATGTTCAAGTCTAGAGTTAACCATTATCTTCCCCTTCTATCTGTATAAACTATCCCTTAATGTAACCCACTACCTCGAAACAGAGAAAAGAATAGTGTAAGAATAATACTTAACACCGATTAGAAGAGATTTATTATACAACAGTACAATTAACCAATAGACGTTCAGGAACAATCAACGTATAGTAACAGGAATAACGACCAAGTAAAAAATGTCTCCGTCTATGACGTATGCTTCCGTCTAGTGACGTATGCTTCCGTCTAGCGACGTATGTTTCAGTCTAGTGACGTATGCTCACGTATGCCCCTAGTCACAGTCTTTTATAGACTAGACCATATCCATTACGGAGTAGGATAGGCTGTTCCTCTACAACAAAACTTTAGCGCAAATTTAGAATTATAAGTCGACTTCCGAAGGAGTAAAGTCGAATCTTGCAATAATATTATAAATAAATAGTGATAATACTACTCCCACTACTACTACTACTAATAAATGCGCTGAGAGGAATATCTGTAATACAACAATGGTAACACAAACAGTAACAACTATAATAATAAGAATTATTATTATTATTATTATTATTATTATTATTATTATTATTAAGAGATGAAACAACGCTAGCAAGACAAATCTCTGTATAGCTAATATACCGAACGTGACAATAAAGACGATGTTGATAAAGTTAATACATATCAATGGTACGAGCATCTGGATTAAAGGTTTAAAGGGAAGGTTTTATTCTGGCCGCGCAAGACCAGAGTCTTTTTAATCGGAACTTTCAGGCAAATACCATACATAATAGTGTGGATCAAAAATGCAGGTTTTGTGACAAATATAATAATTTTTAAGATGTTCTGTCATTGCGTGAAATGAATACAAAAATCATCACAATAGAGTGGAATAATATTTACACCGGACAATGTGGAAACACTTTAGAGAATATCTCAACAAACACTGCTATAAATACAACTCAGCACCAGTTACAGAAATAGAAGACACCACAATTCTATGGGATGGCACCATCTTCACTGGCAGGAAGATTGAAATAAATAGGCCGGACATAAAATAATTGTCAAAATCCGAAAAGAAACACTTGCGTACTAAATGATATAGCTTGCCCAGTGGACCGTAACCATGCTTTTGAAAAAATATTGAAGTATAAAGATCTGGAAATCGAAATAAAATGTGGGAATTGAAAACAAAATAGTACCAGTCGTAGGAGTTGCGCTTGGAATGATTAAAAAAGGAAGACAATAACACATTAAAAAATTCATGTAAATACTAGCTTATGAGAAATACAAAATTGTCTTAGGAAGTGTTCTAACAGAAGATGGAAAGTGCGACACAGAGATCCGAAGGCGAATTGGCATGGCAAAGGACGCGTTCCAGAAGATGAGCAAAATACTAACACACAGGAAAATCTCAATAGAAACGAAGAAAAGAGTGCTAGACTGTTACGTGATGTCAGTTCTTAAATACGGCAGTGAATGCTGGACAATATCATCGAAAATGTGGACAAAACTGGAGGCGGCCGAAATGTGGTTCTACAGAAGGATGCTACGGATATCGGGGACTGAGCATACAAGCAACGTGGAGGTGTTGGAAAGAATGGCAACAAAAAGGAAATTGATGCTGAGCATCAGGAAGAGACAACTGAAGTTCCTGGGACATGCAATGAGGAAAGAGAGCCTGGAGAACCTGATACTGACTGGTCAGATAGAAGGAAGGAGAGACAGAGGAAGGCAGCGGATAACATATTTGCGGGGTCTGATCAGGTGGATGACGGAACAGGGGTTGCCAGGAGCAACAGGCTCAAACATACTAAGAGCCACAAGGGATAGGGAGACATGGAGAACCATGATCGCCTACGTCCTGAAAGGATAGGGCACAAAGAAGAAAAGGAGAAGTAGGGCCCACACACCAAAAACGAATTTGACCATGTCACGCTAGTGATGTTATAGGAGTTAAAAATCAAATCATAAAATGTAGCTATAACCTGATTTAAGCTTTTCCGCAGACTTCGTAGATGTGTGTTAAACAATACTACTACTACTAATAATAATAATAATGCGTCAGTCGTGGAAATAAAATGAGAATTACAAATAGAAATAATCACGGAGCCCATCCTTCAGGAGGGAACCTACCTGAGGTCGAAAGATCTGCCATAGGAACAACTCCTACACAAAGAATGAATTTTCAGGCCCCCACAATCAGGATAATCCTAATGATGACCCAGAAAATTCTCCAGCAAGATCCATAACCATATATGTAAAGAAAGAAAAATAAAATGGCCTCGTGAGGAGTACAAAGTCATTATGACTGCATTTCATGAAGCGTCAAAAAAAAAAAAAAATCACTCGCCAAACATATGACATAATGACGAGAAAAGGTTGGATATACAAACAGAAAGTACATTGACGAAAATAAATTAGCCAGTATACGAAGGCACATCATGAGAAATAACCGATTGACAGAGGCTGAAATTAATGAGATAAAAAGAACTGCAACCAGAATAGACGAATCAACAAAATATGAAAAGGAACCGGAATCAAAAAAAAAGGTAGTAACATCCCACAAGCCATAGGTCATAATGTAGAAACCGAGATACACACAAATCACTGTGAAGATAATGCTGAAAGTTTAGAAGTGCTGGAAATTGTGATCTGAGTCAGTTACAAGACGACAATAAAACGAATTCAAAACAGATTGAACAAAAATATTTTACCGAAAACAAGAACAGTATACAAGTGGCCAAGGAAGAAATCAAGAGCCATATACGTCAAATACAAACTATTGCAATAGAGGAACGAGAACAACTCCCAAAATTACAACCAACAAATCCTAACCTCGAAACTATTAAGCTCTACAATGCAGCACTCAAATTAATTTTGGAAAAGAAAGCACTTATATAGATCTCAATGAAGCAATATATGCATCAGCAATAGCAACAACAAAAAAATTGAACATCAAATTTAAAACAAGGCAGTCTTGCATGCATGAAGATCCACCTTGGAAAAGAAAAATAGAAAAAGAAATCTAACAACTTAGAAGTGAACTATCAGTACTGGATGAACTGAGTAGAGGAATACATGTAAGAACTAGGAAAAGCAGAAGAGTCGAAAGAAAATACAACATTAGAAATGAAAATGAAGTCCTATCAACTGAGGTAAAAATAAAGCAAACAATACAACTGAAGGCTCAAAGAATAAGAGAATATTCTCTTAAAAGATCAAGATTCTACAGACAAAACAAGATTTTTCAAACCGATGCAAAGAAATTTTATAAAAAAATAGGTAAAAAAGATTTGAAGTGACAGTCCCTCCCACACAAAAAAAAAATGGAAGAGGTTATACAGTTCTGGGAAAAAATATGAGCTTTCTCTAAAGAACATAACAAAGAAGTCAACTGGATTACGCAAGAGATAGAACGAATGAAAAATAAACCAGAACAGACATGGGCTGGAATCACAGAAGAGGATGTTAAACGTGCAGTGAAAAAAGCACACAATTGGAAATTTCCAGGAATAGATAAAATTCCTAACCTTTAGATATATTATTTAAATACAGCACATAAAAATCTAGCCTAAGAACTTCAAGAAATGGTTAACGATCCCACTAAAATTCCTGCATAGATGACCAAAGGAATTACATTTCTTCTACCCAAGAATAGTGACACAAATAACCCCTAAAAACTACAGACAAATTACATACCTTTCGACAACATACAAACTATTAACATCTATTTAAACAAAATAGACATATTTCTTCTTGGAAAGAAATGACATACTACCGCTTGAACAAAAAGAGTGCAAACATGGCTGTTACGGATGTAAAGACCAATCACATATTAATAGTATGATCTTGGAAAACTGCTTCAATGCAAAGAAAAATCTTAGTACTGCCTGGATAGATTATCGTAAGGCATTCGATAGCGTACCACATTCCTGGAACTTAAAGACTTTAAAGATATACAAGATATCACCAGTCATCATCAATTTCATCAAACAGTGTATGTCGATATGGAAAACAACCCTTTACCTCAATCATAAACCTATAAGTTTAGTGAAATAAACATCAACAGAGGTATATTGCAAGGTGACTCTTTGTCTCCCTTACTATTTTGTATATCATTAATAACATTAACCAGTTAACAAGACAGAATGTGGTTATAAAATAGCCCAAAAGAAAATCAGCCATCTATTTTACATGGATGACTTATATTGTTGCATGTTAAGAATGACAATGAGCTGGAAGGTCTTCTGCAAACTGTAAAAGGCTTCAGTGAAGATATTGAAATTCAATTTGAATAAATGTGCTAAAGCTACAGTTTTACGAGGATCACGACAGCAAACATCCTCAATTAGCTTAGACTCTGCTGTAACAATAAAAGACTTAGAGCAAGAAGAAGCTTATAAATACCTAGGTGTAAATAATAGTGAAAGAATTCACCATAAAATTGAAATAAATACTGCGTAAAGAGTACTATAGAAGGTTACGACTGATTTTAAAAACTGGATTGAATGCTCAGAACAGAATTATGGCCATTAATAACTTTGCCATTCCAGTAGCTCAATATAGCTTCAACATCTTGAACTGGACTCTAAACAACATCAGACGAATGGATTCTAAGACAAGAAAGCTCCTTTCTAAACATAAGATGCATGATCTAAAGGCTGATGTAGACCGCCTGTACATACCCTAGAAAGAAAGAGGAAGAGGTCTTATTCAGATAGAATTGTTATACAAGACATCAACTATTGGCTTACATACATAGAAACAACAAAGGACTGGATGATACGATTATTTTTAACAATATGAAAAGAGAAAGAAAAATATTCAATAATGAAAGAAGGCAGTAAATACAAACAAGATTTACGTTTAGTAGATTCTACAGAAAAGCAAAACAGAAGCCAAGAACGAACTATTGTGGCAAAAAATATGAAAAAGAAAGCCAAGGATAAAGCGATTGAACAGATGAAACAGGGCTGGCAAGACAAACCTCTGCATGGCCAATATCCAGAACGTGCTAATAAACCCAATGTTGATGAAGCCAATACTCATCGATGGTTACGTGCATCTGGATTAAAGTCTGAAACTGAAGGCTTTATTCTTGCAGCACAAGACCAAAGTCTTTTCACTAGGAACTTTCAGGCAAGCATTATACATAATAATGTGGATCCAAAATGCATGTTCTGTGATAAATATCTAGAAACAATAGACCATCTAATCTCAGGATGTCCTGTGCTTGCCTCAAATAAATATAAAAATCGTCACGATAGAGTAGGGCAATATTTACATAGGACAATGTGCAAACACTATGGAAAATGTGTAAACAAATACTAGTATGGCCATTACCCAGCACTGATTACAGAAATAGATGTCACCATTCTATGGGATTACACCATCTATACATACAGGAAAATTGAAGCTAATAGGCCGGACATTATTGTTAAAAACCAAAAAGAAAAAACTTGCTTATTAATTGATATGGCTTGTCCAGCGGAATGTAACATAGCAACCAAGGAATTCGAAAAACTGTCAAAATATAAAGACCTAGAAATTGACATAGAAAAAATGTGGAAATTGAAAACTAGTATCGTACCGGTGATAGTAGGTGCACTTCGAATGATAAAAAATGGAACAAAAAACACATTGAAAGAATCCCGGAAACCCCCAGATATACAAAAAATTGTTTTGTTGAGTACAGCCCACACACTAAGGAGAAATTTGTCTCTGTAACGCTAGTGGGTGTTAGGGTGATATAAAAAACATGAAATGGAGTCATAATAACTCACCACTACCTGCCTTAGGTCTTTCTGCAGACTTGGTATATTGTGCGACCAGAGCAGAAATGGATTTATAATGAAAAACGAAATAATAATAATAATAATAATAATAATAATAATAATAATAATAATAATAATAATAAAGAAAACTAGAACAACACATTGAAAAATTTATTTTTAGAAATCCCAACTTATAAGAAATGCAAAAAAATTGTCTTGATAAGTACAACTTACAACCTAAGAAGAACTTTGTTCATGTAACGCTAGTGACGTTATGGGAGGTAGAAAAAACATTGAAATGTAGACATAACAGCAAACCATGACATGTCTTAGGTCTTCCCGCAAAATTTGTAAGTAGTTTGACCATAGCAAAAATAAAAGAATAATCCTGATGAAGATAATAATAATAATAATAATGATAATAATAATAATAATAATAATAATTATTATTATTATTATTATTATTATTATTATTATTATTATTTTCCTCCGATTGTATATATATATCACTTAGTACTGATGAAATTAGAAAGGTAATAGTAATATTATTAATAATAATAAAACCTGGAAATTGAAATAGAAAAAATATGGTCACTAAAAACAAATATAGTAAAAGTCACAGTAGGTGCGCTTGGAATGATAAAATGGGAACACAACAGCACATTGAGAAAAATGCCTGGTGATGTTATGGTTGTTAGAAAAACAAGTTATTAATTGTAGCCATAACAACACACCACTACCTGCCTTAGGTAAACGATCAGACTTGGTAAGTGGTGCGGCAATAGCAGAAATCAAATAATAATAATAATAATAATAATAATCACAGCAATAATGTTGCGGCGGTTGAAGAATGTTTTGAAATTGTTTATACATTGCATTTTAAAGAAAGGAAACAAAATGGTGAAGGTAACAAAAATGTGACAGAATTTTTTTTTCCCCAGTGACATTAATGGATGCGGAAGCGAAATGGAAGACATGAACTTAGTATGTGTAAGAAAAGTGAACTCATTTTGATAGGTCCTGTCATAGATGTCAAAAGTATCGTGCAAAAGAAACGGCAGCACAAGCCAAATGATAAAATAGCGTAAGTAAAAGAAATCGACTCGGGGCCAATTCATGTCACTCTTACCATCCATTGTTTTCATTTAATTTTTTGCCCATTTCTTATTATTTCTCCGTGCTTATATTGCATTATTAATGTCCGTGTACACAGAGAAAATATAACTTTTCTCTATCTTCCTCTTCTCTCTTGTTACTCCCTTCTTTCCTCTCCTACCTTCTCTTTCTAAATCGTTCTCTCTTCCTCGTCCACTTTCCTTCATTTGATTTCACGGGAAAATCGTGTTTCATATTTTTCTCATACGATTCTTTGCCGCTTAATCACATTTCGTTTACACAGCAGATTTTTTTCTGGTTGTACAGCGCATGCGCGCCTTTAAAATGTTAAACACCAAATTTTCAAATGTTCAAAATTTTAATATTTAAATCATAGTTCTTAATTTCCTGAAGTTTGTCTTCTATATGTTGTCTTTATTTTTTTCATGTCTCTTCAAAAGGGTTGGTTTATTTCTTTTTATTGTCTTTAAATGCCTTTAGCAAGTCATTCGTTATTTTTGTACACATGTCGCAACATATGTCGATCTTAAATACCATTCATACACATGCTCATCCAAGAGTTCATGAATAATGATAAGGGAAATCATATCTAGGAGCTATGGTTATATAGTAATTTTGGCAAACCATTAACTCGTGTAGTGAGTTCGATTCTTACGGCTGCGTCCTATTGACTGCGTTAAAAGAACAGAATAAAGTAAATAAATAAAATAAATATCTTTCTGTGAAGTGAATGGTTAATGAGCTATTATCAAAGACTAATAAAACTATCTGATGAGTTCGAGCCTCAATAGGTTCCCGGTATTTTACCAGACGATCCATAGATAACAATATGGGTTTATTGCGCACCAAATCTAATAAATTTGGCTTCCCATATTTTAAGCACATCTCCCTAACCTATATATATATATATATATATATATATATATATATATATATATATATATATATCGAATAAAGAAATAGGGTTGTTCCAACGAGAGTAATTAGTATAGAATAAGAAGTGTGAGAAACTGTGAACGTTTTCTTTAAAGTGTATATTTATTGCTTTTGTAATTATACATGTAATGAAACATTACTTGTCTATGACGCTACACGTGTTTCGAGTCTAAAATTGACTCTCTTCAGGCGAATAAATTTGTGGTTTTTGGTTGTGACTTATATATATATATATATATATATATATATATATATATATATAAGTGTGAGAGCGTAAATACTATATGTATTTACGCTCTCACACCCTGATTGAGCACTCTGGAAGAGTGGGGGCTTTGTAAACAGTAACTACCCCGGCATATACGCATCGCTCATTCGATAATGAATTGGAGCACGCTAGCTATTGGGCGTGTTTATATGCGCTAAAAAGCCTGCCTTCTTCTGTCGGACGCTCGTGGCCTAGGGGTAGAATTCCTGGGTTAGGAAGTCTAAGCCGTACTGATGAGCTGTAATACAGCAAAACAGATCTGTTTGCGGATGACTATAGTATATATATATATATATATATATATATATATATATATATATATAGTTATGTGAATCAAAAAACACATGTATAATATTAGTGAGGTGTTAAAAAACGGTGCTCAATGTCGTATGAACAGGGCTGTTTTATACAAACGGTCAGTTTGTAATATGCACCTGATTCATAATGCATAAAACTCCGAATCGTGCAATAGACGTAGGATAATATATATATATATATAAAATTAGGTACCTCCACATATCGCTAAATTACAGCATATTATGAATAAAAAATGCCCTAAACTTAATAAAAACGAACTTTTTCCATGAAAATGTTTATATTATTATTTAAAGGAAAGATCAAATTATTTTTTAATTATTTAAAAAAAAATTTTACTCTCTTCTAACATGTTCAAAATTTGATAAAATTTTGTTTTGATTTGAGTTAGCGGGTAACCAAATCGTTACGAGTATTTACAATGGAAAACGTAATATTACATAACTCATTTTATTTTTTCCGGTGAAAAACACATTAATTTAGAAATTCTTGCAAAAATCAAATAATTGTCGGATTTTAATGAAACTTTCAGAAACTATTTACAAATAAATTAAATTATTTTTGAAAATACTATTAAAAAAAAATATTGGTAAAAATATTTTTTTACATCTGTTACCCCTCTCTACTTAAATTCATGAGATTTTAAGAAATTAATTTTTGTTGCGATAAATGGTTTTATTAGTTAAACGCAGGACCCATTGATGTAAATCACCTATTATTTTTTGGAAAAAACATTGTCTTTTTTGTCGAAAATCTGCTCCCAATAATAAAATAAAAGATGCAATATAACTATGGGATTATTTAATTTGATAAGATATAATGACCTTAATTTTTACTATTTATTCAAGCAATTAAATTGTTTGAATAAATAATAAAAATTAAGATCATTACAGTTTGAAGAAAATGTTTTTCTATAACTAATGAAATCTTAAAAGATTCGTTTTCACTTTTTATATTATAATAGTTTATAAAGTTTCAAAAATATTTTTGAAATATTTCAAAGATTTGTTGGGGTTAGTTATTATATTTAGTAATCGAAAATGAAAAGTTTGATACAAATCTTTCTGCCTCTCTATTTAAAAAAAAAAATATTTTTTGTGCATTGGAATTCTTTTGTATAGTAATTTCTATATGGAAATTTAAAGGTCATGTAATTCTGAGTTTCTTTCCCTTAACCGAAAAGATTGTACAATTGTGTCACTTGTGACCGCTATACATTTATCTTATCTCTTATCTGACAATCTGTCAACACATTTAATATACGGCGGACGGGTCAAAAGTTCAACTCTGTGATATAATTTTACTCTAAATTTCATGCTATAAATAAGTAATATTTGTGTAAATCTGATTAATTTAACATTAATTTTGCTAATTTTATTAAAATAATGTTTCCCGGATGTACATTTTATTTTTGCAAGAATTTTAAAACTGAGAATTAATTTTTATTTACAAATGTGTCGATTGTTTAAAAAAGCCGAAAAATTGGAAGATAAAAAAAAAGTCGAAAAATTTTAGATTCCAATCAATATAATTTATTTTTAAATCATTGGCCAAGCGTGTATCACATATGGCACTTAACTAACAGATATAGACGTAAGTTCTATGAAAACTAAAATATTTTCTCGCGCCTCTCGTTTGTGGAACTCCATTCGGCTCCATGATTTCCAGCTAATTTTAATCTGCATAAATTTAAATGCAATGTTTAACATTATCTACTGTATTTCTGATTACTCTTTCCTCTTCCGGTTCATTGTTAATGTTTTGTGTTCCAAATTCTGTGACATAGTGTGTATTAGTGGCTTTACTGCTTTTCATAACAATTAAAAAAAAGTTTTCCGATTCAGTGAGAGAGATTAACATCAGTTGTTCTTTAGCATTTACTTTGTATAAATGGATTAAATGAACTGAAAGATGTGTTTCTGTGAACATGTCAGCTAACAGCTAGATTTCTGTTGAGTTTTGGAAAATCAAACAATTCTATTTGTATGTTTAAAGATAATTTAAGAAGATGGGTGTTTCTGTCAATTAATTAATTCAAGTTTTAAAACAATTGGACAGCAATCAATTATATTTAATCTCTTTAGCCTCCACCACGTAATAACTAATACTAGCGACATCTAAAATTGATAGCACATGTAAGTCAAAAAGAAAACAATGATATAATTTAGATGTTGAAATTCCACACTAATTTAAAGAAAATGTTAAGAAGATAAACCGACATCAATAATAGAAAGAGCAATATCAGCTACTGGACTTGGGAAACATATTTTCTTGAAAAATTGTTTAATGAGAAATATTTTATAAATTTCAACTAAAACAATACTGGCTGTTCGGTCTTCAAATAAAATGTTAGAAAAATCATCAATAATGGAAGAGCGATAGCAGCTACTGGACTTGAGAAACATCTTTTCCTGAAAAATTGTTTAATGAGAAATATTTTATAAATTTCAACTAAAACAATACTGGCTGTTCGGTCTTCAAATAAAATGTTAGAAAAATCATCAATAATGGAAGAGCGATAGCAGCTACTGGACTTGAGAAACATCTTTTCCTGAAAAATTGTTTAATGAGAAATATTTTATAAATTTCAACTAAAACAATACTGGCTTTCGATCTACAAATAAAAGGTTAGGAAGTAAAAAAAAACAAAAACAAAAAAATAACATCAATATGAAAATAGCGATAACAGCTACTGGACGTGAAAACCCTATTTTACTAAAAAATAATAAGAAAAGTATTTTATGAAGTTCAACCAAAACAGTATTGGCTGCTTGATAAATGAATGTCTAACGTTTCCTTGTGGGGAAACGGGCTAATATCAGCGTTAGATTTTCATTTTTCTCCTATTCATTTCTTTTCGTCACTTCTCTTCTTATTCCCGCTTTTGTACTTTACTGCTCATTTCCATGTTCTGTATTTTTTGTATTTATTTGATGATTTTCTTGAATTCAACAATATATCTCAAACCGAAACAGTCGATATTTATATGAAAGTCGAAAGAAATGAGAACAACAACTTAACAAGCCTTTTTTTTTATATAATCATATCGCTCCAAGCAAGGCATTTTATTGCCACTGTTATGCAGGGGGCTACATAGGAAGAAAGTTATGAGAAAGAGTGACAGGTTATAGGAGGTATCAGGAAGTGAGTAAGAGAAGGGTGAGAATACTGATAAGAGTAGAGTGGACGGAGAAAGGAGTATGAGAGAGAGGATGCAGGTTAGTGAGATAGGAAATGAATATTGACTCTACATTTATAATTCTTGGAGATTATAGCTGTCGGGAAAGCAAGTAAATGGAAGGGAATTCCACAGGCGAGAAGTGCGAGAAAAGAAGCTGAAGTAGAATTTGTGTTTAGAAGTTCTTACAAAGCAATTAAAAAAATGGAATAAACCTGCATAAATAATTTTTTTTATTTAAGAAGCAAAAACAACGTAAATAAAGTGAGGTTCGAGGAAAAAAATTTTTTAAATTTAAACTTATTTATAAATGGAAATTTGTCTGTGTGTGCGTGTGTGTCCGTTACCTATAGACTCCGAAACGTCTGAACAGATTTTCTTGAAATTTTACACAGTTGTACTATAAGCGTCTGTGAGTATTCTTAGCTAGGTTTTGTGTCGAGGTACCCCGATAAATATCGAAAATCGATAGTCGAAAAAATCGGGTTATAGAAGGAGTGGTCCGATTTTAATCGAATTTGATACACTCATAGACAAAGACATAAGAAACGATATTCAGTAGTTTCAAGGTTGCAGTTCTTACAATAGTGCAAAAACCGATAATATATATATATATATAAGGCAAGATGTTTGTGTGTGTGTGTCTGTTTATCTGCCTGTATATCTGTATTTTTTCAGCCCTTTTATTTTAGTTTTTGCTTCGGGTTTGACTCTAAGTATGTATAATTGTAGTTCTTAGTCTCAACCATGATACCATTTACTCAGAGGACTTATTTAGCCTTCAAAATTCAGTTTACGACGAAAAAAACTTATTTGATATCGATACCAGGAAATGAAAATTTGACTTACATTCATTCATTTTTCTTTCAGTCTACGGTTTCGCTTTAACTGGAAACAACTATTGCTTTTTAGTCTTTTGTGCCAACGTCCAAAGAGTCTGAACTCCAGGACCATGGATTAGTTTTAAAGCTTTCATTACACCCGAGCAACACCGGGCTATACTGCTAGTTAATAAAATAAATAAGAAGTAAAGAAGCGCAATAGAATAATGGGTAGCAAACTCAGGTTGAAAAATCGGAGAGCCGTGTTCGAAATCAATTCGAATGCGTTACATCCGATGACGTTCTTAGGAAAGGTATGAAGCCATACCCACCACGTCTTTTTCGAGCTGTGTTAGAATTACAACTGAGTTAGTTTAATTCACTGACGTGATAATATCCTTGGGAAAGATATGAATCAAAATCTACCCATTAACTCACACCCACCTTGACAGACTGGGTCCTATTGACTTTGATTGCTACTTGTCTTTTTCAATCTTATTTCGAATTCCAGTCCAGATCCTTACATTCACTTAAGTGTTAATACCCTTCGAAAATTTCTGAATCCTTCCTCATCACGCAGTACTGACTAGGTTCTATAACCTTTGGTAGCTACTTGTCTTTTTCAATTCTATTTTGAATTCCAGTCGACATCGTTGCATTCACTTACGCACTATAATCCTTGGGAAAAGAATAAATCAATATCTACCCCCAAACCCCACCACACAGCCAACAGCACAGACTCGGTTTAAAACCGGAGATTGGTTCCCAGTCTTTTTCATTCAATTTTGCATTTATCTTGTTTGTACAGTTTCGTACTCACGATCTCATACAAGTGCATGTTTAAATATCTGTATTGATATTCGAAAAATAGTGTTCTTTAAAGTAAGTACCTTCATTCATTTTCGATGTTTGAATTTTAAATTGAATTAAAAAAAAATTTTTCTTGAAACTTTTATTTCAGTTTAATTGAAAGCTAAATGATTAAATTTACTATATCCAGTAAGCAAAATACTCTGGTGTTTTTCAAACAGAAATTATATTGATTGGAACTAAAATTTTGAGATTTTTTTAATTTTTAAATTTTTCGGTCATTTTTGAGGGATCGACAGATCTGTAAACGAAAGTTAATTTTCAGTTTTAAAATCATTGCAATAAATCAAATATTCATCTGTGACAATGGATTTATTAGTTAAACGCAAACCTTATTGGGGAATGTAAATTAATTATTATCTTTTAAAACCATTTATGTCTTTTTTAGCAAAAATCTCCTCCGAATAGTAAAATAAAAAATGCAATAAAACTATAACATTATTTAATTAGATAAGTTTTTAATTGCTTTAATAAATAATATAAATGTCAGATATTATAGTCTGAAGAAATTCTTTTTCGATTAATAATGAAATTTTAAAAGAATTGTTTTCGTTTTTGTTTTTTAATTATAAAAATTTATAAAATTTAAAAAATATTTTAAAAAATACTTGCAATTCTTGTAGACGCTAGGTTGACAGATTACACTCTAAAGACTATATTAACTAATCGAAAATTGAAAAGTTTAATACAAATGATTTAGCCATCATATTTTTAAAATTATTTTTAATTTTCTTATTTTTTGTGTGTGTATTGAATTTTTTTTTTGTATGGTAATTTATATGTGTAAATTAAAAGATTATGCGTTTCAGGGTTACTCCTCTTTATCGGAAAAACATTTGTGCAATTATGTCACTTGTGATTACCATACGCTGATCTTAACTCGATCTGCCAACAGATTTCAATTACACTGGATAGATTAGAAAGGTCAACTCTGTGTTTTAAAATAGTTTTATTCTAAATTTCTTGCTATAAATAAGTAATACTTGTGTAAATCAGAATAATTTAACATTAAGTTTGCTAATTTTATTAAAATAATGGGTCACAGATGTATATTTGATTTATTGCAATGATTTTAAAACTGAAAATTAACTTTCGTTTACAGATCTGTCGATCCCTAAAAATGACCGAAAAATTTTAAAATTAAAAAACAAATCGTGATCGGGATTCACTACAGTAAGTGTAAAAGATCATAGTGTAAGGCCGGCCATGCATCAATATCGGCGGCAATTGGAGAGATCAGCTGGGTGTAGTTTATTACGAGCTACTCAGACCGACTTACACCATCACGGGAGGTCGCTACCGACCACAACTGATGCGTTTGAGACGAGCATTAAAAAAAGAACGGCTGCAGAGATGATTTTGTAGAGATGATATTGCACAGTGATTTTGCAATATTTATAACGCTAGGTTACGGGTTGCAGAACTGGTTAAAACGTACTTTATAACGCTTAGTTGGGAAGCCCTACCCCATATTGCTCCGTCCGATTATCACTTGTTCAGATGACACATGGCCTGGATCGAAAACATTTTCAAACTCATGATGAGTCTAAATAATGGGTCGACTCATGGTTAGATTCAGAAGATATGCCGTTTTTCCGAGGTGGCATTCGAATGCTGTCAGAAGGATGGGAAATATACTGGCTAGTGATGGACAATACTTTCAGTGACATGTTTTTTTCTAATTTTTGTAAATAGAACACTACTTTTGATAAAAAATAAACGAGAAATTATTCAAGATTCTAATATTTACTAAAATTTACTAAATAACATGTTATATTTGAAAATATTCAGTGTATGTTGTAGCAGATCTTTTTATAAAATTTTGAAAGTGTAAATACATATTGTTTGTCGATGTAAGCATTTGTCAGAATAAGTTAATTGCTGCTTATACATATGTGTATATAAAAGATCACAAATTTTAATCGTTATTCAGAGTGCCTGGGCATATTAATGCGAATAACAGTCTAACAGTCAATTTTAGGCTTCAGAACCTCAATTAATTCATTAAACACAATGTTGATAAATTAATTGCATGCAGTGAAACATTCCAATATTAACAATGTTTCTTTGTTCCGCATAAACTTTTAATAAACGTTCGTGCTTTCATTCCATGATTTATTTCTTTGAAAACTTTGCTGTATTTTTGACTTTTATTTTCCAACGTCATCAAACAGAATTTTCACTACGCAAATTTTTTTTTTTCATTGTTTCATTTGGTGTCTTACAGCAAAAGATACAACCCAAAATGCCAAATACAGGTGGGGGATAACAGAATCAAACAAGTCCAAGAATTTAAGTACCTAGGAAGTGTTCTAACAGGAGATGGAAAGTGCGACACGGAGATCCGAAGGCGAATTGGCATGGCAAAGGACGCGTTCCAGAAGATGAGCAAAATACTAACACACAGGAAGATCTCAATAGAAACGAAGAAAAGAGTGCTAGACTGCTACGTGATGTCAGTTCTTCAGTACGGCTGTGAATGCTGGACAATATCATCGAAAATGAGGAAAAAACTGGAAGCGGCCGAAATGTGGTTCTACAGAAGGATGCTACGGATATCGTGGACTGAGCATACAAGCAACGACGAAGTGTTAGAAAGAATGGCAACAAAAAGGAAATTGATGCTGAGCATCAGGAAGAGACAACTGAAGTTCCTGGGACATGCAATGAGGAAGGAGGGCCTGGAGAACCTGATACTGACTGGTCAGATAGAAGGAAGTAGAGACAGAGGAAGGCAGCGGATAACATATCTGCAGAGTCTGATCAGGTGGATGACGGAACGGGGTTGCCAGGAGCAACAGGAGCAAACATACTAAGAGCCACAAGGGATAGGGAGACGTGGAGATCCATGATCGCCTACGTCCTGAAGGGACAGGGCACATAGAAGAAGAAGACACCAAATAATAGCATATACATGAGTTCATATACATTAAGTTGTTATATTCAGAGTATGGTGGGCGAACAACGAAGAAACGACGGGATTTAAGAAATAAACAATTGTGTTAACGTTAAAATGCAACAAATGGTAAATTAGTGTAAATGTCTCTCCTTGAAAGAAAGAGTTAAGTAGAATCGTAAAAGTCGTCCGCAGAGGCGTACGGTAGGAATGAATTTACTGCGGCGACGGCCTTTGTCGGGTAATCTTTCGGAGATGGGAGGTTGCGTTCCGACCAGATTTGTGTTGGCTGTTATGCCAACCGACTACCGAAGACAGACATTTGATGGGATTGTATTTTTTTTTTTTTGGCTCAGATAGGGCTTCAATTTTTATTTTGTTTCCATAGGCTGAAGTGCTATTGGGTGGAAATTCTGGATTGGATTTTTTTTAATGTGTGTAAATAAACCAAAAATATCAGCAGCATCTTTTTGTAGAACCACATTTTCGTTGCTTCAAGTCTATCTTTCGTCTTTGATAATATTGTCCAACATTCACTGCCATATTGAAGAACTGACATCACATAGCAATCCAGTACTCTCTTCTTTGTTTCTAGCGAAATTGTCCGGTTTCTTAAAACTTTACTCAACTTCTGGAATGCCTTCTTCGCCATGCCAATTTGCCTTCATATCTCTGTGTCGCACTTTTCGTCTTTTGTTAAAACACTTCCCAGATATTTAAACTTCTATACCTACTTGTATTTGGCATATTTGGTTGCCCCTTTTACTGATGACCATCAGTGAAATATGTCATCCGCTGCTTTTCTCTGTCTCACTTTCCCTCTATCTGACCTGTGAGTATTAGATTTTCTAAGCCCTCCTTCATGATCACATCTCCCAGGAATTTTAACTGTCTCTTTCTGAGGCTCAGTAACAAATTCCTTTTTGTCTCGATCCTTTCAAAAACCTCATCATTGCTCACATGCTCGATCCATGATATCAGCCGCATCCTCCTGTAGAACAACATTTCAGTTGCTTCAAGTTTTTTCTTCATCTTTGATCATATTTCCAGCATTCGCTGCCATACTGAAGAACAGACATCACATACCAATCCAGTACTTTCTCTTTTGTTTCGAGTGAAATTTTCCTGTCTTTTAATAATCTGCTCAGCTTCTGGAATGTCTTACCAATTCGCCTTCGAATTTCAGTGTCGTACTTTCCGTCTTCTGTTAAAACACTTCCCAAGTACTTAAATTTTGTACTTGCTCGATTTTAATATCCTCTAACCTGTAATTGGCATTTTGGTCTCCTCTGTTTGCTAATGACCATACATTCGGTTTTCTTTCTTTCTTTCTTTCTTTCTTTCTTTCTTTCTACTTTCTTCATCTATGTTATGTTGTTCTGACTTTGACCGCCGATGACAAATCCAAGCATAACTTCTAGGGTCCTCAAAATATTCTCGCTGTACAAGTTGAACAGATCTGGTGAAAAGACACATCCTTGTCTTACGCCCCTTTCTATCTTTGTATATCTGCTGAATTCGCTTCTTTTCCGTATGCAGGCAGTTTGCTACCAGTAGAAGTTCTTTAATACTCTAATGTCTTTCCCGAATTTGTCGAGGTTGTTGAGAACTTTTATCAATTCTTTGTGGCGTACTTTGTCGAACGCCTTGGCATAGTCTACAAAAGATAGGTGGGCGTCTTTTTCATTTCTTAATATTCACTATATTAGAAATTAATATTTAAAACAATTTTAAAACAGTAATTGCTGATGATACATGTGATTTATAATAATTTATTAGCATACATTGTTGTATATAAATACTAACACATTAAACCATAATTCTTTTGAAGGATATTTCTTAAACGTCTATTTTTTACACCAGCGGTCGGTAACAACCGGCGCGCGCGCCACGTCCGGCCCTAGAGGGAATCTTGTCTGGCCCTCTACATTACTCTGGACTAGATATAAATATAGGTAAACCAAACCAAAGTGACAGTTGATAGTTTGAATATATTGTGTCGAAATTAAAAAAGTGATTTCTTTTTACCTGAAGAATGTGTTTTACTTTTATTTTTTATTAGTCAGTCAGTCAGTCAGTCAGTGAAGTGCCATACGTGATACACGCTTGGGCGATCATGTCTCTTTCGAGACATGACTGACTGGACAGAATATTATCCCGCAGTAGATTGCCATTGCCTTCTGCGGGAGACTGGTTGCCGATCAAGGCTATAGAATCCAATCTATCCTATTATTTAACTCATAACTGGAGGGAAGAGACGGATTAATACCTTTCCCAAGGGTATTTGCGCGTAAGTGAATGCAATGAATTTAACTGGAACTCGGCTCCCCAATTTCTCGTTCCGAGTCGATATCCAATGCGCCACAACGCACATAGGCATCGCTAAAATTAGCGTACGACCCCACTTTCACTTTTTCTGTGAAATTGCTTTCGTGAGCGGACACTTTTAAATTAATATAAAATAGTATTTTCAACCGATTTTAATGGAATCTTTTTCAGTACTGATTTATGAAACATTTATTTTTAAGATGTAATATTTTTTTAACAAAATTCCCGTCAGATATTAAATTATATTGAATCTTTTCTTTTTTCATATACTGAAAATTTATTCACATATTTACTAACATGGTTCTTCTCCATGACACTACATCCATAGCTGTTTGGCTCTTCTTTATGATTCTACATAGCCTTTTGGCCCTCACTCCCCAAAATGTTGCTGACCCATGCTTTACACGAATGTTACTTAGACCAATATGTTTTAGACCAGTGTTCCTTAGACCAATATTTCTTAGACTAGTGTACTTTAGACCAATATTCCTTAGACTGGTGTACTTTAAACCAATATTCCTTAGACTAGTGTACTTTAGACCAATATTCCTTAGACTAGTGTACTTTAGACCAATATTCCTTAGACTAGTGTAATTTAGACCAATATTCCTTAGACTATTGTACTTTAGACCAATATTCCTTAGACTAGTGTACTTTAGACCAATATTCCTTAGACTAGTGTACTTTAGACCAATATTCCTTAGACTAGTGTACTTTAGACCAATATTCCTTAGACTAGTGTACGTTAGACCAATATTCCTTAGACTAGTGTACTTTAGACCAATATTCCTTAGACTAGTGTACTTTAGACCAATATTCCTTAGACTAGTGTAATTTAGACCAATATTCCTTAGACTAGTGTACTTTAGACCAATATTCCTTAGATTAGTGTACTTTAGACCAATATTCCTTAGACTAGTGTACTTTAGACCAATATTCCTTAGACTAATGTACTTTAGACCAATATTCCTTAGACTAGTGTAATTTAGACCAATATTCCTTAGACTAGTGTACTTTAGACCAATATTCCTTAGACTAGTGTACTTTAGACCAATATTGCTTAGACTAGTGTACTTTAGACCAATATTGCTTAGACTAGTGTAATTTAGACCAATATTCCTTAGACTAGTGTTCCTTAGACGAATGTTCTGGATCTCAAATAAATGCTATAATTTGCGAATGATTTATCGAGTTTGCATTCTGTTCGTTAGAAGCGCTTGAAGTTAAACCAAATTTTTCATTCGTCATCAAACAAATTGCCTAACTTTTAAAAAAAGTTTTTTATCAGTCACTGGTCAGTAATTCGATACTGGCTTACATTCACTTGCCCACAATTTCTTATGAACAAGAACTGTTCAGTATATTATCTGAAAGCTACTTCCGTCAAAGTTCGTTCTTTTGCTACAGGCTGCCTATAGCGATATGAATCTTACTGGGTCGTTTATTTGCAAGCAGAAGGTTATTTACATTGTCAGAAATGTACGTTTTGACATAAATTTCCTCTTCGGTGTTATTCAATGAAATTTAATGTCACTTGTCACTATTTCATGTGGCCATATGTTGATGACTACTTCAAACAGTCAATCATATCTTATCAGTAAGGTGAGCCAGAACAGGTTAAGCAAAAAGGACAATTTAGATGTCAAAATTTAAGTGATTATTCTTTTTAATAAATTTGAAAGGAAGATAGTTCAATGAAGAAAAAAGGAAAGAAGTTACCTTCCTAAGCAGAGTAAAAATATTTTTGGGAAGATGCTTTAAATACTTAAAATAGTAATTTGATATTTTTAGACACAATTAGTACTTTGAACAACAAAGTGAATTAACTACGTAATTTAATTTTAACACATAATCTACTTTCAAAAAGTAA
This sequence comes from Ascarosepion bandense, assembly GCA_037127315.1. Taxonomy (NCBI): domain Eukaryota; kingdom Metazoa; phylum Mollusca; class Cephalopoda; order Sepiida; family Sepiidae; genus Ascarosepion; species Ascarosepion bandense. Next base: position 81,040 of record JBBBDQ010028659.1, on the reverse strand, counting down.
TTAAATGTTTCAAAATATTTTAATAATTTTCTAGAAAACTTACAATGAAATTAATTGCTTTAGTTGTATAGTGTATTCGCACAATTATTATCGTTTGAAATTAAAACAAAGATCAATTTCATATTTTTAACTATTACTTTTTTTGGTGGGGGTTGTTTGTGTGCGTGCGTTCGTGTTAGGGGAAGTTTAAAAAATTGTATGAGCCAAAAGTAAAAAGTACTTTCTTTACGTTCAAAACAGAAGAAGCTATTATCATTCGTTCAAATTTTGTAAAGCTTGATACTACTTTTTTAAACAATTCCCTCTAAGAAAATAATACGCAAGGAACTACTCTAATAATCTAATTTTAAGTGAAAGAGAGAAAATACTTTAGAAGGAACGAGAAACCCAATAAGGGTATTCATTTCCGAGTTAAGGCGAAGACGTTAGGAGTATAGAGTTGAAGAAAAAAATTAAGAGGGACCAGAAATCCAATCTAATAAAGGAACCAAAAAATAAATCTCTACATCTATTTAAAAGACGGTGGAGCAGTGATCTGAGTTATAGGCAAACTTATCTTAAGTAAAACAGCTTCCTTCTTCTTCTCCTCCTTCTTCTTCTCCTTCTTCTATGTATCTTGTCTATTCAAGACGTAGGCGATCATGGCCTTCCACATCTCCCTATCCCTGCTAACTCTTAGCACACTTTCTCCTGTTAACCAACTAAAACCAGCTCTGCCATCCACCTGCTCAGGCCTGTCAAGTACGTTACACGCTGTTTTCTCCTGTTTCTTTTTCCCTCTATCTGACCTGTTAGTATCAGGCTCACTAAGCCCTTCTTCCTCATTGCATGTCCCAGGAACATCAGCTGTCTCTTCCTGATTCTCAGTATTAATTCCTTTTTCGTTTCGATTCTTTCCAAAACCTCATCATTGCTTACATGCTCGATCCATGATATCCTCAGCATCCTTCTGTAGAACCACATTTGACTTGATTCAAGTTTTTCCTTTATTTTTGATGATATTGTCTAGCATTCACTGCCATATTGAAGAACTGACATCACATAGCAATCCAGTATTCTCTTCTTTGTTTCTTGTGAAATTTTCCTGTCTCTTAATACTCTACACAGCTTTTGGAATGCGTCCTTCGCCATGCCAATTCACCTTCGGATCTGTGTGTCGCACTTTCCGTCTTCTGTTAGTACACTTCCCAGATATTTAAAATTTTGTACCTGCTTGATTTTAGTATTCCCCACCTGTATTTAGCATTTTGAGCTGCTATTTATGCTGAAGACCATGCATTCGGTGTTTTTTTCAGTTTCTTTATACTCCTTTTTTGCAGTTTCTTTATACTCCTTTCTTGTCACTCTTTTCAGCTAAGTTCTTTAGCAGGTCTTGTAGTTTCCTTTCCGTTTCGGCTATCAGCACTGAATCATCTGCGTCCCTTATATGTTCATATTGCGTCCTCTGATGACAAATCCTGGCATAACATCTAGGGTCCTCAGAATAGTCTCACTGTACAAGTTGAATAGATCCGGTGAAAAGACACACCCTTATCTTATGCCCCTTTTTCTCTTTGTATATCTGCTGAATTCGTTACCTACTCGTATGCAGACGGTTTGCTGCTAGTAGAGTTTTTTTTACTTTCATGTCTTTCCAAAATATGTCGACGTTGCTGAGCATTTCTATCAATTCTTTGTATCGTACTTTGTCGAACGCCTTGGTATATCTACAAAACATTGGTAGACGTCCTTCCTCATTTGTATTGCCTTTTCGGATAGGGTCCTAATCATAATGATGACGTTCCTTATTTCCGTGTCTTTGACGAACTCGCACTGTTATTGTCATATCTCTGGTTTGATTCTGCTTCTCACTCAATCAGGATTCGGACAATCAGTTTTGTAATTTGGCTCATTAAACTGATTGGTTGGTGGAGTAAGCACTCTTTGGCACCTGGTTTCTTAGGGAGAATGAGAATCGAATTGCTTACCTCGTCCCGGTATTATTAATTTCATTTTCTCTAATTTTCTCGATGCCGAATTCTTCCAGGGCTATCAGCAGCTCTTTTACTTACAATGCCGTCTAGTCCATCTGCTTTGTTTTTATTCAGTCTGGCCATTGCAGCTTACACCTCGGACTTTAATATCTCCGGTCCGTCCTCATGTTTGTGTATTATCGGTTGCTCTCTCTTGTCGTGGAAAAGATCTTTTAAATATACTTGCCATCGCTGGAGTATTTCCTCTTTCTCCTATATGATCGGTTCATCCTTGGTTTTTTTTACATCCTGTTGAGGAACAGGTGTTTTGTCCTGTCAGTTCTGTTATTTCTTTATGCATGTCTACTTTATTTGTCCTGTTCAATCTCTCTACTTCTGCACATTTATTGTTGAGCCATTTCTCTTTAGCCTGTTTGCATTTGCTCTTTGTTTCCTTGTGTAATTTCCTGTATTCCATTAGCATCATTTTCTGTATCCTTTGCATCATGTCAGGAATCCCTCCAGTCATTCATTCTTTTTTTCTTCTACGTCTGATTTTTTTTTGGCCAACGTTGTTTGCTGATGTCACTGGCGCTTCATTTAGCGAGTCTCATTTCGAGTTTCCTTTTCCAATTTGTTCTATGTGCGTTGTGGTGCATTGGATATCGGCTCAGAACGAGAAATCGGGGAGCCGAGTTCGAATTCCAGCTCAAACTCATTGCATTCACTTACGCGCAAATACCCTTGGGAAAGGTATTAGTCTGTCTATTCCTTCCAGTTATGGGTTAAGTAGCAGGACCGATTGGGTTCTCTGGCCTTGGTCGGCAACCAGTCTACCGCAGAAAGCAATGGCAACCTACTGAGGGATAATCTTCTGCCCAGTCAGTCATGTCTCTTTCGAGACATGATCGCCCAAGCATGTATCACGTATGGCACTTAACTGACTGACTGATTTGTTTTTTTCACGCTGTTAGTGTATTTTTCTGCAGGTTGAGGTTATTCGCTAGCGTGTTGTATTGCAGTTTGGTGCTGCTCTAGGCTTCTTCAGTCACCGGATTTTCACCCTTAGTTTGCAAATGACTGTAGGGTGGTCGCTTACACAGTCGGCATTTGGATATGTTTTGCATTGAACCACTGCATTTTTGAATCCCCTTTTTATGGTTATGTAGTCTATTTGGTTTTTTGTGTCGCCTCCTGGGCTTCTCCATGTTCATAGACGTCGTAGGTGTTCTTAAAACAAGGTGTTAATTATTACCTGGTCATTTGCAGTGCACCATTGGTTGGACCAATTTTTATCCTCGTTGGTTGCGGATTCCTAATTCACATGTGTCGGTCGTATTCCCTTCCGTTTCTTTACCTACCTTGTCATTCAAGTCACCCATTATGATTCTAATTTCTTGGCTTTTGCACTGAGTCTTGGCATTGTCCAGTATGGAGTAGAATGATTTTGTCTTCCTCTGTGCTTTGTGTTGTTGGTGCATAAACAACTATAATAGATATGTTGGGGTGTATTCTTCTCCGTTTAACCAGGAGGACTCTCAGAAAGCTGGCAGTATCCCAGAACGCATTTCTTCATTTCTTTGTCCAGTATTAAGCCGAATTCTTTTCTGTTATTTTTGTCTCCTGCGTATATTATCCTATGGTTGTCGCTGCTGAAGTCTCCATTGTTAGGCCATCTGGTTTCGCATATTACCAGAATACTGATGTTCAGTCTGTTCATCTCCTGCTTGACATTCTCGAGTTCACAACAGTTCACAACTGTTGCTCATGTCGTTCCTTTCCAGCCGAGGGACAAATTTTGGAAAAAAGTGTCCCCTTTACGCCGTTGGTGCTAACAGTCACTGGATGACGGTCAGGTGACAACTGTTGCCCATGTCGATCATTACCAGGCAAGGAGTTGCTTCCTTTAGAATTAACCTTCTTCAAACCGTTGGGTTTCATACGTTTATTTTGAAAAGCCTCTCTCGGAAAGCTGGACAGCTTTACAGCTCTATAAGTTTGATCAAATTCAATGTCAGCAAATCAGCATTCATTTTTTTCTAAACAGAAACTGACTAAACAGTCTTAAACTGAACCTTATGCTGAACACTTTTGCAGATACAAAAATTAATTGAATCTTTCGAATAAACATTATAAAAAACAAACCCTCAGTTCATCAGTCAGTTAAGTATCATACGTGATATACGCTTGGGCGATCATGTCTCATTCGATTCATAACTGACTAAGCAGAAAATTTTCCCGCAGTAGATTGCCATTTAATCCTGCGTTAGACCGGTTGCCAATCAAGGCTATAGAAGCCATTTTGTCCTTCTATTTTACTCAGTCAGTTAAGTGCCACACGGGAATCATTCTTTGGCAATAATGTTACATAGGGGAAGGTGCTGAGAGAGCGATTACATATAGGAAATGTCAGAAGGAGGGTGATAGACGAGTAAGGAGGTACATAGGAAGAGTGTTTGAGAGAATGGTTGCGAGTTAGTGTATTAGGAGGTGTCTATTGACCTTACATTTAAACTGCTGGAGATTGTAGCTGTCGGGAAAGCAAGTATGCGGAAGGGAATTCCACTGGCGGGAAGTGCGAGAAAAGAAGCTGTTGGAGTAGAAATTGCGGTTACATTTTATCGGTTTCACTGTAAAAGGGTGGGACCTAGTTGCTAATCTAGTATCTCGTGCAAATTCGTACCTTGGGGGCACCAGTGATCTAAGTTCATCGGAGCAGAAGCCGTGAAAGTATTTATAGAAGAGGCACAGGGAAGCCACTTCACGTCGGTGAGAGAGTGACTGCAGGCGGCCAGCCAAGTCGGTATCGATCACATTACAGATTCTCCGTTGTATTTTGTCAAAAACCCCGAAAAGAATAGCAGGGGCACCCGACTAGATGTGGCAGCAGTATTCAATACACGGGCGGATGGTAGATTTACATGTCAATGAAATTGCTTAGGGTTAGGGGGATATTAATATTACATAATACATCAACCATTTTTTGTTAATAACGAAACTTTCTTCTTTTTTTAATACTTTTGATCCTCGCATTTTAATACCGCATCCCTTTAGTACGTAGATGATCATAGCACTGACCAGGTTCTTTTTCTTTTTTATCTGTAAATTGCTGAGACTCTTTGGTAAAAAAAAGAAAGAGTAAAGTGAAGTTACCATTTGATTTTTGTAGTTTTAAATTCAGCGTTTCCTTTTTTTTTTTTTCACTGACTCATAAGAGAATACGAATAACAGAGGAGAGGAAATAGGCGAATATTAAAAAAACTTAGTTCCGAAAAAGTCGGCAATAAAGAGTTCGGGAGGCACAGTGTGAGGGGATCATCACCAACAATAAGAAATAACAAATAATGTGATAAAAAGGCTTTAAGTAATAATAATAATAAGAAGAAGAAGAAGAAGAAGAAGAAGAAGAAGAAGAAGGAGGTAAATTTTAGTCTACCCTACTATTGGTGGTGGTAGGGGAAAGAAACAGATTCATGCATTTCTAAGGACATTATTGCGAAAGTAAGTGCAATCTACTGGAAGTGAATTTGAACTCAGATCTTTTCGTGCTAATAACTCTTACGATATTCGCACAAGTCCGTTTCATGCTTTTGATCATAAGTTAGTTATCTCACATTACTTGACATCAGATGACGAGATTTTCTTAAATAAAGCTTTCTCACCGACGTGATGTGGCTTCTCTCTGTCTTTTCTATAAGTATTTTCATTAAATCTGCTCTTACGAATTTTTTCCCTGGTACTCCCGACTACGTGTATTTACTCGTGGCACTAAATTAGCATCTAGGTCCCAAACTTTTACCGTAAAAATAGTTAAACGTAACCTTCTCTTCTACTCTAATAGTTTCTTTTCTCACACTTTGTGGAAGTCACTTCCATTCGCTTGCTTCCCTGATAGCTACGATCGCTAAATGTTTAAATGCAACGTCAATTACCATCTTTTATCTACTTGATTCCCATCTATCGCTAATCTTTTCTTGAAATCCCCTGTCTTTTTTTTATTATTATATTGTAATATGCATTCTGGTGCAGTGGATATCGACTCGGAACGACAAATCGGGGAGCCGAGTTCGAATTCCAGTTGAATTCGTTGCATTCACTTACACAAAAATCAAATATCCTTTGGAAAGTTAATATCCTTCTCTTCTTTCCAGTTATGGGTTAAGTAATGGCAACCAGTCTAGCGCAGAAAGCAATGACAACCTACTGCGGGATAATCTTCTGTTCAGTCAGTCATGTCTCGAAAGAGACATGATCGCTCAAAGCGTGCATCCCGTATGGCACTTACCTAACGGAACACCCTGCGCGCTAGTAGCATTTCTGCCTTGCTTGGGGTGAAAATATTAGGGAAAAAAAGGAATCTGATATTGTTTGCAATATCGATTATTTCATTAAAGATATTTTAAATTCAGTAAACTCGAGATGTGTGTTGTAGTGCAGTGGATATCGGCTCAGGACGACAAATCGGGAAGCCGAGTTCGAATTCCAGTTGAATTCTTTGCATTCACTTACGCACAAATACCCTTAGGAAAGGTATTAATTCGTCTCTTCCCTCCAGTTATGGGTTAAATAATAAAGCAGATTGGGTTCTATAACCAGTCTACCACAGAAAGCAATGGCAACCTACTGCGGAATAATCTTCTACCCAGTCAGTCATGTCTCTTTCGAGACATGATCGCCCAAGCGAGTATCACGTATGGCGCTTAACTGACTGAAACTCATTCTTGGAGCATTGCTCAAGCAAAAATACAAATCAGCTTTCGTGTAATCTTTCTTTTTACAAATGTTGATGTCCGATAATTTTCTTCGTCCAGCCTCTACACAGCCGTGATTAACTAAGTAAACACATCAAGAAATACGTCCAGACACAGTGAACAGCACCCAAAACAAGGCCAAACCTTTCATTATTGTGGTCGTAATGTGTATTAATGTAATATGAGGTCACATTTCAAACGGGTTTTTATGCTGTCACAAGATTTTCTTAGAAAACGCAAAATAACTTTCAATTAGACCTGAGTAGTCATTATAGTGACACTATTGAACTGCCTCGGCTAAAAAAAGAAAAAAAATTAAAAGATAGGTTCTCAGAAGGGATGTGACTTGGCAGGGGTGAGGAACACCGAAAAGAAGAGAATACGAATAATAGAGGAGAGGAAAGAGGCGAATATTGAAAAAGCTTAGTTGCGAAAAAGTCGGCAATAAAGAGCTCGGGGGGCACAGTGTGAGGGGATCAACACCAACAATAAGAAACAACAAATGATGTGATAAAAAGCCTTTAAGTAATGAGAAGAAGAAGAAGAAGAAGAAGAAGAAGAAGAAGAAGAAGAAGAAGAAGAAGAAAGTAAAATGAATAAAATAGAGAAAGAGAAAAAGATGATAAAAAAGACAAAAACGAAAGAAAGAAAGAAAGAAAGAAAGAAAGAAAAAGGCTAATTACCAACGACGCCATTGTTAACAGCTCTGAATGAGAAATCAAAGAGCCGAGTTCGAATTCAAATTACGTTCGTTACATTCACTTATACGCAAATGTACTTGGGGAAAGTATGAATCCGTCTTTTCTTACCCACCAAACTATGAATTGAATAGTAGGATAGGCTACGTTTATAGCCTTGGCTGAGAACCAGTTTGCTGCAGATAGAAACGGCAAGCTACTCAGGAAAAATTTTCTGTCGAGTCAGATAAGAGTTAAAAGTGACATGGTTGATCAATCGTGTATCACATATGGCGTATAACTGACCAGTGACGGCAGTGATTGATGTTCAAGAAGCCCAGGTAAAAATATATATATATATATGATTTTACAGGTAGATTTTCAGTATATGCATGCATCCAGTTTGGTAGACTTTCTCCTCTAACAAAATTGGTTTAACATAGTATATCAAAAATCTCGCTTTATTTGACACTAAGCTAAGTTTAGTAATCTTAATCTCAGTACATTTATATCTAATAAGTTTAATAGTAAAAATAATAAGATGAAAAAAAAAGAAAAAGAAAAATGAAATGGAAAGATAGAAACTAAAAAGCATGAACGCGAAAAGCCGACGATAAACGAGGTAAAAAGAGATTAAAAAGACAGAATGAAATAGAAGGAAAAAGAAGACAAAGAGAAAAAAATATAAGATTTATGAGAAAAATCGATAGTGAAAAATGAAAAGAGAAACGAAACGAGAATGAAAAGGATAGAAAAATGAAAAGCTGTTGAAAAGAGGAAATATGATAGATGAAAGTGAATAAAAAAGAAAAATGAAAATAGAATGTAAAAGAAAGATGAATAACGAATAAAGAAGTAAAAGAAAGAGAAAAAATGAGAAAAACTGACAACAAACACGATGAAAGGATATTGAAAAACGAAAAGATATGAAACAAGAATGAAAAAAAAAACAAGATATAAAGGCTGATGTAAAGAGGAAGAACGATGTATGAAACTGAACGAAAAAGAAAGAGAGATAAAAATGAAATCCTGAGAGATGAAAGACGAATAAAAAAGAAGTAAAAGAAAGAAAAAATAAGAAAAATTGACGACAAAGAGAAAGAAATGCTCAAAGAGAAAAAAAAAGGGAAAGACGGAAAATATTAAGCCAGAACAATAGAAAGAGAGAGTTAGAAAGAGATTTAAAGAAATTACTAAAAATGTAAAAGAAAAAAATTAAAGTTTGTTCCCTTGAACTTTGTCTGGGAAAATATTGATAACGATTAATGCAAAAGAGTTTGGATTATTTTGCTATTATTGTCTCGCGGTGACATTAATAAAAGACGTTGTGCCGCTGGGTGCAGTTATCTTTTGTTTGCCGATCCTGGCAACAATGCGTTAATGATACGTTTCGTGTCAGTCGAATGCTGGCTGAAATTTCTTCCGACGAAACATGCGTTGTTCACCAATGATTTGGGCGCATTATTATGCAAATCGTTTTTACTATCTGTCAGGGTTCGTTAAGAATAAGGGTTATCGTCAGAAACTAGTCAAGTGAATTCTTTATTGACTTTGTAAATAAGGTGGATGTCACTAGAATCCGGAGTTGTCTTGAACTGATAAAAAGGGCGGTAAAATGCTTGGATGTTTTTAAATATTTTATTGCGATTAGTAAATAAAGCTTGAATGTCTTCACTTTTAATTGTTTTTTTCCGAAAATTACATTTGTTTTGTGGCAGTAATTCTTCATAACACATGAAAAATGTCAAAATTTTACTTTTTATTTACTCTCTTCTAAATCGATAGTAAAGCAATATTTTTTGATTCGGACAAGTGTCTCGTGGCCTGAGGAAGATTTTAAGAACGTTAATCAACAAAATGTATGCTGATTTCGAATTCCAAATGAATTCGTTGCATTCACTTACGCACAAATACTCTTGGGAAAGTCTTAATCTCTCCCGACGTGCTAAATATCAGAACAGACTGGATTCCATAGCTTTGGTTGGCAATCAATCTACCTCAGAAAGTAATGGCAACCTACTGAGGGAAAATCTTCTGCCTAGTCAGTCAAGTCTCTTTCGAGACATGATCGCCCAAGCGTGTATCACGTATGACACTTAACTGACTGATCTTTATTCAAACGTTTTATTGAAACATATCGACATATTATTTTTATAATAACCCTTTCTAATATTCTAGCCAGTTTATTGTAGTTAGGATCAAATTTAGCAACGAATTTTCCTACTTTCTATCTCCTCTGAGATAACCCATGGTGGCGGGCAGTACAAAAGAAAGTTTTATTCTGACTATAATTGTTGTAATAATGATTTTTAAAAACACGCTTAAACACGCTCTGTTATAATAATTTTTAAATGTTTAATTTATCCGAAGCAGTTAAAAAAGTGTCCAATATAAGGGATCTAACTCGATATTTCTAGTAATGCAAATGGCATTAGATGTGGGTTAAATGAAGATCAAAACATCGCTGTTACATTCGTAATATATTTTGTTCAATAGCGGTTCGTTGCTTTTGATGTAAAAATGGACATAATATGTCAATTTAAATGAAATATGTTTGAATATATATACAAGGTGCGATGGATAAATTTTCATCGAAATTACACAAAATCAAAATAACACTGACATCTAATTTTAACAGATATATTTACCAAAATTACACAAAAATATCTTAAGATACTAAAAAGTAAATTAATTCAATGAAATCGTAATTGGCTTCAACCACGGCCTGTAGACGACTTCAGAACCCCCGGCAAATTTAGCGGACTGTTTACGAGTGATGCTGCTATAATATTTACCTTGTGTACCTTTAGTGTGACAAGAAGTTTTGTTGGTCTCTTGCTCAACTGCGCCCCACATATAATAAACAAGTGGGTTGCAGTCTGGCGAATTCGGTGACCACATATAGGGTGTGATCTAGCCGCAAAAATTGTCTGAGAGCCATGACTAGATTTTTCTACTTGTGTGATATGATGCTGAGTCCTGTTACCAGACATAGGGTTTTCCAGCAGCTACCCTCTTGACCTAGGGTAGTACTATCTTCTGAAGACACTTGAGGTCTCCGTGTGGGAAGATGAAAGGAGACAGGTCGCCATCACTAGTGATCATTTCAAACACCATGATTTTGACTTAGTTTTCATCACTCTTGAAACATATTTTGATGTCATAACATCCTCTGCACTGAAGCCAGATTGACACCCAATATATATATATATATATATATTAAAAACAGAATTAGGGTTGTTCCAACGAGAGAAATTGGTATAGAATAAAACGTGTGACAGGCCGTGAACGTTTTGTTTAAAGTGTATATTTTTTGTTGTTATTACGTATCGAGTTTACGCATAAAAAAAAAACTCGAAAAGTCAAGTCACAACTTTATTTGCCTGAAGAGAGTCAACTTTAGACTCGAAACACACGTAGCGTCACAAATGCCATTATGGACATTTGATGTATCATAACATGTATAATAACAACAACAATAAATACACACTTTAAACAAAACGTTCACGGCCTCTTGAAATTTTTATTATATATATATATATATATATATATATATATATATATATAAGTTCGATGGGTAAATTTTTGACATAATGTTTTATTATATTTTTAATAAATGCGCGTTGTTTTTTATTTTATTTTGCCAACTAGACAATATAGGAGAGTCAGTTGGTTACCGTCTGTAAGAAAAAGAGCACCATGATGCAATTCACTCCGCCAGAACTTTGGAAAAGTCAGGCTGTACTGCTTGGCATTCACGCCGGAGGCACCAATACGAAGTTTTCAGAGTATTTGTGTGTCAGTCTGAAAACTGTTCAGAGGATTCTGAAATAGCTGGGTGAGTGTAATGGTCATTACAATGATAAGGCAGTTTGTAAAGCTCACTCTGATCACTAACTTATAGAAGGAGACCGTCCCAAAGAGTTTCAGGTAATTCAAAAGTCTGGAAGCCGTGATTGAAGCTGATGGCGATTTTATGGCGTTAAAAAAGACTTCAACTGAAATTAAAGCCAAAATACGACGTTTAGAACCGCTCATGATTAAACATAATAGACATTCATTGTCTCTTATATTTAACAGTATATGTTTAGAAAAAAAAATATATATTAACAATTAAGCATTATTTCTTATTGATGTAAACTTTATATATTATGTTTTCTTGTGTTTGAGTTGACGTCCCTGTCTCTCTTTTAATGACAAAAGGTTACGAGTTGGAGAAGTATTTCAAAAGTCTACTGAGACATATACTGACGGTGTAGGTATGGGTTTGCCTTTCGGCCGTACTTGATCTATTTTCTGCATGGCTCATTAAAAACCAATGGCTTTAATGTTTCTGACAAATCTATTATATATGTTCAATATAATGATGAATTATTCATATTAACGAAAAGCACAGACGAAATCAAAAAGGCCTTAAAGAGATCTTTGAGGAAAACTCTGCTCTGTACTTATGAACTTAATATTAATAATAGCATTATTTTGTTTGACGTTTTAGTAGACACGAACAGTCACGATTTTACTACTCTATAAAAAAAAATCGCAAGCGAAATCTCCTGTACTTTTTTAATTATCAAAGTGAAAATATTCCCGGATATAAAATAGCTGGTATAAAGAATATGTTTAATCAATGTAACTTATCTATTTTAATTCGATGCTCGCAGTCTATAAACAAGAAAAAAACGCAATTAAAATTATAATTTGCCAGTATATATCACTTCAGTCAGTCAATTGCCATACGTGATACACGCTTGGGTGATCATGTCTCTTTCGATCCATGACTGACTAGGCAGAAGATTTTCCTGCAGTAGGTTGCCATTACTTTCTGTCGTAGACGGTTGCCAACCAAGTCTATAGAATTCAATCTGTCCTGCTATTCTAACCATAGCTGGAGGGAAAAGAGATGGATTCATACCTTTCCCAAGGATCTTTGCGTTTAAGTGAATAGAATTTGAACTTGATTCTCCGAGTTCTCTTTCTGAGCCGATATCCCCTACACCACAACGCACAGATATTACATAATGATTGTTTTAAATACATTAGAATTATATTTTATTGTTAAAAAAAGACTTCAAATATCTAACCTAACCATTATTCAGGACGTCAGACACGCCTGGTAAAACCAATGCTGCTTGTTTTTGTTGAACCATGTTGGCTTTTTATTCTTCTGTGTGGTGTGCATGCGAAACTAAAAGCTGTAACATATTGAATATGTTTGAAATTACTTAAGCTGTATGCAATGTCGTTGGATTGCGGTAATTGCTCAAATCGACAGATCAATTCTTACACAGGTTTTAAAATATGGAGTGCAATTAGACCCCATTAATACGGTGTAAATTTTCTTTGTTGTTAACACACACACACAGACATACACACAAACAAATATACACAGTTGAACAGATAGGGAGCAGCCATGCCTCTTTTATCTGTTAGCTCAATCCATCAAGAGTTGTAGTTAACTGTACGTGTCATCCTGTCGTATACCATATATACTTAGTGGGAGCGACGGATCTGTCGATCGGATCGTCAAGGGAAGGTGTCGAATGTCTTGGCGCAGCAACTCCCGTATCCTATTCTAGAAATGTCAACAAAAAGCTATCATCAGCATCAATATCATCAACATTCTCTTATTGTACCGTTTACATTATTCGGGCTATTGTCCTCATCTTTGTTGCCATTTGTACAAATTTTCGGCCATTGTACGCTCCGGCCTTCTTTAGGAGCTACGAATTTCGAACTGTAACCTTTATTACGATAACTGGGGTATATGATTCTCATTCCGAGTGCAAAGTCTCTTTTGGTAGTCATGAGTTATCTCCCTCTAACTGGACTCTAAGTTGTTCACCATTGCTGTAGTCTAGTATTAAACTCACATCTCTTTGAGTCAAGTCGCTGAAACTAACCAAGGTCTATACCCACTTAAGGACAAATGGCAACAAAGATGAGGACAATAGTCTGAATAATGTAAATAGTGTAAATACTAACTTTTCTCAGAAAAATTTCAGACAAATTCTCTTATTGTTTTTTAGTCTTTATGAAAAAATTGATTTCCAATTGTTTTCCAAATGAATCCATGACCGTATTTGCTTTGAATCCTGACATATAGTTACATAGAATTGCTATCTTGCAAAATAGATGTCAAATACCGTAAGTTTTTAGCAATATTCTGGTTACAATGGTTTCACTTCTATATTCTTTCTCGAAATCCACATTGTGTTAGAATTGATATTAAGTGAACATTTTGAATTTGAATTTCAGAGGGTGAAGCTCTGTCATTTTGGAGAACTTGACAAAAATCCGTATATGATTTGATCTAAAAATTATGGTAACATTACGATACACCCTTTTTGACATTGACAGCGTTTTTTATGTTACAGGAACACATTTATTTATAATTCGAAAAGAAACGCTTTATGCATAGAATTAAATGTTTTGTACAGTGATCTTCCATTCTTTAGTAATTAAAGCCTCACATTTATTCAGCTGGCGTTTTGTAACTTTACACAGGGTAAGATGGATAAATTGTCGTCTAAATAATGCCAAAATGAAAATAACACTGACATGTTATTTCAACAGATATATTACACAAAAATATCTTGAAATACTAAAGAGTAAATTTATTCAACAAAATCGTTATTGCCTTTAGCCATGTCCTCTTGAGGATTTTGGAATCACCTGTAACTCTTCTTGACAGTTTCTTTTTTTAAGTTGGTGAATGCTGCTATAATCCTTGTCTTCAGTTAATCTTTGGTGCTACAAGGAGTTTTTAGGTCTCTCGTTCATCTGCACCCCACACAGAATAACCAAAATGTTGCAGTTGTAGGGAGTTAGGCGGACATATGTAAGGGTGATGTGGTCGCAGGAATTGTTTGACAGCTATCACTCGATTTTTCTGCCTGTGTAGCATAGTGCAGAGTCTTGTGGTAACACACAGGGCTCGAACAGCCACCCTCTGTGTTGAGTCTGGGGCCTTGTGATGAATTGGGGCATAACGTTGCCATAACTAGTGGTCATTCTAGACGTCTTCGTAATCACCATTAAGCTCATCCAACGATTTTTGAATCATATGCACTGTCCTAAGATTCACAACCAAACACTCTAGAGCTTCCGGTGCGAATGCCAAGCAGTACAGGATGGCTTTTTCAAGTTTTCCGAGTGAATTGCGTCATGGTTTTTTTCACAAACAGTGCCCAACTGACACTACTATACTCTGCAGTTGACAAATTCGCAAACAATTAATGCGCATGCGTGAAATGTTAATATAATATGGCAACAATTTACCAATTGCACCCTGTAATTAGGCGAACATAGTTAATATAGACTTCATTTACTAATTACTGATGAATTAAGTTTATTTTGTAATGACTACAAACAAGAGGGCTATATGTTACGGTGCCCTTCTACGAAGAATGGACTTTTCCTCTTACTATATATAATTACCTGCGTGACTTCCAGAAGGCAGTTAAGAACAGCTAGTGCGCAGGTGAAGCCAGCTACTAGACAGGCAATAAGCAGCGTAACTGTACCGTTCGGACTTATTGCTATTTACTTATTATTAAGGCTTATCTTGTACACATGCTCTTGTTATACTAATTCACTGTTTTGAACCTACCTTCTGTTTTTCGTGTCGTACTTCTGACCAAACAGGTCACTACAAATTTGCGACGAAGTTTCGCCTCAACCACTGCACAAAAAATTGGCGACAAAGATTTGCGTTAAGATTTGCACACCGAATTGGCGACGAAGATCCACAACACTATAGTAAATAGAAGAAAAAGTGGAAAGTATAATTTATTAAGGACTTTTAAGATGTTAGAGGAGTGAAGCTTATTACCACGACTAAATTCTATATATAAACTACAGCCATTAATATTTTTCTTTTATGTTCCATGTCCCTTCAGGACGTAGGCGATCATGGCCTTCCACATCTCCCTATCTCTAGTAGCTCTTAGCACGCCTGCTCCTGTTACCCACCCAAACCTGGACCTGCTACCCGCTTGCTCAAGCCCGTCAAGTATGTTACGCACTGCTTTCCCCCTCTTTCTTTCCCCCTCTCTGACCTGTAAATATAACCTTCTTGAAGCTCTCATACCTCATTATATGTCCCAGAAACTAACTCTTTTTTTCTGATGTTTAGTATTAGTTTCCTTTTTGTTTCCATCCTCTGCAGAACCTCATCATTGTTCGCATACTTGGTCAACGATATCCCCAGCATCCTTCTGTAGAACCACATTTCGGTTGATTCAAGTTGCACCTTCCTCTATAAGGAGATTGTCCAGCATTCACTGCCATATTAAAGGACAGACATCACATTCTAGTCCTCTCTTCTTTGTTTCCAGAGAAATTTTCCTGTCTCTTAATACTCTACTCAGCTTCTGGAATGCATCATTGGCCATAGAGGTTCGTCTTTGGCTCTCAGTGTCGCACTTTCCGTCTTCTGTTACAACACTTCATAGTTATTTAAAATTTCTGTATTTGCTTGATTTTAGTATCCTCCGCTTGAAGGTAGCATTTTGGGCTACTCTTTTTGCTTACGACCATGCATTTTTCTTTTAGTTTATTTGTAGTCTTTTCTTTCCGCTATCTTCACTTAACTTCTGTAGGAGGTCTTTTAGTTTACTTTCCGTGTCTGCTATTAGCAATGTATCATCTGCATATCTTATATTTTTCGGATTGTGGTTGCTGATGATGACTCCTGGGGCTATAAGAATAGTCTCACTGTACAAGTTCAATAGAACCGGCGAAAAGACAAATCCTTGTCTTACACCCTTTTCTGTCTTTGTATATCTGCTGAACTCGTTTCTTGTTTGTATGCAGACAGTTTGCTGTCATTAGAGGCTCTTGATTACTCTAATGTCTTTCCCAAATACTTCTGATCAGTTTTATATGCGCCAAATCCTTTAAATTACCTTTTATAATCCTTATTTTCTTGGGTGAAGTATTAGATTGATATTTCCATGTTGATAGTGTTCGGAGATTTGCATCTAGCTTGAAAGTTTCACTAGCTCAAAAACTAATTGACTATTGTTTCATCATCACCGAGAAAGAACGGGTTACATTCTCAATAATACTCCACCCCTTGAGTCTGAAGTTCACTCCAGACCCCAGGTGCAATTCATACATGCAAGTAATTGCTAAAAATGCCGAGAAAAGACTCGGCTCATACTATCGCTTCAGTAAGCCTCTAAATCCTTTTTTTAATAGTTTATCTTCACAAGATTAGAACAAAACATGCCAGACCTGGAGCTGATTGATTAAAATCTAACTTTCAAAATCGTTCATTTATTTTTTAATGAGGTTTTATTTCCCTCTCTTCAATCTCTTTCCCACAGACGCAGTTACATGCCAGTCGTTTCTCAATCGCTATTGTTATGGCAAATGCTGAAAAGAGCTCCATTCTTTATTTCCATATTTACAGGTTTTGTATACCACACCACTTTTACTGATACAAATAACCTTCATTTCCTTCGTGTTTCAAATATAAGAAGAAAGACCCACTCAGCTTTTTGTGGAAGCGATTTTGCTTCCAGTAAATAATTAAAAGGAATTGCTTACGGACATATCGCGTAGAAAGACCTGTTCTCAACGATCACTAAAGTTAGGGAACATTTACTATAATTAGAATCAACTTCAGAGTCATTAATTTCACTCAACGAGGCACCATTTCTTGCCAAACCTGCTCCATATGAAGAAGCTGATATTTCTTACCAGTACGAGCTGACATACTAATCAAAGTGTCATATCTGATACACGCTTGAGCGATCATGTCTCGAAAGAGACATAATTGACTAAACAGAAGATTTTCCCCGCAGGAGGTTGCCATTACTTTCCGCAGTAGACTGGTTGCTAACCAAGACTATAGAACCTAATCTGGACTGCTATTTATTTCAACTGGAATTCTAACTCGGCTCTTGGAGTTCTCGTTCCGAGCTGATATCCACCGCACCACAACGCACATGCGCATTTGGTAAAAATAGTCGAATTTGGTGTGTAAACAACGAGTGACCCCTTCGTAAAATGCACAACAGATAGTAAAATATGAACCAGCAAACGCATTTTATTAGAAAATTCAACAGCTTTACAGAATACAGTAGTAGGAATAACCTAACTTGTTTCTTGTCTATGTTTTTGTGTAGAGTTATTAACATTCCAAATGTTTCTTCACTGGGCTGTTTTACACTGTTAAAACGTTTCGATCGATCCATTTTGTAGTATTCGTCAGGAGTGTAATCCACAAGAAAAAAGAAAAAAACTAATAAAGTACTTTTAGCTTTTGTTGCTGATTACATATCTGGTAAAGATTGGAGAATAGATCGGCTGAAATGTTACGGTAACAACATCAAGAACATTAATAATAAATTATTTTTTTGTTACAGAATCATAATCGCCTTTACAAATCCGCGTAAAAAAAGAACAAACTATATCTAGATTTGTCTTGTGCAAGTATCATTAAAAAAAGTTGTTTATTGGATATTGTTAAATATAAATATGCTCCGATGAACTTAGATCACTGGTGCCCCCTAAATACGAATTTGAACGAGATACTAGATTAGCAACTAGATCCCACCCTTTTACAGTGAAACCGATAAAATGCAGCCGTAACTTCTACTCCAACAGTTTCTTTCCTCGCACTTCCCGACTGTGGAATTCTCTTCCAAACGATTGCTTCCCCGACGGCTACAATCTCCAGGAGTTTAAATGTAAGGTCAATACACACCTCCTAACACACTAACCTGCTCCCATTCTATCAAGCACTCTTCCCATCTGCCCGACCCTCATCCTCGCTATCCTTACTCATCTGTCACCTTTCTCCTGACATTCCCTATGTCTATCCACTCCTTCTCTTTACCTTCCCCTATGTAGCCCCATGCGCAATAGTGGCAGTGGAATGCCTTGCTTGGGGTGAGATGATTAAAAAAAAAAAAAGAACCGAATTACTATTCCGGTCGGGTCCATGTCATTCAATGACGCGAAAATAAAACTGGGAAAGATATGCATCTCTTCTTCGTATTGATTGGCAACCAGTATACCTCAAAAATAAACGGCAGCCTACTAAGAAAATCTACCGAGTCAATTATGAATCGAAAGAGACATGATCACCGAATCGTGTGTCGCGTATGGCACTTGACTGATTGAGTATAAAGAAAGGAACGTAACTAATTTTAACCAAGGGATTAGAACGTTTTCTATCCGACCGTGAGATCCATTTTCGAATTTCACTGTAGTCGATTTATAAGCACTGGGAAGAAAGTGCATGAAAAACCAAATGAGTTAAACTTGATAAACGGATCTATTTGGAAGCCATTCATGGTTGTACTAGCACAAAATAGAGTTTGTGCATATTGGTCTTATTTAAGCTTTTTTATTACGCCAAATAATGCGTCCTGTACAATTACAATATAAACCACAGGTTTAACAAAAACAAAAGTATTGAAGAAACACAAAAGTTGCCTGAGCAGGCGCCTACAATATGGATTGGCTCGCCCCTAGATAGGCATATTCGGATACGAACACCAAGCCATTATGTCATATTATAGAGATTTAAAACCGGACTGTTTGACCTTAAATTTGTTCCTCAGTTCATCATCATTTATCCATCGCACCCAGATGGTGCATACGGCAGCAACTTTTTGTTGCAGTAACAAACTGTTTTTTTTTTACGAGGCAGGGTTGTTAGCCCTGCACCCAACCCCCAAACCTGGAGGACCGGTGGACCATTCTTGCTTCTTACGTTTACAGCACCTGGTATTCCCAAATGGTCACTCATTTAAGTACTAGAACAGGCTCGCTGTTGCTTAACTTCGGTGATCGGACGGGAACCGGTGTATTCAACACGATATAGCCGTAGACTGTTCCTCAGTTACTTTAGTTAAATAGAACTAGAAAGGTTCGCTTATCGCTCGGTTCGTACTCTTTCCTTTTCTACTGAACAGAAGTAATGGTTTATCCAATGTTCCCTTTTTAGGATTAGGTTTCCGGGCTTCTGCGTCCTTCTCCTAAAGTCTTTTTTTTTATTTTCTCAATTATTAAAGCGTTGATTTCACTTCAAGTAAACCTTTGCGTCTTAGTGACGTTATCGCTTTTCTTGGGGTAAAATGATAAAAGAAAAACTGCTGTGATTTTCTATAACTCGAATTATTTACATTCTGTAGGCATCATAGAAAGTGAGACATGAGCTGTATGGAGAAATCGTATCCTATTCACCCTGTCGATGTCATCGACTCAACACGGCGGACTTGAATCACTGTCTTATCAACTTTATCTTGCTACAATTAACAAGAACAAGGCCGGATGTTTTATTTGTAAATGCTCCTGATAGTATGATCAGTTGAACTGACGCAGTCAATTAACGTCTTTCTGTCCCCTTTTTATCATTTAATTGTAAAGCAAACAGAAAGGCTGAAGATGAAGGTTGTCAGTGAAACAAAAATAATTCTATGTGGACATCAATGACTGAGGGGTCATTGCAAAGCTTCACATCTTTACTTAAAAAAGAAAGGAAAGAAAACGTCCTATCGTTAAATTTTTGGAAATTCGACATGAGATTGTCTGTCCAGTAGCCCTTCATTTTATCGTTTTTCTTCGAAAAAGAATAACGGGATTATGTACACAAATAAATTTAGCAAACGACGCGCAACTCTAAAAACAAATTTGACTAAAAAAAAAAAAATAACGCTAAATAAAAAAAAAATAATTAAAAATTTCAAATGCGAATTCTGAATCTGAAATTCATGGCACTGACTAAGGTCAAATCATGTTTCCTTAGCAACAGCCCATATTAACCCTCTCCCAGAATATTAACTGAATGTGGATGGTGCAGTGGATATCGGCTTAGAACAAGAAATTGAGAAGTCGAGTTCGAATTCCAAGTAGAATTCGTTGCATTTGCTTACACGCAAATACTCTTAGGAAAAGTATTAATCCGTATCTTTTCTCTACAGCCGTGAGTTAAATACCAGGACAGATTTAATTCTATTGCTTTGGTTGGAAACAAGTCTACTACTGCAGAAAGTAATGGTAACCTACTGCGGGAAAATCTTTTGCCCAATCAGTATATTACGTACACCACTTAACAGATTGATAGTTTAATTTAGACCAGAATAAATTCCTGAATATGATTCGGGACAGACTATTTCATAAGTTAAGTTATTAAATAACCTAGTCTAAATTGTAGCCCCAATCCCAATTAATACCCACATATACTATAAGTATCAACAATAGGGTTTCTTAAATAAATCGATTTGCAATGATTTCAGACGACATAATAAATTAAATTGTTGCACTTGGCGTGCACACGACAATGGTAAATCACAAAATTGACCAATCTTCAATCATTTTGACCAAAATCAAAAAGCATAGAGATGTTAAGCTTACTATTGGAGTAGATAGACTAAACTATCGCCCGGTTCACACTCCACCCACGTCTATTGAACAGGTGTAGAGGCTCATCCCTTGTTCCCTGTTTAGGATGTAGTCTCCGGTTTTCTCTTTCCAATTTTTTTACTTTTTTCCAT
This sequence comes from Ascarosepion bandense, assembly GCA_037127315.1. Lineage (NCBI taxonomy): Eukaryota > Metazoa > Mollusca > Cephalopoda > Sepiida > Sepiidae > Ascarosepion > Ascarosepion bandense. Next base: position 60,149 of record JBBBDQ010028659.1, on the reverse strand, counting down.
TCTTTTACTCTTTTTTTTTTTCTCAATTGGAGTAGATAGACTAAACTATCGCCCGGTTCACACTCCACCCACGTCTATTGAACAGGTTTAGAGGCTCATCCCTTGTTCCCTGTTTAGGATGTAGTTCCGGTTTCCTCTTTTCCAATCTCACTCTTACGTAGCTCCCTGCTCATCAGTGGCGTTACCGCCTTGCTTGGGGTGATATGATTAAAAAAAAATAATAATATACAAACAAAGAAATTGGAATAGAACTGAGAGCTGCAGAATGCAAACAAGAAAAAGGACAAAATCAAACAACTTGTGAAACTTTGATTCATATAATCTGTGGATAAAATATACATAATTGCCTGGCACATGACGGGGAAATATAAAGAAAAATATAAAGTCCAAGCCCCAAAGTGCCTTTACTTTAGGAACTATCTTGCCTTCGAGAGGGAGCAAGGTTTATTGCCAGCGCCTGAGGCGTAACTAAAGAGGCAAGTACCGAGGGAGCTTAGGCAATTTTTTCACTCTATTACCATTAAATCTCGACCTTGTGCCACATTCGTTAGCAACGTAGGAGCTCTATAAAAATTATTACATATGGAAATAGACACTTCGACGTGGTGCACCGGTTAGCAACCTTCAGTACAGAGTTTAATCCTCACTGGGTGCGCCATATTTTTGGCCTTGTATAATATTTAAGTTACATTTAGCATATTAATCATAATTAGGGAAAAGAGGTTAATATTCTAACCTACATAGATACTCTAATCTAATCTAAACTTATTTATAAATGGAACTTTGTCTGTGTGTGTCTGTGTGTGTATATGTGTGTATGTGTCTGTGTGTGTGTGTTCGTTACCTATAGACTCCGAAACGGCTGAACAGATTTTCTTGAAAATTTACATAGTTGTACTATAAGCGTCTGCGAGTGTTCTTAGCTAGGTTTGTGTCGAGGTACCCCCAATAAATATCGAAAATCGATAATCGAAAAAATCGGGTTATAAAAAGGACTTGTCCGATTTTAATCAAATTTGATACACGCATAGACAAAGACATAAGAAACTCTATTCAGAAGTTCTAATAGTGCAGAAAATCGATAATATATATATAAAAGCTTTCATTACACCCGAGCAACGCCGGGCTATACTGCTAGTTTATTTTATAAACGGTAACAATTTTTTGCATTCACTTAAGCGCAAATATCGTTGGGAAAGTTTCTCTCACCTCTGGTTATGAGTTAAATAACAAGACAGATTGAGTTCTATAGCCTTGGCAGGCAGCCAATCTACCGCAGAAAGTAATGGCAACCTACAGCGGGATAACCTTCTGACCAGTCAGTCATGTCTCGAAAGTGACATGATCGCCCAAGCGTGTATCACGTATAGCACTTGACTGACTGAATGTATACTGGAACAGAATAACTAATACCTCGTGAATGGAACACTACAGCCAAGTAAGTGTATATCTCATGTAAGTAACATTGTAGCCTAGCGATCAAAGATTCCATGTATGCAACAGCATAGCTTAGTGTGTGTATACCGCGTGTAAGAAACAGAATTGCCAGGAGAGTGTATACCTCGTGTATGGAATATCATAATTTATCGAGCTTATGCGCCGTGTATATAAAAACATAGACTAGCGAGTATATACCTCATGTCAGAAATAACATAGCCTACTGATCTTATGTGCGTTGTATGAAACTGCATAGACTAGAGAGTGTATACCACTTGTATGAAACAACATAGTCGAGCGAGTATATAACTCCTGTATGAAGCGGTATAACCTAGCGTGCTTATATACCGCTGATAAAACAGCTTAGCTTAACGAGTGTATACATTGTGTATGAAACAGCATTTGTTAGTAAGCGTATGGTCCGTGTATGAAAAAACATAGCCCATCGAGTGTATTACTCGTGTTTGAAATAGCATTAGAAGAGAGATTATTCACCGTGTATGAAACGGTATAGACCAGCGAGTGTATGCCTAGTGTATGAGGTAAAATTTGGTTTTGTTCCCCGAAGGCCTTTACTCCTTCAAATCTTTCAAAAACATCTCTATTTACGTGCAAATGTATATGCTGAACTCAAATCGGTAATTGCTTATTGAAGATACATACCTTTTTTTCATTTTATCGAGAAGAAAATTATGGGACTTCTTGTCGCTGTTTATCTCACCCACTAACCAGGGTTCAAAAATTTTATTCTCTGTAGACTGACTTCACGCGTAATGTTACTATTTTTCTGCCTTTTTACTTCCATTTTCCGATTAATGCGCGGAAAAGGAGTTCCTAAACACAACAAATCGAGGAGCAATTGTTGAAACGGGAGTAAATTAGATCGAATTCATAACCCTCCGCCTTAAGTCATTCAGCGGTGAATCAGAGATAACAACGGTAGTAAGGGGTGAGATATAGTCCGATGTATTTATGGTCGATACCATGAAAGAAAGGTAGGTTTCTTCAATAAACAATTATCGATTTGAGTTCAGTATGTATATTTGCACGGAATTAAGGATGTTTTAGAAAGTTTTGACGGGGTAAAGGCCTTCGGGGAACAAAACGAAAATTTACCGTGTATGAAACAGCATAGTGTTGCGAACGAATGCAACGTGTATTTAACATCATATTCTAGCGTAACAACGTAGCCTACTTTGCTTATGCATCATATATGAAATAGCATAGCCAAGCGAGGTTCTGGGTCGTGTATGAAACAACATAGCTCATGGGTCGTGTATGGAATAAGCTAGATACAATGGATAAAAGGGTGAAGAAACGCTTTGAAATCTTCCAATGATATGACTCACCCGGTGAAAGTTAGTATCTTGCATTTCATAAACAAATAAAACAGTTGTGAGACTGCTATTTGGGGCTTATCATTAGCGATTGCTAGGTTTTAATTGCAAATGATAAGTGGCGTCTATTTCTATTGTTTATAGTTTCCGTCAGGTTCTTTTTTATTGACATGGTTCTATGAACGAAGCATCATTATTGACGTATTATTGACATGGTTTTATGAACAAAGCATCGTTATTGACGTATTATTGACATGCTTCTATGAACGAAGAATCGTTATTGACGTATTATTGACATGCTTCTATGAACGAAGCATCGTTATTGACGTATTATTGACATGCTTCTATGAACGAAGCATCATTATTGACGTATTATTGACATGCTTCTATGAACGAAGCATCGTTATTGACGTATTATTGACATGCTTCTATGAACGAAGCATCGTTATTGACGTATTATTGACATGCTTCTATGAACGAAGCATCGTTATTGACGTATTATTGACATGAACAAAATATGAAGTAATGAGTGTGGCCTCTAAATAATTAAGCCCGCACTCATTACTTCAAATTACTACTTCTCACTTCTAAGTTATCTGAATATATATATATATAAAAGGTAATCTGTGATTCTGTGTGTGACTGTTCCCTATGCTTGCCTACATTTTTTAAGCTACGCCATTCAAACTTTCTAGGGGCGCACATCTACGGGGAAGCCAGGTCGACATTTCCTTTTTGAGTTTTAAGTTCAGAAATTTTCCTTTTCACACTTTTTGGCCAATGGGGCCGATTGTTTACATTTGCTCCGTAAAGCATCTAAGATCTAAGATGGTTGCTGAATTACGTCACAGAAATCAAATCACTCGTGTCAAACGCGACTAAAAAAAAAGGTGAACCTTTATATATAATTTTCATTCCGACTTTTTAAAAAATTCATTTGGTCAACAAAAAAATGTGAATATTTTTCCCCGTCATTTTGAAACAAAAGAAATAAAAAAAAGTGTTGCTTCAAACAAAAACAAAATATGTAAAAAAAAAAAAGTGAAAAAAGTGTCTGAAATTTGTGTGGCATTAATGTAACTGTATCCTCTAAAATTAAATATCTACATTTTTAAATATTCTTCGAAAATTTCTGAACTGAGAGCGTAATAGATTTTATATTTCTAATTTCAGTAAAACAAAATGAATAATTTTATTTTTATGTTAAATTTATTTAGTCAACAAAAAATGTAAATATTTTCTCACGAAATTTTGAAACAAAAACAAACGCAATATTGTTTACAATGTCACACAAAACATCAAATCATGTTTACGCAAAACAAAAGAAAATAGATTTTTTAATGGAATTTTTTAACAATCTTTAAACAATTTTTTATATAATTATTTTTTGTATATAACCGAGTTCTAGTACTAAAATGTTCTGAGTTGCACGGGCAACGCTGGGCTATGATGCTAGTATTTTATAAACCGATAGACTATTTCTTATTGGAGGAAGGTTTAGTGTTCTTTCTTTCTTTCTTTCTTTCTTTCTTTCTTTCACTAAAAGCGTGTGTCTTACAACATTAATCTGCATTCATATATACAAAAACGATAACTTCCAGATATATGTTTATATCAATTTATATTATTAGCTTGATACAGGAATTTAGACAGGGCTGTCGCTTAATACACGATTTAGTGTCTTTAATGATAATCAACGGCCGCCATTATAGACTTAGTTATAATCTATATCATCATCATCATCAGTATTATTGTTGTCGTTGTTATTATTATTATTATTATTAGTAGTAGTAGTAGTAGTAGTAGTAGTGGCATCTGATTCATATTTATTTTGTCCGAGTCAAACAGGTGGAAACAGGCCAAGAGCAATGAATACGTAGATTTATTGCAATTGTTAATGATAGGACTAACTCATTAAATATATATATATAGGTGTCATTAAAAAGAAATTTATTCCTTTTATTACAGAGTCAATCAGTTTTGCTGTGAATGACAACTTCACAAAAATAATATTTGGACAAGGCATCGTACAAAATTATGAAAAAAGCAAATAGATAGTTGTGAAGCATTTTCTTGAATTTGTTCTTCTGTGTTATGACCTTTCAGAACGTAGGCGATCATAGCCCTCTATATCTCCCTATCCCTATTTGCTCTTTATACGATTTCTTCTGTTACCCCAGCCAAAACATGCTCTTGCATCCATTTTCCTCTAGCCCATCAAGTATGTTATGTAATGCTTTCCATAAGCAAAGGTGAGATTGGGAAAAATCCGGGGCGCAAATTGATGTTTTGCTTATGAAAATTATACTAAAACAGATTAACATACATAATAAAAAGACCAAAGAAAACGGTTGAATTCCCTTCATTTTAACATGTCGTGATTTTGCACTAACCATGAAGGAATTCTAAAACAAAAATATTCTGTTAATCTTTTTGAATGATTTATGAGCGGTTTTATAGTTGCCAACACTGTTTCTTTATAGATACGTAATTTAGAATAACGCTCATTTCGTCTTTTTGCCTTGATAAAGTCCATCACAGGACGAAACGCGTAGGCGATTTAAATACAGTTTTCCTCTTGTCTTCTTTTTATTTAACCATACCTATGTTTCTTTTGCATTTACTGTTTTATACACTTTAATGATCGCGACGTTAAAAAAATAAGAAAGAACAATAAATACAATATCGAATTAACTCCCCAGAGATGTCGCCATTTCTCTATCCGATTATAACCAAATTAATTATCGGATTTTAATGAACATTGGATGAAAAAATAATAATTCATATATTCCTTAACAAAATATATAAATATTGAAATACCAAGGTATAGTATAGCATATATATATTCAGTAAACAGAGTGTATAACATTTTATAATTTTTTTGTCAATATCTACCGCCTAATTCAGTTTAGTGACGTTGAGACATCGCAAATGACTGTCCGTTGCAATCACTTCAGATTCGCTGATATTCCGTTCTCTCCACTTACCTTATGTTGTCTTATCACATCTGACGTCGTCCGCTTCTCTCGCTGTTCCTAGTCAGCGTCTACGTCATCATTGATGCATAATGTTTGCTTTGTTTATTATTTTTGCGAGTGAGCCCCTGTCGTCAAAAATGACGGCAAAATATATGAGAGAATTATTAGCAGTCTCCTGAGAGGTTATCTTCACCGAGCATGGCATACATACACACACACACACACACACACACACACACATATATATATATATATATATATATATATATATATATCCTCACGACTAAAAAATGACCGTTATATGTGCACACACACACACACACACACACACACACACTACACACACACACACATATATATATATATATATATATATATATATATATGTTTCCCTCTTGTCACATTAATGGAAAATAGAGACAATAGCGAGGCAATGTCATCTCTGTTCATTCTCTTTACTACAGGTTAGTAAACTTTATTGCCAGTTATGAAAGCTCTTGTTGCGTTTTTGCTGTTTACCATATTTTAACTATGCCTCTAGAACCCAATCTGTTCTTCTATTTATCCATAGCTTGGGGGAGAAGAAATGAATTTATATTCTTTCTAATGCTATTAGCACTTAAGATAATGTAATGAATCCGACTGGAATTTGAACCCGGCTCTCCGATTCCTCTATTCGATCCGCTATCCATTACTCTGTGTCTCCACGTTTTACATAGACATATACATTGGTTTTTAATCAGAATGATCTCAGGATCATTCATTTGCTGCTTAAACAGCCAGAATTGTCCAGATGAGAAGGGAACAGTTTAAAGTTCAATTTTTTTAAATAACTGAAAAATTAATGATTTTAAAAGATTTTAGTTTTTTATTGTGTTTAGAGTGACACAAAATCTTTATGAATTTTAAAGTTTTTATTTTAAATTCAGTTTAAAATATCATGAAAACCTTTTGAATTGTGGAAATCAATTTTGTCTATATTTCTGAGATAAGGTAGTATTTACAGTATTTACATTATTCGGATTATTGTCCTCATCTTCGTTGCCATCTGTACGACGTTTCGAGTGCTAGGAATTTCGAACCAAACCCTTTATTACATACACTGGGGTATATCATTCTCATCCGTTGCGTCGTAATGCCTCTTTTTGAAGTCATGAATTATCTCCCTCTAGCCCTGCAAGTTACTTGTTCATCACTGCTGTAGCTTGGTATTGAACTCACAAATCTTTGGGTCAAGTCACAGGAACTAACCAACGTCTATATTCACTGGTCTATCTTAAGTGGTGATCAAATAATGCGAATTTGTTTCAGCAAATTTAAAGTAAGAGGTTTCGTGATGTGAGGTTTTGAAGTTTCACAGAATTTGTGAACCCGATTCAATTGAAATTCCATGGATTTTGTAACTTGAAAAATTCATTATCGAGTGTGGATTTCGATCCAAATCATTGTTTCGGTCCAAATCGGACTTTTGTCCGGAATTGGACTGATAGCCCGAATCAGAATTAAAGTGAGATTTTGAAGTTCCATGGATAACTTCAAAGTTATTTCTATAAAATTATCAATGGTCCCATTTAGTTTTGACCGCAAGTCTCATTAGCCATGCACAGGAACTAATTTAAAAGTACGCACGAAGTACGTCATCGAGAGTTTTAGAACTGCACTGGGAATCATTATATGTTAATTGAGTCTTGATAGGAAAATGTAAAGGTAAAAAGATTCTGTTTATACCCGGGAAACTTTCAGTTAGATGTTTACTTCATACATTTAAATAAAAGATAAGGTTAATCTAAACAGAAAAAATGGGTGACTGCTTTTTAATAGCGTTCCGAGATCTATTGTTATGAACGTTTTTAATCGGCATGCCGGCAGTTTGTAATAATATAATTCCTTTTTATTGATTAGTTTATTCACATTCTTATCGATCTATATATAAACAGATATGTCTCTTTGTTTGTGTGCGTGTTTGTGTGTTTCTATTCTTATGAACCCTACTCCTCTGAAACCTTTGGTACGATTTCAACCAAAATTGGGTCACTTGTCGATCCTGATATGAACCTTTGATGTACGCCAAACATTTTCGAATTGATTTAAAGGTACGTCAGAAATAACCGAAACGCTTAGAATTTACAAACACTTCTCTTTCAAGATGCTTTATGCGAATTCAACCAAAAAAAGGTAATTTATAGATCAAGGTCCGAACCTTTGATGTACACAATTTTTTTTGAATCAATGTAAAGAGTTCGTCAAAAATCAACGACAAACATAATTTCGGGTAGTCTTTTACGCACCTTTATGAATTTCTTCAAGATGCTTCACTCAAACTCAAACAATATCGTGTCATTGGTAGATCAAGGTCTGATGCTTTTATATGCGAACAAAAATTCAATTGACACAGGGGGAACGGCAAAAATTAACGGGAAATGTTACTTTTTGCGATCGTTTATTTCTCCGAAATCCTTAGTTGTATTCCCTACCCCTAAAAAAAAAATCGGGTCTTTTTTGTAACTTCTACCTTATCATATGCCATAACAGTTTCGCGTTTTCTACAAGGTGCCAATCCTTCCGATACTGGAAGGACAATGCAAGCACTTTTTCTGCGTCAAAACGTCATCGCATCACATTACAGGTCCCCGTAAGGCCAGCCTCCGTTCTTCCAATTGTACATACATTATTCCCGTTTATTGGTAAAATTGACCAAACATGAATCCCGCTTTACAAATACAACAAAAACCAATTTTTTAAACTTACGCGTCACGGCAACCTCATACTGGAGATTTCTGAATAAGCACTTGACCTTGTCATTTCAGCATAACCACTAAAAGTCCCCGAGGAATGCCGGGCTATACAGCTAGTATTTTATGAAGTTTGGAAAAACATTTAGAGTTTAGGTATACTTTTTGTTATTTTTTGTTCCTTTTCAGCAGAAGTTGATTAAATTTTTATTTTAAAGTTTTCTTGTAATCAACTGAAAAAGACATTTGATTTCTGTCCATTCAAAATATTCAGTTCAGGGGATCTGCGTAGAAAATTTGATTGGTCAAAAATGATGTTATATGTTCTTAACAAGATCTTTCATCTTTTCGTTGTGTCTTTTTTTACTATCAATTCTGAATTTTTCGAACTTTTAATTTTAGATTTCCCTATTGTATTGAAATAGCTTGATAAAGTAAAATATCACTCCATTTTATGAGAGTTCTTGTTTTTTTCAAAATCGGATCTTCTAGAATCTAAAAATTAAATAATGATGAATATAATGATACTAACAACAACGTGTCGTTAAGATTTCTTGTATTGCAGCAAAGATATCTAAATATATAAATGGATATGTGTGTCTGTCCATGTGTGCATTTGTGTGTCTTCATCCTAACGAACCCTACCCCTCCGAAACTCTTGGTCCAATTTCAACCAAAATTGGGTCACTTGTCGATCATGACATGAAGATTTGAGGTATGCAAAACTTTTTCGAATCGATTTACAGGGTACAGAAAAAAATCACCGAAACGCTTAGAATTTACAAACTCTTCCCCCACCCCGAAACTCTTTATGCGAATTTAACCAGAATCATGTAACATGTAGATCAAGGTCCGAACCTTTGGTGTATCCAAAAATTTTCGAATAACTGTACAGGTTCATTAAAAAATCAACGACATATATAATTTTGGGTGCTCTTTTGCGCACTTTTATGCATTTCTACAAGACACTTCACTCAAACTCAAGCAAAATCGAGTGACTGGTAGATCAAGATCTGATGCCATGATATGCGAACAAAAATTTCATTTGATGCACAAAGTTCGTCAAAAGGTAATGGAAAATGTTGCGTTTTGCAATCGTTTATTTCTCCGAAACGCCTAGTTGTATTCCAACAAAAATCGGGTCTTTTTTGTAACTTTTACCTTATCATATGCCATAACAGTTTCGCGTTTTCTTCAAGGTGCTAATCCTTCCGATACTTGAAGGACAATGCATGCACTTTTTCTGCGTCACAACGTCATCGCATCACATTACAGGTTCCCGTAAGGCCAGTTCCGTTCTTCCAATTGTACATACATCATTCCAGTTTGTTGGTAAAATTTACCAAGCATGCATTTCGTTTACGTAATACAACAAAAACAAATACTTGGTATTAAAAAAAAATAAATCACTTGATCTTATGATTTCAACTAAAAAAACAAAAACACGAGCAACGCCAATTGACACAGGGGGAAAGGCAAAAATTAACGGGAAATGTTATTTTTGCGATAGTTTATTTTATTATTCTTGTAACTTCTACCTTATCATATGCCATAACAGTTTCGCGTTTTCTACAAGGTGCCAATTCTTCCGATGCTGGAGGGACAATGCATGCACATTTTCTGCGTCACAACGTCATCGCATCATATTACAGGTACCCGTGAGGCCAACCTCCGTTCTTCCATTTGTACATGCATCATTCCCGTTTGTTGGTAAAATTGACCAAACATGAATTTCATTTTAAAAATACAACAAAAACAAATACTTACTTCGTATTAAAAAAAATAAATTACTTGACCTTACTATTTCAACTAAAAATAAAACACGAGTAACGCCGACCTATACAGCTTGTATTCTATAATTTATAGTCATGATGCATAAATCACAATTTCTTGCAATATATTTCGTTTTAGCCTTAAATGAATGCACACTTATATACGTAAGTAAAAGAATATATATATATATATATATATATATATATATAACATAGTGATGATCCTCGTATACTGTCTTAATATGTATAGGAAAAACTATTAAAAAGTTGTGAGTTTAAAAATGTATTTTTTTGACAGTATATGTTTATTTCTCTGTCTGAAATATAAAATATAATAATAGAATTAAACAAATACTGTTAAAATACATTTTTAAACACAACTTTTTAATAGTTTTTCCTATATATATATATATATATATATATATATATATATACTCTCTTTCTCTCTATCTCTCTCTCTCTCACACACACACATAAAAATATATATATAATCAGCATTTTGGTCGTTCCCGAAACCTGAAACCGGCTGTGACTAGAGTTTCATGCACGTATCGTCAGGCCGATTGCATGAACCTCGAGTCGCGGTCGGTTTCACGTCATATTATATTTTTAAAACTGTATTGTTTGTTTACAACAAATATTCAAAGTAGTGAAAATAGTCTTGAATATTTCTTGAAAGCGCAAGGATTGCATTTAAAATACAAAAAATAAATAATTTGAAAGAAGAAATAGTCATATAATCACATGTTATCTAGAAAGCTCTAGGAAACTCAGATAGCTTTAGTTCATTAATGTTTCTACTAATTGCGTCCCGTGATCCGCCCGGAATTTCTTCTCACGACGATTAAACAACGGAAGATGTCATGGTTTAAAAACGTCACACTGTATAACAACCTCTGCAAGGCGATTGCGCAAGGTGAACGCAAGCAAGCGAGGATAGAAACGCAAAAGTTGGTCAGACAGAATCAAAGAGAGGACAGACATGACAATGCCGGAACTCCTGAGAGCCATCGCCAACATCCTGGAAGAGGTTGTTTGTTTCTTCTGTTTATAGGTCCCCGACGATTGAAGCAAACAAGAGACTGTTGGTTATGATGATGACATCTCATCCTAAATTGAACCGGTATTTCTTTTTTTTTAAAATCATTTTAACCAGGCGTAATTTAACCATTTTGACCACAGTGGACTAAACAGCAAAACCAAGGCTCCAAAGACTTTTGTACATCTCCCGTTGCAATGATTTCGGTATTTACATTTGCCAGCTCATATTTTTGTCATGTTGGTTCAAAACCTGTTTAGGATGTGGTTTCCGGCTTTCTCTTTTACAATCTTCTCACTTTGGTTTCTTATTTTTTTCAATTGGAGTAGATAGATCTATCTATCACCCGGTTCACACTCTACCCACGTCTATTGAACAGGTTAAGAGGCTCATCCCTTGTTCCCTGTTTAGGATGTGGTTTCCGGATTTTCTCTTTTCCAATCTTCTCACTTTGGTTTCTTATTTTTTTCAATTGGAGTAGATAGATGTATCTATCACCCGGTTCACACTCTACCCACGTCTATTGAACAGATTAAGAGGCTCATCCCTTGTTCCCTGTTTAGCATGTGGTTTCCGGCTTTCTCTTTTCAAATCTTTTCACTGTTACGTAGCCCCCTGCATATCAGTGGCGTTACCGCCTTGCTCGGGGTGATGTGATTAAAAAAATCTGCTCCTATACAAATATATATATTTTATATTACCATAAATGTTATTTTAGCCGGTACACGTGCATAATGTGCTATCCCTGTTTTTCATTTTTTTTAAATTTTATTTAACAGTGGAACTAATAACAAACAAATTTTAATAAATAAAAAAATGAAAAACGGAAATGGCAACTCAAACACATGTACCCACCAAAAATGACTTCAATAAAAAATAATGTCGAATAAAAGATCATTTAACAAAACTTTAGAGTTGATACGTTTCGGTTACGAAATTGAAGCTCATAGATCTAGATTCGTAGATGTCTCTAAGAGAAAAACGCACATTCTTTAATAAGTAATTCCAACTTTGCTGTAGAAGACATCATTCTGTCTTTAATATTTAGGACTTCTCAATTGTTTTTAATTCCACTGTTTAATAAAAGGAAGAAAAAAAAACAACAAAAACCATGTGTGCCCACTAAAAATAACGTTTATAACAATAAGAACTAATGGCATATAAATTTGAGTTTTGTTTAACGGCATATCAATCTCTGTGAGTTATTTAATGCCAAAAAGGTGGGGTTTTAAGGTATTTCTTCTTTAATGTTCAGTTATAGTGAGAAGATTGATTTAGTCAAATTTTAATCAGAATTTTTTGTTTTTATTTTTTTATTTTAGAAAACTGAAAATTTCTTATAGTTTTGTACTAAAAATGTTTTGCTGAAAATAATTTTTTCCTTCAAAAATTTTGTGTTATGGAAATATTTTTCTTTAAAAATGTATTATTTGTAATATTCTCCTTCAAAAATGTATATTTTTCTATAAATTCTTTTTTATGCAAATATTTCTATAAAAACTATTTTTTTTATACTTTCATATTGTTTTGACCTCAATTTGGGGGTTAGCAATTTTCCCATAGTTGGGACCCTAACAGGTGCTACCTCTCCGGATCAGGGTGGACCTGGGAACAGCAGCAATTAAGAGGTGGTTCCATGCTCCTCACAACCTCCCAATCAGAGGCCTTGCTGCCGGATGCAGTTTACCGTCATGTCCATGACCAATGATAGATAAAAAATTATTTGAAAACATATATATATATGTGTGTGTGTGTGTGTGTGTGTGTGTGTGTGTGTGTGTGTGTGTGTGTTAGAGAGAGAGAGAGAGAGAGAGTTTAAATGCCTTCCCTAAAAGTAATATCTTTGAACATAACAGCAACAAGCTTTTCTGGCCAGTATTATTTTCAAAGATTAATATGCTCTGTGTGTGCGTGTGTTCGCATGTGTATGTGTGTGTATGTATATGTGTAATCTTTTTGTATGTGTGCGCATTTGTGAATGTGTATGTATATGTGTGTGACATTGTGTGTGCATGTTTGTCCGGTTCACACTCCACCCACGTCTATTGAGCAGGTGTAGAGGCTCATCACTTGTTCCCTGTTTACGATGTGGTTTCCGGCTTTCTCATTTCCAATCATTTCAAATTTCTTTTATTTTTTATTTTTTCAATTGGAGTAGATAGACTAAACTATCGCCCGGTTCACACTCCACCCACGTCTATTGTACAGGTGTAGAGGCTCATCCCTTGTTCCCTGTTTAGGATGTGGTTTCCGCCTTTCTCTTTTCCAATCATTTCACATTTCTTTTATTTTTTTTTTCAATTGGAGTAGATAGACTAAACTATGGCCCGGTTGACACTCCACCCACGTCTATTGAACAGGTGTAGAGGCTCATCCCTTGTTCCCTGGTTAGGATGTTGTTTCCGGCTTTCTCTTTTCCAATCTTTCAACTTTTCTCTTTTGTTAATTTTTCTTTTTCATTTTTGTTTTTCAATTGGAGTAGATAGACTGAACTATCGCCCGGTTCGCACTCCATCCACGTCTATTGAACAGGTGTAGAGGCTCATCCCTTGTTCCCTGTTTAGGATGTGGTTTTCGGCTTTCTCTTTTCTAATCTTTTCACTTTCTTTTTTGCTTATTTTTTTTTCAATTGGAGTAGTATATAGACTGAACTATTGCTCGGTTCTCACTCCACCCACGTCTATTAAAAAGGTGTAGAGGTTCATCCCTTGTTCCCTGTTTAGGACGTGGTTTCTGTCTTTCTCTTTTCCACTCTATTCACTCTTACGTAGCCCCCTGCACACCAGTGGCCTTACCGCCTTGCTTGGGGTGATGTGATTAAAAAAATGTGTGTATGTGTGAAATTGCTTGTGTGAAAATTTGTGTGTGTATATATGTTTATGTTCTTTTTGTATACGTGTGTGTGTCTGTGTATGCGTGTGCATAATGTGTGTTCCTTTTTTGTATGTGTGTATGTGTGTGACATTGCGCGTGTGTGTGCTTGTGTATGTATGTGAGTGTTAATTTTTTTATGTTCGTGTGTCTGTGAATGTTTGTGTATGTGTGTGACATTATGTCTGTATTTGTGTATGTGTGTGTCTTTTGTGTGTGTGACATTGTGTGGGTGTGACTTTCTGTGTCTGTACGTGTGTTTATGTCTGTGTGTATGTGCGTATTTGTGTGAGTGCATTTGAGTGTATATGTGTGACGTTGTGAGTATGTGTATGTGTGTGTGTGTGTTTGCGCGCATATATGTGTGTATATTTGTGCCTGTGTGTGTCTATGACAAACATCGATAAGCAAACAAGAAGACGTTCTTCTATGAAGATTACAAAAAAATACTGAACATAAAAATCATTAAATCGTGGAATATTTAATTTGACTTGAGAATCATCTATATTAAAATTACAACCAAAAACACATATTTAACACTTTAAGTGTTGAGCATCAAATCTCGTGAATTTTATGACCACCGCTTTCATCAGTGAATATGGAATCGCTTTTTTTTCCACAAAAGCTAAATGAATAGTTCTAACGATGGTTAGTCAAACATTATTGATCACATATGCAAATAAAAAAAGTAGAATTATCATAAGCACAACAGTTTTATACTTTTTTTTTTAAACTTTTCGGTGATTTTTAGACAAAAATGGTGGGAGGAAGATGTTCGACTATTTTCCTAATGATGTTCATAAAACGGAAACTACGGTGACTTGAGAAAAAAAATCCGGAAAGTTTGGAGAGCAAAAGTTCTATAAAGAGTCACATGACCGCCTCAAGCTGAGCACGCATTAAACAATGGAAATACATTAACGATTGAGAATGTTCTCGAGAAGAGGAAGATGGACAATCGAGAAATGTACGCGAAACGAGTCAGTTTTTCATTCCCAATACATTTATTGTTTTTTATCCTCTTGACATCCACCTTAATCTCACCCCACATGCTACTTTTAGTAGTGAAAACATTCCTTACATGATCAATCCCTTATGGTGGCGATCACAAGAAGTCGTGTCGATAAATGCAATATCCGCTTTCAAAGCAGTCACCCAAAACCCAGCAGAAAAAACTGTGAATGGTTAAAGTATTAACAGATATGCTTTTACGTTGACTGCATCAGTAGAACCGAAGCGTCTTGGTTCACTTTGTCCCTCAGTGACTTTTAAAGTTTCAGTTCTTCGTCACTTTCTATCGTCTTATTTTCTCATTTAAAATCAATTCTCTTGCTCCCTTATCATTTGATGTAAATTCTCTTGTTAATATATATTAAAAAAAGAACATTGCATGAACGTATGCAAAGCGTGTGTCTGCATTATGCTTGAGTGATTTACATGTGCGTGTGCTATTTAATGTACACACACACACACACACACACACACACACACACACACACACACTTCCTCTTCCCACTCACTCCGAACAACCGAACTTTGACTGAGATAATTAAATTGAAGACAAGATAAAAAAAATTCATCTTCTAAACTTTAAAAGATAGATATTTATAACATTTTATGGATATTTTTTGAAAATTATTCGATAATAAATAAAATTACATATTACGGTTTCTTTATAATTTCAGAGTAATATTTTAGGGCTGTAATTGAAATAAAATATACATGCACACCCGTAAACGCACATACAGACTCAATATAAATGAAAGTGAAATAGACATCTATGTTATGATGGACAATTTCTCTTTCTGTCTGCCAACAACACATGGGTAACAGGAAATAATATAGGTTGAAATGTACCGCCTTTTGAAGTCATTTTTTACAACTTATTCAGGACTTAAACTGAATATATTTTCTAATGAATGTAATATTTTAATTGGACAAACAATTTAAATTTGAAATTTGAGCATTTTGCCGTGAGGGCAGAAAAGGGTAATAGTCAACACAAAGTGCATTTTTTTAAAAATAGCTTCTGCGTAGCACACTCAGAACTTAATTAAAAGTTATGTTAACAATGACTTCAGTGAAACTGGACGGCGCTCATTTCATTTTTCTACAGCACAGGGCACTCGATGAAAAGGAAACATTTTACATTTAAGCAACAACCATAGTTAGATTACATTGTCCAACAAAAAAATTGAAATAGTATCGAGACACCAAACAACTTTTATCAGCTAATTTAGAGGCGTTGAATCTGAAAATAACATTACTTTTTTTTTTACTAGCTACTGTTTTTGCTGTACATAAATGCTCCATTTTTAGAAAAAAAAGACATTTTTTTCATTTGTTTTTTGTATATATAATATTGTCTGATAGCAATAATTCTCAAAGTAAAATGATAGAAACCTCTCAATTCGTACTTCAATCGACAAATATTGGTCTACCTATTAAGAAATACTATTTTTTCAATAACAATCAAACCCTAAGTCTTTAAAAATAACACGATGGAATATATTAAGACCAACAAGTAACAATCAAACAAATCATTTATTAATCTAACAGCAAAAATAAAACTTTCGTGAACATAAGAACTATGGTAAAAATTTTCTCTTTCTTGATTGTCTGTCATATTCAATGTTATTTAAGTCTCTTTTATATTCCAGCAGTAGGCAACCATCATTCGTTTGTCCTACCATCCCTGGTAGCGCCCTCCAATTGTTTGATATCTTGATGGAATCATTGTCCTTGATCATCATTCACATCACTGCAATTATCCGGAAAAATGGAAAATTTCGGTACTTCAGTATTTGTCGATATTTCTGAGATGAGGCAGTATTTACACTATTTATATTATTTGGACTACTGTCCCCCGGCCTTCTGCAGGTGCTAGGAATTTTGGGCCAAACCCTCAGTTCTGAGTTCAATACCAGGCTACAGCAGTGGTGAACAAGCAACTTAGAGAGTCCAGTTAGAGGGAAATAGCTCATGACTATTAAAAGAGGCTTCGCATAAGGAATGAGAATGATATGTTCATGATTATAATAAAGTGTTCGGTCCGAAATTCCCAACACCTGAACGGCCGAAACGTCGTACAAATGGCAACAAAGACAAAAGTCTGAATAATTTAAATTATGTAATTCGGTACTTCTGACTTAAAAATACTTTTTTCTTATAAAAATAGTTTATTTTAGTTACCTGACATAACTTTCTCGGGCCACCTGAAAATCGATGGTTTTCTATGACCTTTGTTAACTAGATGTTTCGATCAGCCTAGATCGTTAAATTGATTTTTTTTCCAAAAATGATCAATTTCAGTGCAGCAGAAACGGTAGCTACCCATAAAAATCTAAGTTCATTTTCGAAATCGGCACCATCAAATTACATAAAAAACGTGTTTTGTTTCTTGACACAAAACACATGTTGACCAATTTTATTCAGTATAATCTGACCACTTCGATTTCTTGGCCATTCTTCTTCTTGTTTCCTTAAATCTAAAACAGCAAACAGTAGTAAATAACTGATAAATCACACATGTCAAAGAACATTAGTGCGAAAGTGAACGTTATTAATTCGGTCGAACTTTGAACTCGGAATGCCGATTCCATTGTCCAATTAGTTATATTAAACTACCTGCAAATACCCCAAAATTAAGTAAGGATGTAAAAAAGGCGTAAATGTGAAGTGTCAGTTGGTCGCCCCTAACTCTTTGTTAATTTAAACAATTCATCTTTTATGTACCGTATCTCTTCTGAACGTTGGCGATCATCTCCCTCCACCTCTTTCTGTTCTTTTGTTTTTGTTTTAATGTACGTTGTCCTGTTATTTCTCCTAAACACTTCTCTGCCACCCATTTGTTTACTATGTTACGTGCTGTTTACCCCTGTCTCACTTCCCTTCTATTCACCCTGGGAATATCAGATTCTCCAAGCCCACCTTCCTCTGTACGAATCCCAGAAACTTCCGCTGTTTCTTTCTTATAAAAGTTATATTTTTTCCTTTCCATTCTCTCTAAAACCACGTCGTTGCTCACATGTTCGGTCCATGGTATCCTCAACGTTCTTTTGTAGAACCACATTTCGGCTACTTCAAGTCTTTCCTTAATCTTTAAAGAGATTGTCCAGCATTCGCTGCCATATAATAGGACAGACATAAAATACATGAGTAATACAGGAAGATAACAAATTTAAAAGGGAATTTCAAGTGAATGAAAATAATCTGGTTCTCTTCTATCTTTTCAACGAAATTTTCCTGTTTCTTAATACCCTACTCAGCTTCTGGAAAGAGTCCTTGGCCATACCAATATACCTTCGGATCTCATTGTCACACTTTCCGTATTCTGTTAAAACACTATCCGAGTATGTAAATTTCTGTACCTTCTTCATTTTGTGTCCCCGATCTGTTTGTGGGATTTTGGGCTACTCTTTTTGTTGATGGCAATACTTTTAGTGTTCGTGATTTTATAATTTAAACAATAAACAATTCTTTTTATTATTACCCAAAAGATGATGACAGAAAAATATAAAATCCAGGCAAGTGATTAAATATTGCCATATTTATTATTATTTTATTTTTGGCATGTCTATTGCTATTTTTATTGCAACTCTCAGTCCGTTTTTGTATTAATACTGCAATTGGTATTAAAGGACTGTGTTTGTAGATAACGAATAGCCCCCACTCCCAGAAAGACGTGTACTCGCAATTCCGACTCTTAGGTACCTGTCTTACCCTGACAGTCAGTTCAGTGCCATACGTAATACACGATTAGGTAGAAGATTTTTCCGCTGTAGGTTGCCATTATTTTCTGCGGTAGACTGGTTGTCAACCAAGACTATGGAACCCAGTCTCTCTTGCTATTTAGCTCATAGCTGGGCTGGGCTATTTTAGCACATAGCTGGACTGGGACCATAGCCCAACAATGGGCTTAAGAGCAAGACATACCGGGTTCTATAGTCTTGGTTGACAACCAGTCTACCGCAGAAAGCAATGGCAATCTACTGCAGGAAAATCGTCTGCCTAGTCAGTCGTGTCGCTTTCGAGATATGATTGCCCAAGCGTGTATCCCGTATAAAACGTAACTGATTGACAGTAAATATATGGTTCATTACCACATATTTTCTTATTTGGTGCCTGACCATAATCAGTTGGCTGGTTTCTCAGGGGCTGATACAAGTATGTGGGGAGCATTATGGCTGGGCGTCGGGAGGATTGTGTATATAGACACTTGGAAGACTGCCTGAGTGAACTGGGTTACGTAATCTATATGTATTTTCATCTGCAGGGGAGAGGGTAAAGTGCGGTTTTTATTCAAATCTACCCGCACAATACACCCATTTCATTGTTACATGTGCTTAACAGAATCGGTGTCATAATGAATATATAGGGTTTGGTATATTTGTGTCCCAGCAACGCCTTGCTTGCGTGCTGCTCTATCCATTAATAATAATCATAATCTGTATCAAAGAGCATGAAAGAAATAAGAAACTTTACTGAGTAATACAGGAAGCTAACAAATTCAAAAGGGAATTTCAAGTGAATGAAGAAGTGCAAATAAGCCATAATACATCCACTGTAGCGGTAAACAAGCTAAAAAAAAAGAAAGCAAAAACAAATTCATTGTACAAAATGTAAAAACATTGGTAAAATAAGTCTCTTCATGATCCATAATCTGCACTCCTGACCCAAAAATCTGATGTAAACATGATGCGTTTTTATTCTTGATACATAATGTTTCATAATTAGAAATTTCTAAGCACACATACTGAAAAATTATACTGACCTCAAATGCAGATTCTGTAATAAATATCCGGAAACGATTGACCGTCTTGTATCAGGTTGTAGAGTTTTACCACAAACTGAAAATAAAACTCAGCATGACAGGGAGGGTCAGTATCTGCACTGGAAATTATGCAACTTGGAAACGGCAAGAACATCACCCAGACCCGGTTGCAGTTCCAGAACATGCTAATAAAGTTAATGTTGATCAAGTTAATACTCATTGATGGAGACGGGCATCCGGAATAAAGGCTGAAATGGAAGAGCTTATTCTTGCAGTCTTATAGATTTTCACTTGGAATCTTCAGGCAATTATCATACTTAATAGAGTGATTTCAAATGCAGGTTCTATGACAAATGTCAGAAAATCATAGAACATCTAATATCAGGATGTTCTGTACTTGCGCCAAATGAATAAAAAAATCATCACGATAGCGTGAGACAATGTACAAACACTTTGGAAAAGATGTCAACAAACACTGATAAGAACATCATCTAACACCGGTTACAAAAAATAGAAGATATCACAATTTTATGGGATGACACCACCTTCACAAACAGAAAAATTAGGCTGGAGATAATTTTCAAAGCCCGAAAAGAAAAAACTTGCCTACTAATTGGTATGGTTTTCCCAGAGGACTGTAACATAGTAACGAAGTAATCTGAAAATCTATCGAAGTATACAAACCTGGAAGTCAAAATAGAAAATTGTGGAAATTAACAACAAGAATAGTACAATTCATAGAAGGTGCGCTTGGAATTATTATAAAGGAACGCAACAAGACATTAAAAAATCCCAGTTTAAGGAAAATACAAAGAATTTTCTTGATAAATACAGAAAAACGTTGTTCGAGTAACGGTAGTGATGTTATGAAAGTTAAAAAAAAAACAAATCATGAATTATAGCACAACACTACCTACCTTAGGACTTTCTGCTGGTTTGGTTGGTAGTGTGACCAGAGCAGAAATCGAAATATAATAATAATAATAATAATAATAATAATAATAATAATAATAATAATAATAATAAAATTGAAGCAAACAGGCCAGACATTATTGTTAAAAACCAGAAGGAGAAAACTTGTCTATTAATTGATATGGCTTGTCCAGCGGATTGTAACATAGCAATCAAGGAATTTGAAAAACTGTCAAAATATAAAGACCTGGAAATTGAAATAGAAAAAATGTGGAAATTGAAAACAAGAGTTGTGCCAGTGATAGTAGGTGCACTTGGAATGATAAAAAATGGAACAAAACAACACATTGAAAGAATCCCTGGAAACCCCAGCTTAAGAGATATACAAAAAATTGTCTTATTAAGTACAGCCCACACACTAAGGAAAACTCTATCTATGTAATGCTGGGGATGATAGGGAAGATAGAAAAACATGAAATGGAGCCATAACAACACGCCACTACCTGCCTTAGGTCTCCCTGCAGACTTGGTTGGTAGTGAGACCAAAGCAGAAATCGAAATATGATGAAAAATGACATAATAATAATAATAATCTATGAACCAAATATTGCGGCAAAAATATGAAAAAGAAAGCCAAGGATAAAACGTTTGAACAGATGAAACAACGCTGGCAAGACAAACCTCTGCATGGCCAATATCCAGAACGTGCTAATAAATCCAATGTTGATAAAGTTAATACTCATCGATGGTTACGTGCATCTGGATTAAAGTCTGAGACAGAAGGCTTTATTCTTGCAGCGTAAGACCAAAGTCTTTTCACTAGGAACTTTCAGGCAAATATTATACATAATAATGTGGATCCAAAATGCAGGTTCTGTGATAAACACCAAGAAACAATAGACCATCTAATCTCAGGCTGTTCTGTACTTGCCCCAAATGAATATAAAATCGCCACGATAGAGTTGGGCAATATTTACATCGGACAATGTACAAACACTAAGGAAAATCTGTAAACAAACACTGGTATGAACATCACCCAGCACCGGTTACAGAAATAGAAGATGTCACCATTCTATAGTATTACATCATCTACACAGACAGGAAAATTGAAGCAAATACGTCGGACATTATTGTTAAAAACCAGAAAGAAAAAACTTGCCTATTAATTGATATGGCTTGTCCAGCGGATTGTAACATGGTCACCAAGGAATTCGAAAAACTGTCAAAATATAAAGACCTGGAAATTGAAATTAAAATTGAAATAGAAAAGATGTGGAAATTGAAAACATAAATCGTGCCAGTGATAGTAGGTGCACTCGGAATGATAAAAAATGGAGCAAGACAACACATTGAAAGAATCCCTGGAAACCCCAGCTTAAGAGATATACAAAAATTTTTTTGTTAAGTACAGCCCACACACTAATGGGAACTGTGTCTATGAGATGTTAGGGGAGATAGAAAAAACATGAAATGGAGCCAAAACAATACACCACGACCTGCCTTAGGTCTTCTTGCAGACTTGATAGGTAGTGCGACCATAGCAGAAATCGAAATATGATGAATAATAATTTTACTACTACTACTACTACTACTACTAATAATAATAATAATAATAAGAAGAAGAAGAAGAAGAAGAAGAAGAAATCGTAACAAAACGATGGCAATACTATTTTCTGGGGCATGTCAATCCAAACTTATAAAGGAATTAATAAAACAAATGACGTTATATAGTGGAAACAAATAAAGAACTTGTTTGCTGATCGATGTTTTCTCCACCGAAAGAACCTATCTCCGAAAAAACACAAAAATCTCTAAATATAAAGATCTAGAATTTGAACGTAACAGGTATGGCATGAAGACCACAACAATACCAGTGGTAAGATATCCCCTGATTTTGGAAAAAAAAACGGAATGAAAATACACTAAAAAAACTCTCAAGATATCAAGCTACAATAAGTTCAGATCATCTTTCTCGTAACAACACATATATCAATGAGAACTCTCTACTTCAAATTAATCTCATAGCAGTCCCAAGTTCAAGGCATGAACTCGACCTGAAGAGTAAACAAACCAGAACATTTTAACTTGTGACTCGGAATAATAATAATAATATCCGACAAAGAATTTCTTGTTTATTATGTCACATATTCTAAATTACTTGGATAGAAAGATGTGTATTCGTACCAGATCTATTCAACCTATACAGCGAGGTAATTCTAAGAGATCTACAAGTTCATACAGGGTTTGTCATTGGAGGCCACAATCTGAACAATATAAGATACGCTGATGATACATTGCTGATAGCAGATACAGAAAAATAAAATACAAGACCTCCTACAGAAGTTTGCTAAACAGAGTGAAAAGAAGGATTAAACATAAACTACAAGAAAACTGAATGCATGGTCATCGGTAAAACTAGGAGTCCAAAATGACAACTACAAGTCGGTGATACTGAAATCAAACAGGTACAGAAATTTTAACACCTGGGAAGCATTTTAACAGAGGACGGAAAGTGCCAAAATGAGATCCGACTGCGTATTGGCATAGCCAAGGATTCATTCCAAAGACTGAGTTGATTATTGAGAGACAAGAAAATGTCATTAGAAACAAAGAAAAGTGTGCTGAGCTGCTATGTGATATCTGTCTTCCCGTATGGCAACGAATCCTGTACAACCTCTTCAAGGACGAAGGAGAGAATCGAAGCAACAGGAATGTGGTTCTACAGAAGGATACTGAAGATACCATGGACCGAACAAGTGAGCAAGAAGAGGTTTTAGAGAAAATGCAAACGAAAAGGAAACATGCTTAGCATCAGAAAAATACAGTTGTGTTTTCTGGAAAACGTAATGAGGAAAGACGTCTTAGAGAATCTAATACTCACAAGATGGTTAGAAAGAGAGACAGAAAAAGCAGCGCAAAAAAAAAAACTTGATAGGCTTGAACAAGAGGATGGCGGAACGGGGTTTGAGAGAGATACCAAGAGGAAAACTGTTAAGACCGACAAGAGATAGGGGCAAGCAGAAGTCCATGATTGCCTACGTCCTGAAAGGACACGGTACTTAAAGAAGAAGAAGAAGATGTGTTAAGCTACAGCATCCATTTTAAAATTTATATGACAATATAAATTAAAGAATAATTAACTCAAGTTAGAATTTTACCTTTACGTAAGTCTTCCCTTATAATTTAAAAGACGGAGCGTTGAATTGATTGTGTTTTAAGCAGTATTACATCACATGCCATAGTAATAAATGAAGGTAAAAGAGAACATTGTGCAATAGAAAACAATTGATCATTATTCATCTTTAAAAAAGTAATGAATATTCAGATAAACTCCTTTAGTGCGACTCTTTATGAGCTCAGCTGCGGGTAGACTAATGTTTATTTTTCATTTTTTTTTTTCTCGTGTGTCTTAATTTATGTTGAATGAGCTGGAAAATGGCGAAATGAAAAAAAAAGAATACGTTGATGCTCAATGCTAAAGGCATAACTTGCAAGAGGGACATGTGTTGGTGGTGGATGAGGGAATCAACTGTTTAACAGTGTCAGAAAAGAGTGAATGGTAGTTAATGGTTTCGAGGGCAGAGTTGGCGTTACAGCAAGGTAATCTTCCTCTGCAGCCGGAAGTCGCTTCAAGCCCTAACGGAATGATGACGTCTGGGAGCACATTTCAGGATGCGACAACAAAAGAAAGTTCGAACGGTTTAGAGAGGTGCACGCTACACATAGAAGCGCTTCCGTTATGACGACTTGGGTTTGATTCGAGACGCGTCGCCAAAAGTTGTTTTCAATGACCCGTTGCTTTTTAATTTGTTTAGAAGATGACTCATTGCTCATGTCTTGAAAAAAAATAATAATAACAGATTTCAAAACTCGCCCTTGAGAGTAGAATGAGACGGAAAAATCATTTATTCCAAGTGTAAAGTGAACCAGGTGCATTATCTATGACCTTTGAATCCGGCACAAACTTGCTCAATTTAGTTGCCAGAAATTTTAAACAAATTTTTCACTGTGACGGTTTTTGATTGGGTAAATATCATTCAATGTTTTATATATGCGATCATTCCTTTTGCCTTTGATAGCAAAATATATCTTAACACCAAACATGATCAGTATTTTGCTTCTTAATTGTTAATTAGTTTTTGTAATAAATCTTTTGCAATGCATTTTTATAGTAAAATAATGGGTAATTTATTTTTCTAGTAAATTTTCATATACTATACATAACATTTTTTTATAATCATTTCCCCCCAGGCAAGGCAGTACCACTACTGATTCGCAGAAGTGGGAGTGCGTACAGTGAGAGAAAAAGCAAGGTACAGGGGATGTTGAAGAAAGGAAAAGAGAAGGGTGGGAATCAAGGAGATAGAAGATGGCAACTGACAATGCTTTTAAACTTTTAAAGATTGTAGCTAACATGGATGCAAGCAAAAAGAAGGAAGTTGCACAAACGGAAGTGCGAGAAAAGAAATCAGTGTAGAAGAGACAGTTATATTTAACTATTTCGACGGTAAAAGGGTGGGCCCTTATGGTAGTATGCGTAAATACATGGTCGGGGAACCAGGAAGAAAAGCTTGTCAGAGCAATTGCCATAAAAATACTTGTAGAAAAGGCAGAGTGAGGCCATATCATGTCGGTAAGTAAGTGAATTAACGCGGGCTGCCAAGTGAGGATCGATTATATTGCAGATCTCTCTGGATTTTTTAGAGTGCACCCAACCAGATATGACAAAAGTATTCAATGCAGTATTCAATAATTATTTCGTCAGTAGTAATGTAACGGATGTCGTCACCGAAAATGGAACAAGCGAACCGAAAAGAAATTCTGGCCTAATGAGGGAGATTCACTTTCTCACAAATGCCTTTGGAAAAGGCATGGACCTGTCACTTGCCTTTAGTATTTGTCTATATTTCTGAAGAAGTATTATTTACAGTATTTACATTATTCGGACTATTGTCCTCATCTTTGTTGCCATTTGTACGAGGTTTCGGCCGCTGTACGCTCCGGCCTTCTTCAGTAGCTAGGAACCCTTTACTACAATCATTGGGATATATGAACTCCATTCCTTGCCTAGAGCTTCTTCGGGTAGTCATGAGTTATCTCCCTCTAACCCCGTAAGTTACTTGTTCACCATTGCTGTTGCCTAGTATTGAACTCACAACTCTTTGGGTCAAGTCACAGGAACTAACCAACGTCTATGTTCACTGGGCCATGTGTCCTAAGAGTTCGGTTCGAAATTCCTAACACCTGATGAAAGCCAGAGCGTATAACGGCTGAAATGTCCTACAAATGGCAATAAAGATGATGACAATAGTCCGAATGATTTAAATGATGTCTCTTCCCATCCCTCTGAGATTGGTTAATTAGCTAGATGTCTTGAACAGAGCCGGTTTGAAATTTATTTGAACAATTTTATCAAATTTGGCCCCGCCCCTTAAAAGGGCACCGGGCAAGCGGTGACAGAGTTACCGTTTGATGCCCTTTTATTCTAGGAGGAATATACCAGTACTAAAAACGCGAAACAAAGAATGAGAAATTCTTATTCCTCACATTATTGATTTATTATGCATACTATAGTGATCTTTTGTCAGCAACCAAAAGGTACCAAAAAATAGAGTTCGTCTATGTTTAGGTTATGCTACGATAAAAAAAAAGAAGAAAAGTTTTCTGTCAATATTTGTCTATACTTCTGAGATAAGGTCGTATTTACACTATTTACATTGCTCTGACTGTTGTCCTCATCGTTTTGTAGGCTTCTTCAGGTGATTGGAATGTCGAATGGAATTCTGTATTTTGATCACTGGGGTATAGAGTTCTCGCTTAATGAGCAATGCCACTTCCGGATCTTCTAGTTACATCCCTTTAACTAAACTCTCTGAGCTATTTGTTTACTACTGCTGTAAAAGGTATTGAACTCACAACATTTTGGGTCAAGTCACAGGACGTAAGCAAAGCTTTTATTCACTGGGCCATATATATATATATATATATATATATATATATATATATATATATATATATAATTTCATCCAAAAATAATATATCATCATTTACATTTTACATATATATATATATATAGTGATTCTCACTTCTTGGCAGAAAAAAAGCATCGCTACAATTGTTTTTTTTGTTTTTTTTTTTCTGTTTTATTTTCATACTCACCGTTCATGAGAGCGCAAATGGCCTTTTAATGTTGCACCTGAAAGGGAGATCCCTTAGTTCAACAGGCACATCATCAACGTGAATTTTCCTGTGTCTCTTTAATCTAGAAACTGACTTGCGCATTTCATGGCAGACTGTACAAGAAGGCGCATGGATTGATTTCCGACTTCTTTTAATGGAGCGAGCCTGATGAGAACTAAGGTGACTTTGAAGACCTTCCTTTGAAAGAGCAAACCTGCTACATAAACTAATTACTGGCTGTTAGGTTAGAGTGAAATGTAGTGCATCAAGATTACCTTTGCGAAGATTGTGCTTAACCTTATCATGTTCCACACTGTCTTTTTCAAAAATATTACAAACTCCAGTGAACTGAGGTTCTCCACGAAGATCGACATTCAGCCACCAATTCCCAGGTACCAACTAAAATTTATTCATTTAAACATTATTTCTTAGGGGATACCCATTTTGAAAATTGTATATTTACTTATTTGCGATCTATGTGTCATGAATCTACTTTGGTATGCAATCGCCCGGTTCATACTCCACCCACGTCTATTGAACAGGTGAAGAGGCTCATCCCTTGTTCCCTGTTTAGAATGTGGTTTCCGGATTTCTCTTTTCCAATCTTTTCACTCTTACGTAGCCCCCTGCGCATCGGTGGCGTTACCGCCTTGCTCGGGGTGATATGATTAAAAAGAAAAAAATCTAAAATTCATTACGATCTACGTGTCATGATGCTACTTTGGTATGCGATCAACACTGTATTGCCCTTCATATCCCGTGCATCTACTTTGGTATGGTATGTACACTTTATTTTGATCTATGTGTCATGAATCTATGTGTCATGAATCTACTATGGTATGCGATCCACCCTTTATTGCGATGTATGTGTCATGAATCTACTTAGGTATGCGATCTACCCTTTATTGCGATCTATGTGTCATGAATCTATGAGTCATGAATCTACCATAGTATGTGATCCACCCTTTATTGTGACCAACGCCTCATGAATCTACTTTGGTATGCTATTCACTCTTTTTTGCGATGTACATGTCATGAATCTCCTTTGGTAGGCGATCTACACTTTATTTCGATCTATGTGTCATGACTTTTCTTTGGTATGTTATCTACACTTTGTTGCGATCTCTGCGTCATGTGTCTACTTTGGTATGCCATCTAAACTTTATATCCAGTCTATAACAAGAAAAGTTATACTTATCAAGAACAATGTACTCGCTGTTTATTGTTAAATTATAATTAACAAAAAATTCCTTAATATTTTAATTACATTTTCTTTATGCGAAATATATGTTACGTTTTACTATGATACTTAGATATCCTTCTAATTTAAGTACTTCCGCTCATTTTCAATACTAAAGTTTTAAAGTAATTTTTTAAATATAAAAAAGCGTTTTTGAAGCCTTCGTTTTAGCTTTAACAGCTACATGATTATATTTACTATTTCTAGAAAGAAAAATACTCTGGTGTATTTCAAATAGATATGTTGATTACAGTTTCAACTTTTGAGAGTTTATAAAATTTATCATTTTTCGTTCATTTTTGATAGATTGAGAAGTTTGTAAATCAAAGTAAATTCTTGATTTTAAATATTTTGCAAAATAGAATACATATCTGTGACATGTTATTTTTAGAAGTTAACAAATTTAACGCTAAGATTTGAAACAAGTATTACTTGCTTATTGCATGAAATTTAGAATAAAAATATTCCTTAATCACAGAGGTCATATTTTTCTGACGCTTGTAGTGATTGAAGATGTGTTGAGAATCTAAGTATAGTTGACCACATCTGATATAAATTTATGAAATCTAAATGAAGTTTTTGTAAGAGGAACAATTCTTGAAAGACGTGACCTTTTAATGATATGTCACATGACATTTCACACTGAAAAAAAGGTGTTCTAGAAACACAGGCAAAAAAAAAAATCTTGGTGCGTGAAAATTTGTATTAAGCTTTTCACTTTTTGATTAGTAAATAGTCTTTACTGCAGACAGTGGTTAGAAAAAAATTTAAACGATTTTTGAAAATTTATTAATTATTATAGACAAAAAATAAAAATGATATATTAAAAGCTTATATAAATAAAAAAAATGGCTTAATTTTTTTGCATTTTTTATTTCACTATTCAGAGCAGATATTCAGAAAAGTGGCAACTGTTTGAAAAAAAAAAAAAAAATAGGCGATTTACATTCCCAAAGAAGCCCTGCAGTTCAGTCAGTCAGTCGAGTGCCATACGTGATACACGCTTGGACGATCATGTCTCGACAGAGACATGACTGACTGGGCAGAATATTATCCCGCAGTAGGTTGCCATTGCTTTCTGCGGTAGACTGGTTGCCGACCAAGGCTATAGAACACAATCTGCCTGTTATTTAACCCATAACTGGAAGGAAGAGGCGGATTAATACCTTTCCCAAGGGTATTTGCGCGTAAATGAATGCAATGAATTCAGCTGGAATTCGAACTCGGCTCCCGATTTCTCGTTCCGAGCCGATATCCACTGAACCACAACGCAACTAAAAAAACTTTCCATCAAAATGGAAATATTATTATTAAGAAGAAAGATCAAAACATTTTTTTAATTATTAAAAAACAAAAATTAATCCCTTTTAACACGTTCAAAATTTTGGTAAAAAATCTTGTTTTAATATGAGTTTGCAGTTAACCAAATGGTTACAAGAGTTTATAATGGAAAACGTAATATTACATAATTTACTTTTTTCCGGTGTCAAACAAATTAATTTGGAAAGTCTTGCATAAATCGAATAATTCTCAGATGTTAATGAAAGTGCCAGGACTTATTCACAAATGAATAAAATTATTTTTGAAATTATTTTAAAAAAATCTTGATAAAAATATTTTTCTTTTTACGTCTGTTACACCCCCTGCACCTAAATTTATGAAATTTTAAGAAATTAAATTTTAATGAGAAAATTGGTTTTATTAGTTAAACGCAGGACTCATTAGGAAATTTAAACCTTCCTATTTTTAAAATATTGTGTGTGTGTGTGTGTGTGTGTGTGTGTGTGTGTGCCGTCGCGCGCGTGTGCATTTGAAGTTGTTTTTGTATGGTAATTTGTGTGTGTAAATTAAAAGGTCAAGTGTGTCAGAGTTTCTTCTTACCGGAAAAATTTGTACAATTATGTCACTTGTTATCGCTATACACTTTTATCTTATTTTATCTCGCATCTATAAATCTACCAACACATACGATGCAAAGATCAGAAAGCTGAACTCACTTTTTAAGAAATAGTCTTATTCTCAATTCCATGCTATAAATAAGTAATACTTGTGTAAATCAGATTAATTTAACATTAAATTTGCTAATTTTTAAAAAATAATATATCACAGATGTATATATTATTTTTGCAAGGATTTTAAAACTGAGAATTTAGTTTTGTTTACAAATGTGTTGATCGCTCGAACATGGCTGAAAAATTAAAAAATTAAAAAAAAATCTCAAATATATATAGATTCTAATCAATATAACTTCTGTTTGAAATACACCAGAATATTTTACTTACTGGAAATAGTAAATTTAATCATTTAGCATTTAATTAAAACTAAAATAAACGTTTCAAGAATTTTTTTAAAATTCTATTTAAAAGTTTGTTTTAAAAAATGAGTGGAGTTATGCTATACTGTCTTTTCAGCGAATTATTGGAGGTCAGTCATTCACTTAAGTGCTATGTTTGATACACATTTTTGGGCGATCATGTCTCTAAAGAGATATGACTGACTCGGCAGAAGATTATCCCGCAGTAGGTTGCCATTGCTTTCTGCGGTAGACTGGTTGCCAGCCAAGGTTATAGAATTCAGTCTGTTTTATTATTTAACCCATAACTGGATGGAAAAGACGGATTAATACCATTCCCAAAGGTATTTGTGCGCAAGTGAATACAAGGAATTCAACTGGAATTCGAATTCGGCTCCCTGATTTGTTGCTCCGAGTCGATATCCATTGCATCACAGCGGAAATCCAAAGTGGAGGTACCTAAAAAAAATTAAAATTTGTATTATGTAGACATTTTAACCGATGTACATGCTATTTATCGATAGAATACATTATAAAATAATTTTTCAAAAACAATTTAATTATACTTTTCAAAAACAATTTAATTACATTTTTCAAAAATATTTTAATTACATTTTTGTTATGTATATGTTTTAATGTTTTGCTTTGTAGATAACATTCCAAAATAAAATTTGTCTAGTGTAGGTATTTTTTACCTTATAGATAACAAGCCAAAGTAGTACCGAGTGAACTGTAGTGGGCAGACAGAACACAAGCGAATAAATTGATTCGAATGAGACTAGTTTATTTTGCTGGCTCGTCAATAAGAGATATAGTCTGCGATTGCCAAAACGAATCTTCCACAGCCTAATGAAATGCTAGTCCTTGACTTGCTAAAAAAAGTTAATTGGTCTCGCTAACCTTCGATTGACACTCGTGTGGCGTGTTTTACGAATCAGACATAAAGCAAGCAATATCAAGCATTTGAGAAAAGCGAAGTCAAGTTGATTCGACCTCAATGAAGGAGGATACCTAAAAACAAATGAAAAAAAAAATCTAAAAAGGGGGAGATGAAAGAAAAGACCTCCCATGTAAGAAGATATTTAAAAGCAGCCAAGCCTGAAGCTGTCAAATAAGCGCGTTGGTCTGTTATTAATGAAGGAATAGGCAAGTGTTAAGACGAAGGGTTATTTTATGTTCTATTTAGCGAACCACCTGGGGAGTCGACCGTACGTATAGCAAAAAGCTTCTTAACGCCCTATTCGAGACCCACTTCGACTACTGATCGCATCACACTTCATTTAAACAATTTCAGAGAATGGGCAACTGTTATGTCGCTATTCGTTACGAGGCTAAAATCTTCGGTATTGTGTAACTTGTCGTTCAGATTATCGTTTTATTATTCCAAGTGATACGTTCGAGTTATTTTGATAAAAAAATTCCAATGTGCAGGATACTAAGTTTGCTGTTTATAGCATCCAGCAAAATAGCCTTATCAAAATTCCTGAGGATCCGAATCATAACACCAGTTTCTGATGTTGATATTATTACATCTAATTGTGAAAATATTTTATCAGCTTACCCAATGTTAAAAGAAAAACACAACACTAATAGAATGATACACCCTTGAAAGAGCATAGACAATGTTTTACCTCGTCAAATTTCATGCATTGCTTCTTCTACAAAATCTAATAACTTGTCAACAACAATTTTTATATACTTTTATTTACTCAGTTGAAATTCTCACTAAAACAGTCGATTACCCAGTGAGGTTTAAACTCAGGCCACTAGCAAACGAATATATATATATATATAAATATACATATATATATATATATATACTGTAATTTTGTTATAACAATGGTTTATAAAAGCATAATATCACTACACAAAATTTTTCATGTTTCAGAACAATACTGTTCTTCTTCAGGTGATATGTTAAAATAAATGGTGAAAATGATGAATTCATGGTTATTTAGAAAATTAGGGAATGGTAGTTAGAAAAATGCTTTAGGTGTGTCAGTATTGTTCAATAACAAATGAGAATTATGTAACCATGGAGATTTAATAGTTGAAAGGGAGCAGCATGTCTTAGATCTAGACATGTCACTTTTTAATTTTTTCTGGATAAGATAAGTAGTGGGACCTTAGATTTTTTTAAATGGTTAGACAATAACTTTTAATAGGAGGCTGGATTTTATTTTTATTTTTTATTGAACAATAGATTTTTTTACTACTATCTATGAGTAAATAGGCTGGAATGTTTAGGTCAGAATTAGGATTAGATAATTATGGTATACTTAGTTATATTTTATTAAAAATTATTTACATATTTAAGTATTGTGAGGTCCCACTATGTACCTTACTTAGATAAAATAATTTTCTTTAAAATTTAATTTATTACAACATTTCATTTATAACTTATACTCCAACATAATTAAAAAAAATGTAAATTATTTTGCTATAACAAATGACCCACATAATACTTGTTGTTTTTAATACAGTATAACTAAGCATACTATTATTATTAATTAAACGTTGGCCCAAAAGTTGTAAGTTCAATACCTGGCTACAGCAGTGGTGAAAAAAAAAAAATTAGAGGATTGAGTTAAATGGTGATAACTAAGATATCCTAAGTGGAATGACTTATGGAACGAGAACAATCTACCCCAGTGATAGAAATTAAGTGTTCAGTTTAAAATTCTAATCACCTGAAGAAGGTCGAAGCTTACAACGGCCGTAACGAAGTGAATATGGCAATAGAAATGAGGACAACATTTCGAACGATGTAAATAATGCCAATAACTAAAATTCCTGTCGGCATTAAATAACCCCTTTGAGGTTGATATGTCGTAAAACAAAATAAACTATACCAGCCTAAACTAAAGTCCTATAAACTCCAACTTCGTCACAAGCTGGTTTTCAAGAGATGGCGTTGCTCACTGTTTGCCCCAAAAGTTTTGAATTCGAAGTCGTTGTTCTCTTATACGAAATTGGTTGCCAACCGAGGCTGGAGAGCCCACTGTATTCTACTGTTTAATTCATAGCTGGGGAGAATGGATGGGCTAATGCCTTTCCTAACGGTGTTTGCGAGAAATTGAATATATAAAAAAACTTGAATTTGAAATCAGTTCATCCCAAAGCTGATTTACTTTGTTATCTAAGAAATGTAACTGCGAATTTCAGTTAATATTGCTGTCGATTGATAGGGAAGCTATAATTCTACAAGCAACGAAAATAATCAGTATAGTAAAGCGAAAAGCTAGAAAAGATAGAACGGCAGTGTGGGCAAATGATTAGAAGGTTAGGTTGCCAATTTTTCAATTACTTCAATTTCAATTCTTAAAAATATATGGCCTGTGAATCGATCTCTGTACGCCGTTGAGTAGAAGTGGCTGAAAACTTGTACATGCCTTGTGAGTGGAAATTGTTAGCACGAAGTCAAAAGTTATCGTAAGTGAGGGTACTGACCGTGTTCAAACAGTTGATCACGCCATACAGTGTCCATCTTCCTTGAAACTCTATTGTTCTTTCAACATTTTTGAACTACAAAGCAGATGTTGGATTTCTTGGAATTAAAGAAAGAAATATGTACCTGAGCAGATGTCTACAAAAATTAAGCTGAGTCATTTTAACAGACGATCATACACGTAATCGAGTAACCAGTAATCTACTAATTATAATGGAGGTGAAATTTCTTCAGTGGATATTTTTGCTAACTTAAAATGAATTAACTGTGTTTATTAATTATATTTAGGTAATTCTTGATATTTATCTCCCGCCCATTTTTAAATAAACTTTCTGTCTTTAAATGGCGTTTTTAACTCTCCATGATCGATTTGTCAAGAAGGTGACGTCTTGATGTTAACGGTCTGGAGGCGGTGATCCCAGCGGGCGGCAGCTGTAGAAATACCACGGGTTGGCCCAAGCCTTGTGAGTGAAATTGGGTAGACTTCTCTCTTTGAGGAGCCGTCGAAGGTTATGCTAGTCACAAGTCATCGTGACTAAGGGTTTGAGCGTCCTAGCCTTGTTCAGCCTGTTGTTCGTGCTAGATAACGCGCTCTCTTCTAAGGTCCGCTCAGCATAGTTGCAGTATAAACCACAGGTGGATGTTGAACAAACATAAGTGTATCTCAGCAGGCGTCTGCAATGGGTATTAGACGCCCTAGTAGACGGGTATTCTCGAGTACGATTGGCCAGCCATTTTGTATCTACAGATAGATAGAAAATTTGTAAATGTGTCATGCAACAGACAAATATAATTTATCCCATGAAAATTTAACTATGAGAGTAAGAGGTTAGGTTAGTCAATTTTCTAAGCGCCGCTTAGCTGTGGCACAAGGCTGAAAGTATTTGGTACGAAGCTAGGATCGGACTCACTACTCAGTTGTAACAGGTTCTAGCGAGACAAGCTTGCTGACCATTATACCACGTCGAAATGCCCTTTTTTTGCTTTAGGTTAGACTTGTGTGTCAACTAGATTTAGAGAGCTAAAAGTCTGAGACCCAAGCCATGGAGGAGGCCGCAGGAAGTCACTCCAATATTATTCAGTTTTAGCAATTCCAATATAAAAAAACAAAAACAAAAGCACAAAAATCGATGATCGTCTATGTCTTTTAAGGTATTAAAAAAAACAACTTAGTGTTGAAGGGCGTATGCTAGAAGTCGCTATAACTTTTTGAATTAAAAATTGTGACGGGCCAATAACAGAATATCATATATACTTTAATAAACAAGTAAGTTCTTAATCTTTTTGATTTCAAAGTTAAAAACGGAATATGAAGTACGAAAAAAGTCATACATTGAGTTATGTAGTTCTAAAAAGTGAATTTTTAAACAAAACTTTTAACAGAGTTACATTTTTAAAATATAAAAAATAAACATTTGCTATCTAACTAAAATTAAATTGTTAAAATCTATAAAATAAATATTTTTCTTTCCTTCTAAATTTTTGTTCATAATGTGTGTGTGAAAAAAATATGATATAATTTTACATTTAGCCGTGTGTAATAGTTTCATTACTAAATGGATGACATTCTTAAACAACATTAACAATCTTAGAATAGGAAAGTAAGAAAAGAATGTTTCCGTTTATGTCAGACTTATTTTAATGTACATAATAAGGATTTACTATTTTTCTATTCCGACGAGCTTAGCTTCTACGCGAATTTACTCGAGCTACTTGACTGGCATCGAGGTCTCACACATTAACTATGAAAACAATCAAGTGTAGCCATAACTTCTACTCCAACAGCTTCTTTTCTCGCACTTCCCGCCTATAGAACTCCCTTCCATATTCTTGCTTCCCTGATAGCTACAATCTCCAAAAGTTTAAATGCAACGGCAACTGTCATTTCTTATATCCTTGGTTCCCATTCTTTTTCTCACTTTACACTTTGCTCTCACGCAGCTCTCTTTATATCAATGTACTCGTTTTTCTCTTATCCATTCTCCGACACCTACTGTGACCTGTTCTCCTCCCTCTCTTTACTCTCCTATTATGTAACCCCTTGCGCACCAGTGGCAGTTCTGGATTGCCTGGAGTAAGACGATTATATATATATTCTTTATATATTATTAATAATAGCCATTCATAATCATTCAATAGACTGTTGACCATTTCCACCATAGTTTATGAATAGAACACAGCGCAGTACGTAATCTGTTCAATGAAACAACGTCAAAGATTAATACTCACGAGTCAGACACTCTACTGTATCTGACTATATTACCAATACTCGGGAAAATATGGCCGCCTTTATACACGTCGAACTGAATAATTTGAGACTTCTGATTAGTTAACCCATCTATTGGTGAACTATCAAATGAGTCAGATCATGGCTGGCTCACAAGGATACCCAAAAACTGTAACATAGACAAGGTGAACAGAAACCACGCAGTTATACCAGATGCGATTGTAATCGAAATCTATAACAATAGACGATTTGCGCATTGACAAAATTATGGAAATAACAAATGGTCAGTATTGACATACCAGAATGACTTACTTAAACCATTTTCATAGAGCAACCAAGTGCATCATTAATGTAAGTTCCATCTCAAAATCAATGCAATGAGCACACGTAACAAAGCTTATCACCCGAATTCTGATGAATAGAGCTCGTAGTAGAACTAGACTGGAATAGAACAAGACTGGTGTGGTCTCAGTAAAGACACTAGAGAAAAGAAGGTTCATCCAAACTTATTTATAAATGGAACTTTATCTGTGTGTGTGTGTATGTGTGTGTTTGTGTGTCTGTGTGTGTCCGTTACCTATAGACTCCGAAACGACTGAACCGATTTTCTTGAAAACTTACACAGTTGTACTATAAGCGTCTGATAGTGTTTTTGGCTAGGTTTTGTGTCGAAGTACCCCCAATAAATATCGAAAATCGATAATCGAAAAAATCGAGTTATAGAAGGAGTGGTCCGATTTTAATCAAATTTGATACACTCATAGACAAAGACATAAGAAACGATATTCAGAAGTTTCAGGGTTGCAGTTCTTACAATAGTGCAGAAAATCGATAATATATATATATAAAAGGCAAGATGTTTGTGTGTGAGTCTGTTTATCTGTCTGTATGTCTGTATTTTTTCAGCCCTTTTATTTTAGTTTTTGCTTCGGGTTTGGCTCTAAGTAGGTATAATTGTAGTTCTTAGCCATTGTACCATTTACTCAGATGACTTATTTATCTTTCAAAATTCAGTTTACGACGAAAAAATTTTAAAATTTGACTTACATCCATTCATTTTTCTTTCAGTCTACGATTTCGTTTTAACTGGAAACAACTATTGCTTTTAGTCTTTCGTGCCAACGTCCAAAGAGTCTGTGCTCCATGACCATGGATTAGTTTTAAAGTTTTCATTACACCAGAGCAACGCCGGGCTATACTGCTAGTATATATATATATATATATATATATATATATATATATATATCAAGTTAGATATAGAGATATAGATATATAGAAAGATAGTGATATATAGAGAGAAACAGATATATATATATATATATATATATAGAGAGAGAGAGAGAGAGAGAGAGATAAAATGAAGATAGAGCAAGACAGAGATAGGGAGAGAGATAGCGATATATATAGAGATAGAGAGAGATATGAAGAAATAAAGAGAGATAGAAAGAGATAGAGAGATATATAGATAGATGGACTTAGTAAAAGTTAAAGAAAGCTAGACATAGAGAAAAAAGATATCGAGATATATAGACAGAGAGAGAGAGAGAGAGAGAGAGAGAGAGAGAAAGAAAAATAAACATACATAGAGAGAAATATATATATATATATATATAAAGAGAAATATTAAGACACATATATATATATAAAGTGAGATATATAGAGATAGCTAGATATAGATAGATAGATATTTAGAGAGATATAGAGAAATATGGATATATAGAAAGATATAGATGATTCGAGATAGATGGAGATAAAGATATAGAGAGATAGAGATAAAGACAGAGAGAGACAGAGAAGAATATAGAGAGAGATAGATTTAAAGTAAGATGGAGAAAGCTAGAGACAGAGAAATAGAGATATCGTGATAGATAGATAGATAGATAGATAGATAGATAGATAGATAGATAGTGAACAGAATTAGATAGATAGATAGATAGATAGATAGATAGATAGATAGATAGATAGATAGATAGATAGATAGATCAATCAATCAATCAAATGGAGAATAATGTATACTTATGTTTCGTGGTTGTTCAAGATCGACGGATGTCATATATACATATAACTTTATATTCTAAAACTATAAATTTACGTCTAGTACTATGCAACATAACTCTTTTACGGCGCAAATTACAATAAGGGATATTTAAGAAAAATAGATATTAAAAATAAAAGAAGCGTTGGAGCGTTTAACATAGATGGATAAATATATCAAACGCAAAAAAAAAATTTATTTTAACGTCAAGGATCTCTGCACATTCAGTGCTTCTTAATGCAGACCTCTAACCGAAGATTTTTTCGTACTTTCAGACAACACAAAAAAATTCCATCGATAAAACCATTATTAATCTGAAGAAGTCTTTTCGTAGAATGAAACTCGTAAAAAATATTTTTTATTTAGTCATTCATTTACCCACTATTAGTCAGATATATATTGTATATTCAGTTCGCTCTACCCTTATTGCAAAACTGTACGTGTTTGATCGATAACTTTTTGTTTTTGTGGTCAATTCAAACTGTAAAAAATACTTTGTCAAAAATGATTCAACATTTCAGCTTTTAGGGTTAACATCTAAAAGTGGAAGGATGCAACGGAGATATTTATCAAAATCAAACACTTTATCAAAAGAAGTGGTCATGTGGAAAAGAACAAAAACAGAGTTTTCAGTTTGGATGACTAAATACATTTATACGGCCAAAACCGATTTAAGTGAAATAAAATTGGATAAACAAAAGAATACGAAACAATCGATAAATGTGTTGCAGTGTCGTTGGAGGAAGTCGACGGTGTTGCATGTGCCGGTTGTGCTGGAGTGGCTGCGTCGGGTGTCCGCGGAGTCGGGTTTGTGTTGTGCTGTCGCTTCTCAAGGAAGGCGGGCTTGGTCATATCAATGGTGACGGTGTCTGTCGTATTGGCGCGCTTAATCGTGAGGCGTTTGTCGGTGCGCCGAAGGACCTGAAATAGACCTTGATATGCCGGTGTGAGTGGTCGTCTTACGGCGTCATTACGTACGAAAACGAATTCGCAATCCCGTAAATGTTGAGGGATGTACGAATTCGTCGGTTGTTGTCGCGAAGGTACGTATTTGAGTCGAGCCATCTTGTGGCGGTGTTCCTCTACGAAAGGAGTAGCTGGTTTTGACTGCGCGTCGAGGGAGTCATTGAAATATTCGCCGGGGAGCGCGAGAGGCGGCGGTTGTCATGTCTGGAGAGTCGCTCTTGACCTGCTCCATCGTTGCTTAGCTGAATCACGTCGGGAGGTCACCACTTGTTGCGGAGGGAAAAACAATTCGACCTCGGTTTTTATTTATGTAAGTTGGTACAAGATGTAGTTCGGGTTCACTCCAGGTCCGAAGGGTAGTAGCCTCTATGGAGCTGATGCGGCGAGCGTTGAGACTATGTCCAGTGCTGGGTCGAGATGAGGCGTTCGCAGCAGTAGCTGGTCGGCTGGAGATGCTGGATGAGTCACCTGGCTGATTCGGGACGTTCCGTCTTCGGGTCTAGGTTGAAGTGGCGAGCGTGGAAGCGAGCTCGTGCCAGTGAAAGATACTTGATGAGAGGCGGAGTCCCTAACAGGGCCGAGTCGAGTTAAGGTCGGCGCGGAAAGCGAGACCGTACCGAGAGGTTACGTTACAGCGGCGGGATCCCTAAATATGTCACAATGTTTTGTTTAAACAAATGAAACACATAACCATTGATTCTTTTATGTTTTTTGTTTTTTTTTTTAAATATAAACTACTATTGTTTCCCAACCTCATTTGTGAGAAAGAACGGTTTGAAATCAGTTTCGAAATGAGGCAACGGTATAGAAACATGGAGTTCCCAAACTATGCCGAATGAAAATGTTTTGATACTGTCATGAAAAGCGAAGTAAAGGGAGATTTAAACAAATATACTTGACATGGAATAACGTTTGCATGATGGAAAAACACGTTTCCTCATAATGGCTTCAAAATATAAATTTGTTATTGTTGTGGGATCTCTCCTTTTTCTATAATAATGGACGCGA
Source organism: Ascarosepion bandense (assembly GCA_037127315.1). Classification (NCBI taxonomy): domain Eukaryota; kingdom Metazoa; phylum Mollusca; class Cephalopoda; order Sepiida; family Sepiidae; genus Ascarosepion; species Ascarosepion bandense. Next base: position 19,901 of record JBBBDQ010028659.1, on the reverse strand, counting down.
CTTGAGTATACATCTACTCCTGCCATAGTGAGTACCGTATGAGATCTGTTGGGTACCGTAAGATACCGAACGATTCCGAAGTTTTACAGAGAATACTGCATCTCCGTATTCATAGTATATCTTAGCTCCACTTAGCCACAATAGTATTACGTGGACATACTAATTCCAGCACGGCTTCACTTCAAAGACTTATATATATATATATATATATATATATATATATATATATATATATATATATATTCCTTACTAATCGTATTCCTGTATTACTAACCTGCGTTCCAGTTTGTATCTTTACGTTTAATATCACTTATTTTTCTACTCAAGTATCGGTTTTGTTGTTCATTATTTTGTGCGGTTCCTCACCCTCAATTCACAACAGTTATCTTATTGCAGAAGGCATAACATGATTTATCATTTGAATTAAAAATAAATCCTGGAGACAGACTTTATTCATAAAAATGCACCCAAATCTCTAGATACATTTAACATTTAAAATTAACAGAAATCTACTTTTAAATGATTTATGAACATATGTGTTTCTAAGTGAGAAAATATTTTGCAATAAACTATAAAAAAGAAAAAAAAAAGAATGGAAATAGTAAGAAAATGAAAAAAAAAAGATTTCTTAAAATACGAAACCTATGAAATATGATATATTGGTATATATTGTAAACATGTTTTTTATTTTTCTATTCTAAAAAATAAAAAATAAAGATGTATGTTTATTAAAAAACTTGTATTTTATTTTATTTTTCAATGTTGATATTTTCTTTCCAGTTTTTGTTACAAATCGTCATAAATATAAAAATCGAATGATTATTATGACGGTGCGTATAAAAAGAGACCACACATTATGGTGATCAAGATATAAATTCGACAATAAAGGTGTCTATTCATTAAGAACATTTTTACCGTATTGCGCAAAGGAAAATCCCGTTAAGATGTGCCGGTTTTGTAATTTTCCTTTTGTACTTGGTGTATTTAGAAATTAAAAATATATCTACCATTAAGAAATTAAACACCGTTTGTAACAGCATCACCGAATTCAATTAAAGGAGCTGATATGTTAGTCAGAAGCGCTGGGAATGATCAATCATTTTCACAACAATTTGTACGTGCACAAGCCCAAAAAGAAGTCCCTTTGCGTCCACGACAAAATGGCATTAAAAAAAAATAATCACAGAAGTGTCTTGTCATTCTTTTCTAATGAAAAACTTATTAAAGAGAGATACAAAATCACACACACATACAGAATATATATATATATATATATATATATATATATATATATATATAGCACGCTAAAAAAAATCTCCCTTCTCTGATTCCATGTGCCTATGGCTTAGAGGTTAGCGACTCCGTTTGACGCCAAATCGGTCCAGTTTTTATCCCGGCTGATCTAAGTGGATATCTAGACACACTGATGAGCTATGATACAGCAAAACAAGCTTTATGTGGTTGACGAATGTATATATATATATATATAAACAGGGTGGGACAAAATAGTAATTAAAGCTGGAATTCTGCATGGGATCTACTCGTGCAAGATTTGAATTGTATCCAAAGAAATTTTTATTCAATTATTTACCTAAAACAATTCCCATTTTTTTCAGTGATGATGATGATCAACTTCTCATTTGTTGTTCTAAAGTTTTTTTTTTTTTTTTTTTAATCATTTCACCCCGAGCAAGGCAGAAACGCCACTGATGTGCAGGGGGTTACATAAGTGTAGAAAGATTAATTAGAAAAGAGTGAGGAGTACAAGCTAGTTAGAAAGGAACAATAGAAAACTGAGAAAGCAGGTGCAATGACAGGTACATGGGCGGAGAGAAAGGGAAGCTTATACAGGGGAGGGGAGAGAGAGCTAGAGGCCAGTGGTTAGTAGGTGAGTATTAACTTTGCTTTTAAATTTCTGGAGGTCGTAGCCGTCAGGAAAGCAAGAATACGGGAGTGAGTTCCACAGGCGGGAAGTGCGAGAGAGGAAGCTGCAGGAGTAGAATTGTCGTCTGCGTTTGGCTAACCTGACTGTGAATGGGTGGGACCCAGTTGCCAGTCTGGTTGAACGGGTAAACACCTGTTGAGGAGGCATCAGTGACTTAAGCTCATCCGAGCAGAAGCCATGAAAGTATTTATAGAAGAGACAGAGGGAGGCCACATTTCGACGATGGGAAAGTGGCTGCAGACGAGTCGCCAGATCAGTACCTATCACATTACAGACTCTCCTTTGGAGCTTGTCAAGAACACTGAGGAGAACGGCAGGGGCACCTGACCATAAATGGCAGCAGTACTCCATGCACGGACGGATGGTTGACTTAACGTTCAGTGATGTCGAGATCTGTGAATGGTGGTGACTAGATAAAATGTTCTACGTCACTAGAATGTTTTCTTGCCAATCGATAAGAACATTAGCAGTATGGCTGGATACATTATCATTTTGAAAGATTGCACTTACCTCCGAAAAAGTTCCTGAACCACGGGATGAAGTTGATCACTTAAAATTCTTAAATAATCCTGACTGTTGATTTTCATAAACTGATTTAGATAACATTTGAAAAAAAAAAAAAAAAAACAACAACAAAAAACAAAGCAATTTCTTAAGCAAAACAATGAAGTACTACTATTATTAAATCAACAAACATAAAAACAAACAAGCTTTTGACAGTTTAATCAAATTTTACAAATTATCTTCATATGATACGAGGTGTTTCTATTATTTTGTCCATCCCCTGTATAGATAGATAGATAGATAGATAGATAGATAGATAGATAGGTTAGATTGATTAGATAGATAGATAGATAGATAGATAGATAGATAGATAGGTTAGATAGATAGATAGATAGATAGATAGATAGATAGATAGATAGATAGATAGGTTAGATTGATTAGATAGATAGATTAAATAGATAGGTTAGATTGATTAGATAGATAGATAGATAGATAGATAGATAGATAGATTCATGCATCTAAGCATACGATAAAATCCGAAAGGATATACTGTCTCTTTCTCTCCCTCTCTCTCCCTCTCTCTCTCTCTCTTTATATATATATATATATATATATGTGTGTGTGTGTGTGTGTGTGTGTGTGTGTGTGTGTGTGTGTGTGTGTGTGTGTGTGTGTGAAAAGGAAAGAAAGAGTTGGCAATCAAACTTACCCAATATGAAATGTTTAGAAAAACTAATTTAGAAGTCAGAAGCCTGTCGCGCACGCCTATTTCCGTCCCATATAATAAAAAAACCCACCCACGATTACTACATCAGATCTGATAAGGGTAACCGCCTCCAAAAATGTTTGTGCTGTTATGGATAAGCATACACCCACGAGTGTTTTGTTGTAAGTACACAATCCTATTTCGAAAAACATATCTGATTAAACAATGTATCAGTGATTACAGAAAAGAAGAGAAAAACGTATTCAGCTCGAAAATTTTTTAATTACTGTTCACTGAACCAATCTTCGAATTTTGACCTTTTTACCTGCAAATTTGGTCTAACGTTTTATTTTTGACACAGGTGTTCGCTCCTCCACTGTGTTCACTCACTGTGTTAATATAATCTTATCCCGGTCGCCCTCACAACACTCAACAAAGCTTTCAGCAATCACACAGCAAAACACTTGTAAGCTCCGCTTGGCTGGCGGAAGCGACCAGCTGAAAATTTTTCGACATAAAATACCCGAGAAGAAGAAGAAGAAGAAGAAGTAGATGATTATAAGCTGATCCTGTATCTTGGATAGATTCCGACATCCTAACAAGTCTTAGAGTAGCAACAAACGAAAAGGAGATTGTTACGGACGACGACGATTAGAAGGTGATCGCAATCGTCTTATTCCAGTTAAATCTATTTTTTTTTCTTTGATCATTTGTCCATTTTTATTCTAAGCTGCTTACTCCTTCAGGGTCAATAGAAACAGCGAACGACACTATAAAATTGAAGATTGCTATTGGCTTTGTCTTATTGGAGAAGGTTTGTTCAGAACCTAGCGGTTATAAAGAGAGGTGATTCTATAGTGTGAAGTCTACCTCAATATATCGTCTACCCATGTGCAGCGCGAATTTCTACCGTGCCCCTCCTCTCACGTTGCCATCCAACGACAGCAGAACACAATCAAGCAATTGAGGGATCGTGGTTGGATGATTTTTAAAAGATGCGAAGTTTTGGTAGTCATCTCTTCCAGTCAGATCTTGACCATTTTTGCTGGAAGATGATGAGAAAAAATCCTATGATCTCTTCGTGCCATTTCTAGAAGATATACGAAGCATTTATTGCTAAAATTACTAAATGTATTACTTCTACTCCAACAGTTTCTTTTCTCGCACTTCCCGACTGTGGAATTCCCTTCCACATGACTGCTTCCCCGACGGCTACAATCTCCAGGAGTTTAAATGTAAGGTCAATAGACACCTCCTAACACACTAACTCGCTTCTCTTCTTTCAAACACTCTTCCCATCCACCCAACCCCCAGCTTCCGTATACATACCCATCTATCATCCACTCCTTCTGACATTTCCTATATCCAACCACATTCCCCTATGTAGCCCCAAGCGCAATAGTGGCAGTGGAATGCCTTGCTTGGGGTGAAATGATTAAAAAAAAATGACAGTGTGTTTATTTTTACCTCTCTACCGTTAATGTAAATATAAATAGTATATACATATTTAAATAATAATAAATATATATATACACATAAAATATATTATATTTCGATGCTGCGGTAGAAACGGGAGGCAGACCTCACGATATATTGAGGTAGAACTCACGCTATATTGAGGTAGACCTTACGCTATATTGAGGTAGATCTCACGCTACATTGAAGCGGACTTCACGCTACATTGAGGTAGACCTCACGCAATAGTCGAAGGGAGCTAGATCTCACGCTATATTGAGGTAGACCTCACGCTTTAACGTAATCTAAAGAGAAATTTAATACAATCAACGTGTTTACAAAATAACAGTTTTATTAGAATTGACATAATATTTTGTTTTTCAAATTAATCACTCATCTGTCATAGACTAACAGTGATCTGATATTTAGTAATGGGACATACCACTGGGAAAAGGGAATTCAAGCCTTTACGAAAGACATGTGTGGAAAGTAAGCATAAAAAAATCTCAGCCCAGATTTGAACTCAGTTCACCTTTCTCACTTTCTATAATCTTCTTCCCGGATATTTTATGTCGGAAATAACAGATAGGTATCTGTTATACATTCATCCCCTGCATATTATTATTAAAGGTTATCGTATTTTACATCGAGTATATTTTAGATTAAACCATTTTTCACGTGATAATCTGCTCTCAACTCTGTGTCGTCTACATATCTATTGTTGTTAGGATTATGGCCACCAATAATGAATCTTGATAGGATTTCTCCAGGATTGCTTCGCTGTAAAAGTTGAATAAGTCTGGTGAGAAAACATACCTTTGTCTTACGCTACTTTCTATTTTTAATATATTAACTGCGTTCACATTCTCTCTGTATGCCAGCGATTTTCTCTGGGATAAGCTTCAAATAATTCTAATATTCTTCTCAAATGAATAATTGACTAGCATTTCCAACAATTCTCTGTGACTCATTATATAAACGTTTTGGTGTATATATATATATATATATAGGTGCACGAGGTTTTCTGAAAAGTAACACGACTTATCTGTTCTTCATTGTGAGCGGCATCCTCCACAGTGAGTTCTTGCAACAGAACCAGACAATCAATCAGAAAATCTACAAAGAGTTCCCGCTGCGTTTGTTTCGCTCAGTACGCAAGAAGAGGCGAGATTTGTGACAGGATAAAATTTGGTGGTTTCACCACGACAACGCCCTGATTATCCAACTGTTTCTGACCAAGAAGAACATTGCCGTGCTGAAACAACCTTCATATTCCCCTGGTCTTGCTCCGTGTTATGGTTTTCTTTTTCTTAAGGGTATTATCAAAGGGGCCAGTTTAGGAGGTGCCGAGGACATTAAGAGGGCTCTAATGATGGAGTTAAGGGATATCCAAGAAGAATCCATCTTGCAGTTCACTGAAATGTGACAGAGAAAGGAGAGAAATGTGTGCTAGACTCAAGGGGTGTTCTTTGCTGTTTGGAATTGAAATAAATTGTCTGCGACACCAGTTCCGTTAATTTTCAGACAGAACTCGTATATTCTTTATCATTTCTTTCTGATGTAATTCTGAGCATGAATATTGCATTCCTTGGTCGGGTGTCTTTCACGAAACTGTACTATTCTTGTTCTATTTCCGGTCTGAATCTGCTGCGCACTCTGTTCTTCATAATTCGAATGATAAGTTTTGTTATGTGGCTCATTAGGCTAATAGTCCGTTGGAGTTCACGTTCGTTTGCAAAGCAAGAAGAATGGGCTAAACATCAATTGTGAGAAAAGAGAATATATAGTTGTCAGCCCAACATGCACATTACTAATTGCTGATATCAAAATCAAACAAGTACAAACATTTAAATATCTAGAATGTATTTTAATAGAGGATGGAAAAAGCGACATTGAAATCAAAAAGGACATTGAGATAGCGAATATTACTTTTTAAAAGCTAAACAAAGCATTAAAAAAAAAGGATATTTTGTTAGAAATAAAGAAAAGAGTACTGAGTTATAGTTACTTTCTATATAGCAGTGAATTATGGTAGAAATGAATATAACAAGATTCCCGGGCGTAACTAAACCAACCTTCCTGAACCTCGACTAACCCCCATGTTGTGTTTGTTTGATCTGGGACCGACCGAAGTAGCACTGATATCACCTAGCTAGACATACGAGAGGTTTGTATATAGTTAAAGCCAGATATAACACGATCTCCGGTAGCTGATAGCTGGTAAACGAAATATAATCAGTACAATACTGCAACACCACGGGTGTAGATATATATATATTTATATAACGATTATGTACACAATTATAAGCCAGTCAAAGCTGGGTGACCCACAATCAGTTGGCTGGTATTTCAATAACACATCACAGTAACAATGTACTCAGAGCCGGTTGCTTTCTCAGTCTGCTCTAGCAACACGCCGATTTCAGATCGACCGTCTTCTTTAAATAACAGGCCCCAAATCTGCTAATTTCTTTCTCTACCTCGGTTTTATTGAAAAGGCACAAAATTAGGGAGTGGGTAAAGGTAGCTATAGGTATTCAATTTTCCCTCACTGTATAATTCTCACCAGCTCGAAATGAAAATAATATCAGTTATCCATTTCGACTGAGTCGCCGGCTCTTTACTGCTGAAGGGGAGACCTTACTCCCTCTTATTTCTTGCCTGTCCATATCAAAAACTCAGGTAGCCGAAGACATGAAATTCTCACAAATTTGACCTGGGGCCAAACAATTTGTCAGAACCGGACGATATTATTATGTCTACGATTCTTTTATACAAATTTAATCAATTCGGTTACTTTTCCCGACAAAAGCAATTGTATTTTTCAATTTCAGAGAAATTTATTCTTATCTTTATAATCAACAGAAAATTCATACCAGCCATCTGGAAATAGGGTTACAGTTCTACATGAGGATGCTGAGAATGTATTGAACATGTGCGCAACGACAAAGTTTTAGAAAAAATGGAAACCAAAAGGATACTTATATATAACATCAGAAAGAGATAAAAATTTTTATGCCAATAATGAGGAAAGAAGGTTTAGAAAATTTGGCACTCAGATTGAAGGCAAGAGGGACAGGGGAAATCAGCACATATTGCACCTAACAAGCTTTTGTAAACAGTTGGCAAGACGGGAAATAGAAGAAATAGCAAAAATCAAAACTTTATAAAAGGCTAAAATTGTGCTGTTCATGATCGCACACATCCTGAAAGAATACGGCACATATAGTAAATACATAAATAAATAATGCATAATAATGTGACAAATATCAGAAAACAATAGACTATATAAAACAAGAGACTATATTATCTCAGGATGTTCTGCACTTGCCTCAAATGAATATGAAAATCATCACGATAGAGTTGATCAATATTTACACCGGATAATGAGAAAACACTTTAGAAAATATTTAATCAAACACTGGTATGAACATCACCCAGCAATGGTTACAGAAATAGAAGATGTCTTCATTCTACGGGATTACATCATTTACACAGACGGGAAAAATGAACCAATAAAACCGGACGTTATTTTAAAAAAAAGCAAAGAAAAAACAAACTTGCCTACTAATTGATATGGCTTGTCCAGCGGATTATAACATAGCAATCAAGTCAGTCAGTTAAGTGCCATACATGATACACGCTTTGGGCGATCATGTCTCGAAAGAGACATGACTCTCTAGGCAGAAGATTATCCCGCAATAGGTTGCCATTGCTTTCTGCGGTAGACTGGTTGCCAGCCAAAGTTATAGAACCCAATTTGTCCAGTTATTAACCCATAACTGGAGCGAAGAGACGGATTAATACCTTTCCCAAGGGTATTTGTGCGTAAGTGAATGCAATGAATTCAACTGGAATTCGAACTCGGCTCCCCGATTTAGCGTTTCGAGCCGATATGCACTGCACCGCAACGTAAAAAAAAAAAACGTATAAAGTATAAAGGCCTGGAATTTGAAAAGGAAAAAAATTGTGGAAATTACATACAAGGATAGTACCAGCGATCGTAGGTGCGCTTGGAATGATAAAAAAAGAAACGCAACAACGAATTGAAAGTATCCCTGGAAACCCCATCTTAAGAGATATACAAAGAATTGTCTTGTTAGGTCTTAGGAATGATGGAAACAAAAACGAAATTAATACTGAGCATCAGGAAGAGACAGCTGAAGTTCCTGGGACACGCAATGAGGAAGAAGGGCTTGGAGAATCTGATACTAACATGCTAGATAGAGGGTAAAAGAGACAGAGGAAAGCAACGGATAACATATTTGAAGGGCCTAATCAGGTAGATGATGGAACGAGGGTTGCGTTATGTAACAGGAGAAGGCGAGCTAAGAGCCACCAGGGATATGGAGACGTAGAAAGCCATGATCGCCGACGCCCTGAAGGGACAGGGCACATAGAAGAAGAAGAAGAAGAAGAAGAAGAAGAAGAAGAAGAAGAAGAAGAAGAACAGCCAACACACTAAGGAGAACTTTGTGTTTGTAACACTAGGGATGTTATGGGAGATAGAACAACAAATGAAATATAGACCTAACAACACACCATGAGCTGCCTTAGGTCTATCCATACATTTGGTAGGTAGCGTGACCATAAGAAAAATCGAATGATAAAAATGAAATAATAATAATAATACCACTAATATGCCACTACCTTCATTGAAATCTGAAATGTACTTCAGATTAATAATTTCATTTATGTACAGAAATCAACCAGTATATAAAGAAGTTCGAATTTCGGCATTCGCTTTCTCATTATTGCCATTGAGAAAAAAACAAACAAACAAACAAACAAAAAAAAAGCAAAAAGCAAAAACAAAATAAAGATCAATCTTTTCTGGTTTAAATTGCAACTCAGACTAGGTTCATTAACCCTTGTTGCCGACCAGTCTAGGAGATAAACTGCACTAGATTCAAATCTGTCAACTAAGCAACAGGAAACAATTTCACTATCTTCCAAATAACTCTTTTAACATCTCTTTAAGTCTTCCCATTAAATTTTAATATCTGATTCGTCCGCACAATTTTGTATACAGTTAGTAATTCGCATGTTGAGCTGATAATTGGAGTAGATAGACTAATTGGAGTAGATAGACTTAATTGGAGTAGATAGACTAAACTATCGCCCTGTTCACACTCCACCCTCGTCTATTGAACAGGTGAAGAGGCTCATCCCTTGTTTCCTGTTTAGGATGTGGTTTCCGGTTTTTCTCTTTTCCAATTTTTGCACTCTTACGTAGCCCCCTGTGCATCAGTGGCGTTTTCGCCTTGCTTGGGGTGATATGATTAAAAAAAAAAAACAAAAAAAAACAATATATTCTCTTTTCTGGTAATTGATTTTTGGTCCCTTCTTGCTTTGCAAACGAATGTGAACTCCAATTCCCAAATGGAAAATAATAAAAAAAATAAAAACGGCTCCGTGGAGTGCTACAAAAAGAGCATTCTTTCATTAAAACTCTCTCTCTCTCTCTCTCTCTCTATATATATATATATATATATATATATATATATATATGTGTGTGTGTGTGTGTGTGTGTGTGGCCTTTTGTATAACGCAGTAGTTGACCATAATGGTATCTGTCTTGCTACAGGTGTTTTGAGTCCAAAGCTAACTGTCTTCAGGCGAATAAAGTTTAGGCCTTACATATCGAGATCCGTTTGTCTTTTTTCTTTTTGTTGTTTTGTTTTTATTCGAATCACAAAATAATATATTTTTTCTTTCACGAATTTAGTTTCCTATTTCATTTTAGGGCCTCGGTATGAACGTAACTATATTATATTATACATTTAATAAATGCAAATATTGGCACACCCGATAACGAACCTAACTTAAGAAACGCTAAAACTTAAAATAATAATTCAAACCGGAAAAAGGTAAGTTCATAATATGCACCTGATGACTACATAACGCATGAAACTCCGAGTCGTGCTTAAAACGTAGGATAATATGGATATTTATTAATGTGTACTTTTTGCTCTGTTATATTGCATTGTATTCACTTTTCTATTAACACCTGATTAATATTTACATATTGAAGTGTATCTGCGTGTTTACACATATATAGAATTATTTACATCCATCCATATATATATATATATATATATATATATATATATATATATATATATATATATATGCAATGAATTATTTTGAACATTCATTACAAATTGTTGGTTGCTTATAACCAAGTTTCGTTAAAATTCGTTAATTTCCGTAACATGTTTACAATATATATATATATATATATATATATATATATATATGTATTGAAAACAGAAATATTTTTACAGGCGTATTTTAAATGTGGCTCTAAATTTAACGGCTAAATTGACACATTGCTAATAACAAGAGTTACAAATGTGTGTATGTATATATATATATATATATATATATGCGTATATGTGTCTGCACATGTGTATATAATAATGTATGTATGTATCTGTGTATATGTTTGTCCACATGTGGATATCTATATATTCGTGTGTGTATCACTTTTCCTCATTTTCATATTTGAATAACTTTAAAATACTCTAAATCTAATGTTTATTTAAACAGAATTTAAAGTTCGCAATCTCTAACATCAATTTAAAGTAAATATACATATAATTTTTTTGAAAATTAATCTTAATTGTAAAGTGAAACTAATAGTCGATTAGTAATACCGATCTGTATACCGATCTGTATTTGAATCAAATATTCACATTAATGCCCCTATAAAATGTTTGTAGAATCTGTTCTTATGTTCCTAAAATTAGAAATTACTTGTATGTTGATTGTTCACCATTGATTATGTAACAATGTCTCCCTGACTGAGGCTGTTTGGCAAGATTTGAAACTTGTAAAACTTTCAACTTGAAATCAGCAGCGTCACTTAATGACCCAAGAGGTGTCAAAACAAAATAGTTAGTTTTGTAGTGATATCATAACATTTTTTCTTTTTAATCATATCACCTCAAGCAAGGCGATAACGCCACTGATGCGCAGGGGGCTACGTAAGGGTAAAAAGAATGGAAAAGAGAAAGCTGGAAACCACATCATAAACAGGGAACAAGGGATGAGCCTCTTCACCTGTTCAGTAGACGTGGGTAGAGTGTGAACCGGGCGATAGTTTAGTCTATCTACTCCAATTGAAGAAAAAAAAAAAGTGAAAAGATTGGAAAAGAAAACCGGAAACCGCATCCTAAACAGGAAACAAGGGATGAGCCTCTTCACCTGTTCAATAGATGTGGGTGGAGTGTGAACCGGGCGATAGTTTAGTCTATCTACTCCAATTGGAAAAAAAATAAAATTGAAAAGATTGGAAAAGAGAAAACCGGAAACCGCATCCTAAACATACTTATATTATTCATTCTATATGAATATTATTTGCTCTGCTCTTTTAAGAATAGTGTTTTTTGAATACGAAATTTGTCTTCTATATTTAACAGTATCTGTTTAGAATATATATATATATATATATATATATATATATATATATATATATCCGAGTGAATACAGAATTCTTACAACGTCCAAAACATTACTTTAAAACAGTGCTCGATATATAATATATAGAGCTGTGAATATTTATTATAAATTACATTTTAGAACATGTACATAATTATTCTATATATAACCGCTACGAAGGTACGCTCGTTTCGACATTGAAACTTCAATGCCTCATCAGGCGGTGTGTAAAGTACTGGAAATCCTTTTTCTTTATATTTATTGAGTTTTGTTCGAGGTGGTGGTGGAGGTTAGTGATAGGGGATAGTTGTTGGTGGGGGTTAGTGATAGGGGGATAGTTTGTTGGTGGGGGTTAGTGATAGGGGGATAGTATATATATATATATATATATATATATATCGATGGACGGGTCTTAAATCTATTTTTTTCTGATTTATAACCAATATGTCTATATAATACTATACATTTGTGTAACCTCATATGTATATTTATGAATTCACGTCACACACACACACACACACACACACACACACACACACACACGCACATATATATATATATATATATATATGTGAGTGTGTGTGTGTGTGTGTGTGTGTGTGATGTTGGTGGGGGTTAGTGATAGGGGGATAGTTTGTTGGTGGGGGTTAGTGATAGGGGGATAGTATATATATATATATATATATATATATATATATATATATATCGATGGACGGGTCTTAAATCTATTTTTTTCTAATTTATAACCAATATGTCTATATAATACTATACATTTGTGTAACCTCATATGTATATTTATGAATTCACGTCACACACACACACACACACACACACACACACACACACACGCACATATATATATATATATATATATATATATATATGTGAGTGTGTGTGTGTGTGTGTGTGACGTGAATAATGCACAACATTATATATATATATATATATATATATATATATATATATATAAATGTTGTGCATTCAGACACCATATTTTCTTTTCAGCATGTCAGATTAATTCGTGATCACGGATAATCTTTCGTGTACTATATTTAAATGATGTAAGAAATGCGCTGTAACTTTTACAGTTGACTATATCTATCATTTCAATCTCCTTCCGAGATCATCTTCAGGGTTATAAGTTGTAGTAACAAAAAATAACCGCAAAACTGTGTTGCTAAATGTTACTGTAAATTTTTCTTTTAGCGTCAAATTGACAGTTATGCTTAGCGTTCATTAGAACGTGAAAATTCTTTACAATAGAGTTTTTTTATGTTGTAATATCATGGTCATGCACGTGTTAAAGCATGAAAAAAATCTGTTCTTTTTACTGACATTTTTGAACATTACTACAGTATTCATAGCTGATTCTATTAATTGACGGCTTAAGCTTTTCAATGAATGTTGCCTCGAGGATCTGTAGTTTGCTTTTGTTGTTTTCATGGTGTAGGATAGTTATCGATCATAATTTGTATTGATAATGTAGGCATAAATGCTGTTGAAGATGTATAGAGATGGACGAATGGTCAGACATGTGTGATGTAAGACGTGTTGTTAATGAAGTTGTTGTAATTCCAATATACATATATTTGTTTTTGTTTTTTGTTTTTTTTTTGGTCGGAGATGCATGTTTTAAAGGGAAATTATGTTGGTTTTATGTAATACATCAGTTGGCAGGGAAGAGTTATAACGTATAATTAAATTAGTAGTATTATATTTTTATAATATATCATTAATTTTAATTTTTTATTCGGATCCACCAGAGATATATTAATACAAATGAGATTTTTATGATTTTTTTCACCCTGTTTGGAGTTATTGTGCATCTGGTTGCAATATAAGAGTTTGATATATCTATGTCTTTTGCGGTTTATACTGCTGAGCGGACCTTAGTTGCAGTTTCTTGGAAGTAGCTCGTTATCTAGTGTGAACAACAATCTGAATAAGGCCAGGACGCACAAGTCCTCGCACACGATAGCCTGTCTACAACCTGACCAATGAGTTTACTCACAATGTTTAGGTATACTTGCGGTATGGTTTTCGACTTCCCCAAACGTGAACATTAAGAAGTCACCTCACAAATCGACAGTGGTGAGATTCGAAAGCGAACGTTTTAACCAATTGGCCACTTGCATATAATTACTTTTCATTTTTCACTTTTCCTCACGCCATAAAAAGGCAAAGAACCCAAACTTGATTAGTAACATTTTCAATCTTTCTACATATACATATTCTGCTACTATCACCTATGAACTTTGAATTTCTGTGGAACATTTAACTATTTACATTTCTCTTTGAACAATTAACTAGATGCATTTTCTCTTTGAACATTTTCTTCTTCTATTTAGAAATGTGTTATTCAATTCTATTAATAAAAAATTTACTTAAATGTACAAACAAGACACATTTATTGTTCCAACTATTCTTTCAACCTTATGATATTTTAAATTGTGGGGACTTCGACAAATTTGACAAACATAGCCGAGGCTTCTACAACTTAATGAGATGTTAAATATAGTGTGGGGTTAAGTGAGTAATTAAAGATTCCAAATTCTATATTCGTTTTAACTGATCCGCTCATATTTTTTTTTGACTACTGTAAACAATTTTTACACTATATACATTATTCCGCATTTTTATTACCATACCCACAACTTTTGGCTTTTGTACACCCCGGATTTTTTCAGGCGATATTCACTTGAATTCGAACTGAAATCTTTATTTTGTCCATGGGGTAATTTTTTAAAAAATATTTCATTGGATAATCTCAATTTCAAGGTCCTGGGTATGACGGTAAACTGCATCCGGTTCAGAGATTATGAGGAGCATGGAACCTCTTCTTAATTGCTGTTATTTCCAGGTCCACTCTAACCCGGAGTGGCAGAACCTGTTAGGGTCCCAGGGATGGGTAAATAGTTAAACCCCAAACAAAGATCAAATGTATAAAAATAGACATTTATGGAAATAGCTACATAAAATTAGACTTTATAGAAAATATACATTTGTGAAGCAAAAATATTACCAACAATACTTTCTGAAGGAAAAATTTATTACCATATCATATTTTTGAATGAAAACAAATTATTATCATAATACATTTTTGAAGGAAAAATATTTTTTACCAGGAATACATTTTTGAATAGAAAACTAGAAGACACCAGTTTTCTATAATAAAAAAGAATTATAAGATTTCTTTATCAAAATTTGACTAAATCAACCTTCTCACTATAACCGAACCGTAAAAAAAAAAACCAAAAAAAAACCCAAAAAAACCTTAAAGCCCCACATATTTGCCATTAAAAATGACGTTGATTTGCTCAAAACTCAATCTCAAACTCAATTTCAGTTAATCTCCTTTGATAGCTCTACAGGTTTTTGATCCCTCTACTGTTGCTACGCGTTGTGGTACAGTGGATATCTATGTTCTAACTAAAATGTTAACGTTTTGTTGCATTTTTTATTTTACGATTCAGAGCAGATTTTCGACAACTGGAGGTCCTGTTTTACAAAATAAATTTATGATTTAATTTCTCCCAAAAGTTATATTTTTAATTAATATAACCATTAAGCGAAACAAAATCTAACTTCTCGAAATTGCATAAAATTAAATAACTGGGATGGTGAGGGACAGAAAATAAAATAAAGCATTAATAATAAAAAAAGAAAAAAAAACAGAACTTAATGATATTAACTATGATCACGGATACAACGTTCTGACCATGTTTGTAAAAAATCCTATCACTATAGAAACACATTTATAAAAATCTGCATATTTAATGAAAAACAGCATTTCTTTCTCTCGCTGTTTAATATATATATATATATATATATATATATATATCGAGAGAGAGAGAGAGTGAGAGGGTGGGGAGAGAATAAATCAAGTATCTGATTGATCGTTACAAGAATTTTGTATCGGAATAATCGAGCAAATACCATTGGGAAGGTTATTAATCAATCTCTTCTCTCTACAGCTATGGGTTGAATAGCATTAGAGATTGGTTCTATATCCAGTCTACCGCAGAAAGAAATTGCAAACTACTGTGAGAAAATCTTCTGCCTAGTCCGTTATGGATCGAAACAGACATTATTGCCATTTCTATGGAAATTATCAAATCGCATATTCATACCACTCCCGAGTTTCATTAAAAGCATGGTAACTTTTAAATTCAGAACCAGTTTTAGTCTTAAATATAACTATATACATACTAACGTGTATATATATATATATATATATTAATACACACATATACAATAATATAACTATATACATCATAACGCATACATATATACATGTATACACACGTATACAATTTGGTCATTGTATTCAAACTATTTTAATAAGAAGAGCCGACAGATGAATATCATCAGATCATTTCAAACTTGAAGTGCTTGAAGTCAACTGAGACTAGTGGTACGCTATTCTTCGTTAATATTGAATAAGTATATATATATATATATATATATATATATATATATATATATATATATATATATATAGAAGAGTGATGATCCACGTATACTGTCTTAATATGTATAGGAAAGAATATTAAAACGTTTTGAGTTTTAAAATATGTTTTTTTGACAGTATTTGTTTATTTCTACTATTATATTTTATATTTCAGACCGCCCTCGGTCCTTCATCAGAAACAACTGATTTTAAAATTTTGAATTCAAATTTTAAAATCATTTGTTTCTGAATTTTTTGTCCACTGTTGGTTGTCGTGGAATAGAACTGATTTTCTACAGTTCAGGATTATTTTGATTTCCTCCTTAGTGATGTCCGAGTAGAATTCGGCGAACTCAAGGGCGAGATTAAAGAGGTCCTTAGAAATCGATGGGTAAAAATCCACGATGTGGCTATATATATATATATATTTGTTGAATATATGGATTGAAATCAGACCAGATGAATAGAATAAATAAAAAACAGGTAAGAAAAACTCTCTTTAATCTAATGTTTCATTTTAATAAGCTTCTTCATAGATTAGTTAGGATGAATGATTTGATTTTTTTAAAATCTTCTTAAAACTCCAAAAAGACAGTATATTGATTGAGGTTCGATTTCACTTGTCACGTGTGATAAAGTAATAGATGGTCATTTTTAAAATACAGGAAAAACTTATGCTTGTTTATATGTGTATGCCACATATATATGTCATAAAAGCAATAAATTTTTATTTTAAATATTAGTGTATGCATGCGAAAATAATGCATGTGTTTTTGTGTCGGTAACGTTAGTATGTTTGTATATGATCAAATGAAATACTTTCCTTTCAAAATTGTAGCGAAATAATATATATATATATATTTGAAGAGGGGAATCAAAAAAGAAACAAACAAAACAAAAGCTGTGTTCGAAAGAAAAAAACCCAAGACGAAAACCTTAACAGTAAAGAGCTCAATACGAAAGTACGAAAGTAGAGCAAATATATATATATAATAAAATATAGTTTCAAGTTATGCTATATTATAGGTAAATGTGCTAAACATTAATTTATACAATGTCCGATTGGTAAATTTGATATTTTTAATTTTGCGTATGCGCGTTGTTTTTGATTTTGTCGACTGTACAATATAGTAGTGTAGGTTAGGCCTCATGTTTGAGAAAAAGAGAACCATGACGCATTTCACTCAGCCAGAAATTTGAAAATGTCATGCAGTACTACTTGGCATTCGCACCCGCAGCGCTTATACGAATATTTCAGAGTGTGTGGGTGACAATTTGAGGATCGCGCAGGGGATTCTGGAAAAACTGGATGGATATAATGGTGATTATGAAGATGTTTGAAGTAATCACTAGTGATGTCGATGTTATGACTCTATTTATCTTCCTACAGGGCCTCAAACTCAACACGGTGACTTACATCGAGTTTCTTGTGGAGATAGTGTTGCATTGGGTCAAGGGGTTAATTGCTGGATGACCTTATCTCTGGCAACAGGACTCTAAACCATGCTACATACATACGCAGGAAAACTCTGTTATATATATATATATATATATATATATATATATATATATATATATATATATATATATACCTTACTTCACATATTGACTTTACCGACTCATAAACGCACACATCCACACATGATTTCTCTTATGCACATACATACATAACCGATTCTCACATTTTATCATTCCATCACTTAACACGTGTATACAATACTTGCTACATATTTTGAACCGAAATGTATTTCGCCATTCACACATAAACCTTTACCGACATATACACACACGTAATTCGTCTATAATTCAAAAACGCGTGACCAGCATTATTTTCGGTTACATATACTTACATTCATAATAAACATCTATTGTTTTGATTTACTCGTGGTACACACACTTAAACAGACAAGTTTTTCTTCCTACAATTAATATTTATCACACGTGAAACGTAACTGACCAATGAAACTATACTCAATCAATATACGGTCTCTTGTATTTTTGATAAGATCCTTCATATATATATATATATATATATATATATATATATATATATATATATATATAATCAGGCCGGTAGAAATAAATATATAATACTGTTTGATTATAAACAGACTATTTACTTAAATACGAGTCAGTTATGTGCCATACTTGAAACACGCTTTGGGTGATCATGTCTCGAAAGAAACATGACTGACTAGGTAGAAGATTATCCCCCAGTAGATTGCCATTGCTTTCTGCGGTCGACTGGTTGCCAGCCAAGGCTATGGAACACAATAGGGTCTGTTATTTAACACATAACTGAAGGGAGACGGATTAGTACTTTTCTCTAGGATATTTGCAATGAATTCAACTGGAATTCGAACTCGGCTCCCCGATTTCTCGTTCCGAGCCGATATCCACTGCACCATACCAGTCAGTCAGTTAAGTGCCATACGTGAAACACGCTTGGGCGATCATGTCTCGAAAGAGACATGACTGACTGGGCAGAAGATTATCCCGCAGGAGGTTGCCATTGCTTTCTGCGGTAGACGGGTTGCCAGCCAAGGCTATAAAACCCAATCTGTCCTGTTATTTATCCCATAGCTGGAAGGAAGAGACGGATTAATACATTTCCCAAGGGTATTTGCGCGTAAGTGAATGCAATGAATTCAACTGGAATTCGAAATCGGCTCCCCGGCTTCTCGTTCCGAGCCGATATCCACTGTACCACAACGCACATCCCAAAAGAGCTGGCAGTGGTGGGATACGAGTATCGATCAAAAATAATGTTCAAACAAATCATATATATATATCAGAGTTATATATATATATATATATATATATATATATATATATATATATATATATATCAGAGTTATATATAAGACCTAGATGAATTGATCACGTTTATTCCCTGTCACGTGCTTCATAGCAGATAAAATCGTTGGGCCACCACAGGTTCTGCAGCCACCACAGGTTCTGCAGCCAATATAACCTGACAGAGCCCACTATTCTTCAGGGTGATTTCGAAATTCATTGTTTTCCTTCTAGACTGGTTGTCACCGGCAACGAGAGAGCCTAGTTTTCAATGTTATTTAACTTATAGCTGGGAGGAGTAAGAGAAGATACAATAGAATAACCCAGAAATTGAACTCTGACCACCAATTCTACTTTCCGAACGAATATCATTTACCCTATTTGCACATTCATAAACTTCCCATACAACATATCGCTGAATAAATAAATAGATGAATGAGAAAAGGATGTGCTTGCACGTGTGTCGAGAGAGAAAATCTACGAACGCATGGCTGCTTATGCAGAAGTGGAGTGGAAGTTTGGCATTTGAAGGAGAACTTTGTATGTTTGTTTTCTGTTTTGAATCCTGTATTTTGGTGATTCAAGATTTTGTGGACAGGAAG
>JBBBDQ010028658.1:210000-354536 GCA_037127315.1 Ascarosepion bandense | reverse complement strand
TATATATATATATATATATATAATTGTTTCACACCAAGCAAGGCAGTACCGCTACTGGTGCGCAGAGGGTTAGATGAGAGGAGAGCGAAAAAAGAACAACGCGGGGTAGCGAAGAAAGGATAAGAGGAAGACGGGAATTAATGAGATAAAAGATGGCAATTGATAATGCACTTAAACACTTGGAGATTGTAGCTATCAGGAAAGCAAGTATACGGAAAGGAGTTAAGCAGGCGGGAAGTGTGAGAAAAGAAACTGGTGGAGTAGAAGTGGAGGTTAATGATATCATTTAAAATTGATATTTTATTTTAATCCAAAATTTAAATGGAAATAAACGACAAAGCAAACATTGATGTGAATTTTTTTAATACGACATTATTTTTTACTAATCTAAAAGATAACGGTCAGAAATGTAAAATCGGAGGGCCGAGTTCGAATTATAGTCAGATCTGTTGGAAAAGCTATAAATCCATCTCTTCTCTCCGCAGTCATGAATTGAATAGATGAACAGACTATCCTATAGTCTTCGTTGGCAACTAGTCTACCGCAAAATTTTTTACTTAGTCATCAATTCAGTGATCGGTTCGTTTTGTTCGTAAGTTATATTATCCATTTACATTACTATTTATTGTATTTTTAGATTGTAAGAATTTTGGAAGGAGATAATAATGATTTAGTGACACAAAAACTTACTAATTAACCCATAGCTGGGGGGAGAAGGTAAGGATTTACACGCTTACCAAGGTTATTTGTGCGTAAGAGAATATAACGAACCCAACTGGCTCATAAAAGAAGAATAGGACTGATCAGCTGTTGGCTTGGGTATAATTTTCTTCTTTTATGTGCCATGTCCTTTCAGGACGTAGGCAATCATGGCTTTCCACATCTCCCTATCCCTAGTGGCACTTAGCACGCTTTCTCCTGTTGCACCATGCAACTCTCGTTCCGTCATCCACCTGATCAGGTTCTTCAAATATGTTATCCACTGCTCTCCCCTGTCACTATTTTTTTTTTTTAAGCAAAGGTAACTTTAACATCAGGGCACAATATTCACCGTTTCCTCTCGCGTGTCCATCTCCTCTCTGCTGTCCCCTGGACAACAAGATTGATTAAACCATATCTACTGAACAGGTGAAGAGGCTCATCCCTTGTTTCCTGTTTAGGATGCGGTTTCCGGTTTTCTCTTCTAATCTTTTCACTTCGTTTTTTTTTTCAATTGGAGTAGATAGACTAAACTCTCGCCCGGTTCACACCCACCCACATCTATTGAACAGGTGAAAAGACTCATCCCTTGTTTCCTGTTTAGGATGCGGTTTCCGGTTTTCTCTTCTCACTTCTTTTTTTTTTTCAATTGGAGTAGATAGACTAAACTATCGCCCAGTTCACACCCACCCACATCTATTGAACAGGTGAAGAGGCTCATCCATTGTTTCCTGTTTAGGATGCGGTTTCAGGTTTTCTCTTTTCTAATCTTCTCACTCTTATGTAGCCCCCTGCACATCAGTGGCGTTACCGCCTTGTTTGGGGTGATATGATTAAAAAAAAAATTAAAAAAAAAAAAACAATCCTGAGTCACTTCCAAACAAATAATACTTCCCTAAAGATTACGTAACGTGTTTCATTTTGTTTAGACATAAATTTTCCTGGACATTCACACAGACGCAACATTGGAAGGGTGACGCTATTCTATCGCTATTTCCATGGCAAATGTTCAGATAAGTTCCATTTTTTGGTTGCATCAATTCAATCCTTTTACACATAACTCAATAAATACCGGGTCTAACTAATAAAACAACGACTTTTTAGCAAAATTCGACTTTATTCATCAACATAGTCTTCTTCAAGGGTGAGACACTGGTTCCAACGCTTCTTTAACAATTCGATGTCCTTTTTGTAGAAGGATTTGCCTTTTGCCTCAAAATATACCTCAGTTTTCAATATTGCTTCTTCATTAGAGTCAAATCTCTTTCCCTGGGGCATTCATTTGAGGTCTGCAAACTGCCAGTAGTCACTGTGGGCCAGATCTGGAGAATAGGCTGGATGCGGAAGCAATTCGAAGTGCAGTTCATGTAGTTTGTCATAATCGCTTTGTGACACGTGCGTTTTCTTGGTGAAAGAACACTTTTTCTATTTAATTGTGACCTTCTTTTGTTTTTTGGCAATTTCATCCTTCAAAAGCACCAACAATGCTATATAATATTCGCTATTCATGGTTCTGTCCTTTCTCAAAGTAATCGATGTACAAAATACCTAGGGTATTCCATATACAAAGGCGAAAATATTGTCTGGTGATATTTGCGTGTTTGGTCAATTTGGACGGCTTTCACCTGCTGCTATCTACTCAGCTAACTGCCGATTTGATTCCGGAATGAAGTGGTGGATCCATGATGCATTCGTTGTCACATATTTACACAAACGCTTCTTGTTGCGTTGAAACAGTTGCAAACAACGCTCTGAATCGTGGACGAGTTGTTGTTTTTGATCGACTGTGAGCAACTGCGGGACCCACTTTGAACACAGCTTTCTCATTGATAAATGTTCATACAAACTGGTAAATACACTGTCTTCTGATATGTCCAATTATTTTGCTATCTTACGCAACTTCAATTTATGATCGGCAAAAACGAGTTTGTGGATATTTTTGGTGTTTTCCGGGACAACTGCCGATTTTGTGTGACCTGAGCATTCAGTATCATTTGATATCTGTACGACCGCGTTTAAATCAGCATACCACCTCTTAATCGTTATTTCTAACGAAGCAGAGTCCAAATAACACTTATCAAGCTATTGCTTTGCTTAAACAGTATTTTTCACCATTAGAAAAAAATCACTGCTTTATCAACAAACGAAATTCAAATTTTTCCATTGTTTTGAAAAGTTGCAACAGTCGCTTCACTTAAATAACTGTATTTTGTAAACTAATAATTCGATTGGGCCTTAGTTTTGTCACGTACCATTTAAAGGTTAGTACTTTATAAAAGTGGATGTGCGTTGTGGTACAGTGGATATCGGCTCGGAACGAGAAACCGGGGAGCCGAGTTCGAATTCCAGTTGAATCCATTGCATTCACTTACGCGCAAATACCCTTGGGAAAGGTATTAATCCGTCTCTTCCTTCCAGTTATGGGTTAAATAACAGGACAGATTGGGTTCTATAGCCTTGGTCGGCAACCAGTCTATCGCAGAAAGCAATGGCTCAATGGCAACCTACTGAGGGATAATCTTCTGTCCAGTCAGTCATGCCTCTTTCGAAACATGATCGCCCAAGCGTGTGTCGCGTATGGCACTTAACTGACTGACTTTATAAAAATCACATAGATTTTTTATTAGTGGCGCCATCTATATGTCAGGCCAGGAACTTGTTACATCTAATAAACAATATTATGTTTATGGACTGGATTCCTCTATAGCTCCTCCATGTCTCTGTTGTAAAGAAGAAGTTTAATTCAGAACTTTCCCATCTGCTAAATTGTGGAATAGATTCCTGCGTGGGTGCTTTACTGAAGATTTTAATATTGGCCTCTTCAAATCCAGGGTCATTCGTTATCAATCCTCGTTGTCCACATAATCTCTATTTTCTATCCCTTTATTTCCAATGATATATCACATCTCATTCATCATTACCACTTCATTTGAAACCTCCTAACATTGTATGTTTCCAGAGGTTTGCCTTTAAACAACTCTATTAAAAATATTGAAGACTAACTATAACGCGTGTCTAAATGGTTAGAACGATCGCTTCCAGACCATGAGGTCCGGATGTTATTATTGATGCTTTTTTAATACTAATGAAAAGAATTCGCCACGGGATAATTTGAATCAATTTTCACTCGAAGATTCGTTTTTTCATTAATTATCTATAATTTTGTTTGCTAATAGAATATGATGATGAAAAAGGAGGCAACTCCCGTTCATTGAATTTTGGTTTATTTTTATTATTATTTTGTCCGATTCGGGGTCCTTTATTTTTTCCCTGTGTCTATATGATCAATATTTTTAAATTTTCTAACAGATGCTTGCTTTGCCATTTCTAACCCTAAGGTGTCATTAGATCGAACCTTTAGCGTCGCTGTATCGTGCCTCATTTTTACTTTTATCCTTGTTTGTTTGAGATTAACCAGTAAATAATTTTAATGTCTTGAAGGAGCGAATGCTGAAAAAACAGGGGGAAATAATAAATTAAAAAAGTGCAAAAAACATAGAGACGAAAGAATTATTTTACCTATACGTCAAATTCGGAAACAAAAAATGCACGGGCGTATTGGGCTGTCTCATGTCCCACCTAATGGGCGCTTGGCCGAGTGAATACACTGTTTGCTTTCTGACAATGAGATGCTGGTTCGAATCTCACTATGATCATTTGTCAAGCAGGTAACTACTTTATGTTGTCGGTCAGGAAGAGGCGATCTCAGTGCGTGGTACCTTTGAAAATGAAATTGGATAGACGGAACTATTTTGGAAGCAGTCGATGATTGAGCTAGCACGAAATCACAAGTCATCGTGATCGAGGTTTGAGCGTAGTGGCTTTGTTCAGATTGTTAGTCACGCCAGATAATGCGCTATATTAGAAACTGTAGCTAAGGTCTGCTCAACATAGGTGCAGTGTAAAGCACAGGTGGGATCTGTAGGTCTTGAACAAACACAAATGTGCCTGAGCAAGCGTCTGCAATGTGGATTAGGCTGCAGCTCTGCTAGACAGGCATTCTTGCTAGCCATGCACATATCCCGCTGACATAGAGTGGTAGAGTTTATTTATTCATTTTGTCAGTAAGTTATAAATATACTTGTTCGCGAGGATATTTCATACCCTTCATTGCACTAAAAAGTAATGGTTAATGGATACCGGCGTCGAAGTAACAGTGGTCATAGAGTAATTTTTTTCGTAGTCTTTTTTATAGTAATATTTACTCAATACAAAGCCGAAAAGTCACTCAAAATAGAGGATGTTGTATGAGAGTAAGTGATGTGAAATTCATAGGATTATGCAGGAACGATAACAGTTAACTCTAGACTTGAAGTTAAAACTATAGTGATTGGGACAAGATCGTGCCACGATCCTGTTCTACAAAGCAGCAGTTCTTGTGAAGATGCTGATCGAGTAGAACTTACGTCTTGTGTATGTGGTATGGGCGGGTCCCTGTTGTAAAGGTCTGAAGTAGCAGGGCTAATGAATGTAGCTCGTCAGAACACAAGGAATAGAACAACGAGAGGGTGGCGATGTTTAGTTTGTGGGAAATGAATTGTAGGGTGGAAAATAAGGTCAAGGTCGCATAGACGTTTTTTAATTCTATCAAGAATAAGACACGTAAGGACCAGGTACCACCAATCCAGATATAGCAGCAATACTCCCTTTTTGATCTGATCTGATTTGGCTCATGGTTGTTGATTAGATTTTGTTTCGTTACATAGTAACTCTAAATAGTAAATTCTAAATGAACAATTTTATGGCTTCAACTAAATATATTTTGAATTCACTTGTTTACCTTCAACTACAAATAAAATGTATTGCTGATCAGTCAGTTATGTGTCATACGTGATACACACTTAGGCGACCATGTCTCGAAAGAGACATGACTGACAGATTATCCCGAAGTCGGTTGCCATGACTTTCTGCGGTAGATTGGTTGCCATTCAAGGCTCCTGCGATTTTTAGTTCCAAGCCGATATCTACTGCCTCACAATGCACTTTTCTATAAATAGGTATTGTTAGTTAATTAATATAGTTTAAAGGCATATCAAAATCTATGGGTTATTTAATGCCGAAATTTAAATATTTTATATGTAATTTTATGTTTTTAACTATTGTACGTTTTTAACATACAAATAATTTTATGTTTTTAGGTATATATTTCGAAAATCATAAAATTTATTACTGGTAATTTTACTATAAAAATGTATTTTTATATTTTTTTAGTGTGACATTGATTATCATTTTGCTATAAAAATGTAATGTTGCTCATTTTATTATAAAAATGTACTGTTCATTTTTGTTTGGTGAGGAGTTCACTATTTGCTGAGTGCCTAAGAAGTGCTACTAGCCCGGGTCAGGGTGGATCTGGGAACAGCAGTAAAGATGTGGTCCTCAGAACCTTCGCTCGCCGGATCAGAGGCCTTGCGGTCCGATGTAGTTTATTGTCATCTCCGTGATATTCTGGCGCTTGTAAAGATAGAGCATCGCTGTAGGGGGGATGATAATTACTTGAGCGGCACAATGAACTAATCTTTTTCGCAGCACTAGATTGAATATATTTGAGCTCCGTAGAAAGCCTGAGTCCCAATAGATGTTCAAATGAGGGAACTTCTTTGAGAGAAGACCAATCGATCATGACAGGCGAAAGCTAATTGTCAGCAAGTTTAATAATGGCCTTATTAGATTTTACAAGCTAATCCATCCCCTATTAAAATACCTGAGCTAGATCAATGGGGAGATGAGTTGTTAGGCTCTGGTCTCTATATATAAGTTAGTCCATCCCATATTAAAGCAGGTCAGAGGAGAGATCAAGTTACAAGTCATATATATATATATATATATATATATATATATATATATATATATATATATAGTACACATGGTATGTAATCCAGATAAATTCCAAAAGAGACGGACTCAAAAGAACTCAATGTTAAATTCATTTATTTAATTTAACAGAGTAATATTTTATAAAAGATTTTTGATTATTACAATAGGTAATACATATTTCACTGCGTTTTGATGTTATTATTGCGTCAGACCCAAATAGTAAAACAGTAGATAATCAAAAGTATATTGATTACCTATGTTGTACCATTTGGGTCGGATGAGCCGCGATATATATATATATATATATATATATATACACAATTGTATAATGGTCTAATTTAATTCTGACTAATAACTGGTTAACAATATATATATATATATATATATATATTGGGCATGGATAATGATAATATACACGCTAAAATATCTGCCTCCTTCCGCCAAGCGCCCATAGCTCAGAGGTAGAATCACCCACTGACACCAATTCGCTCGGGTTTCAATCCTGGGTTAAAAGCAATCGGAGTCTAACCGTACTGATGAGCTGTGATACAGCGAAACAGATCTGTCTGCGGATGACTATATATATATATATAATGAAAACAGAAATAGGGTCTGTTCCAACGAGAAAAATCGATATGTATGGAAAAAGTGCGAGAAGCCATGAAAGTTTTGCTTAAATTGTAGATTCGTTTTTATTGTTAATATTAATATTATATGCTTTTTCTATAATACATCAAGTTTCCATTATGGTATTTGTGTCGCTACACGTGTTTCGAGTCCAAAGTTGAGTCTCTTCAGGCAAATAAATTTGTGACTTTTCATATCGAGATCCATTTGTTTGATGGCGTAAAATACTGTGTAAATATAGATAAGTGGTCGGTGAGCAGGTCAGAAAGTTCATATGCGTGCGTGTTTGTTGTTTTACCTTTTTTTCACATTAGCTCGTTACTTTGCTTCCGTTTTGGGAATCATTTATCTTTCGTTGTTCAGAAAATTTTTACACTGACTTGCGAAATTTGATTTCGTCTTTTTTCTTCAAAATTGTTTTCAGCGATTTTGATTCAATTCTATGGAACATCAAGTTCCGTTTGTCGTTTTGGGAATCCAGAATTACGATTTTTCGCAATGGCTCACAAAATTTTGTTTTTTAGAGCGTGTTTGAATTTAGTGTGTCTGTGTGGGTGTCTTAGATTTTTATGTTATTATATATTATATATATATAATATATAATAAAATGTGTGTATATATATAATATATATAAAATATGGATATCGGCTCGGAACGAGAAATCGGGGAGCCGAGTTCGAATTCCAGTTGAATTCATTGCATTTACTTACGCGCAAATACCCTTAGGAAAGGTATTAATCCGTTTCTTCCTTCAAGTTATGGGTTAAATAACAGAACAGATCGGGTTCTATAGCCTTGGCTGGCAACCAGTCTACCGCAGAATGCAATGTCAACCTACTGCGGGATAATCTTCTGCTCAGTCAGTCATGTCTCGAAAGAGACATGATCGCCCAAGCGTGTTTCACGTATGGCACTTAACTGACTAATATATGTGTGTGTCTTTCACATTGTGGAGTGTCGAGGAAATGCCGGATGAAAGTGTAGTATTTGTTCTCATCCTCTTAAACCTATGAGGAAGCTAAGGTATTCCAACGCCGCAGGCAACATCTTTCTCATTGGTACATTAGCCTTGGGGACTGGGCAATTTTTTCCTTGTACGGATATGATCTACCTGACATTAAATCAACTTCGTGTCATATAATCCTATCGTTGCTTCCATGTGTAGCTCTCACTACAACATCTAATTGCTAGAATCGTTTCAACGCAAGATTTATTTGTTTAACGGCATATCAGCATCTTTTGGGTCATTTAATGCCGAAATTCAATTTTCTTGGTAGATTTGAAGTAATAAAAATATGATATACGATAGTTTGCTTTCCCAAACGGAATACATGCTAGATAGTAATCAACTTTGTGCATATACATGTTTGTGTAGACTAGAAGCAGTGGTATCGGTGTTTTATAGTGTTCATTTTATATTTTGGAATTCAGGTTATTTTTAAAAAGAACTTGTAGCATATTATATGGATTAATATCACGAAAGAGTTCGTTCATGTTGGTTATTTGGTTGATTTTGTTTAGAGGTATATATCTATTCTGTGCGTTGGACGTGTGTTGGATGTGCATTGTGGTACAGTGGATATCGGCTCGGAACAACAAATCGGGGAGCCGAGTTCGAATTCCAGTTGAATTCATTGCATTCACTTACACGCAAATTTTCCTTCCAGTTATGGGTTAATTAACTGGACAGATTGGGTTCTATAGCCTTGGCTGGCAACCAGTCTACCGCAGAAAGCAATGGCAACATACTGCGGGATAATCTTCTACTCAGTCAGTCATGTCTCTTTCGAGACATGATCGCCCAAGTGTGTTTCACGTATGGCACTTAACTGACTGACAAATTTGTTTTACGCTAATTTTTTTCTTTGCGATAATATTAGTTGGTGTGTTGCTTTTTGTTTTTTTTGTTTTTTTTGGTTTTTTTTTGTTAGCAGCATATGAATCTCTATAAGTTTTTTAATGCCAAAATCAAACTATTTTTTACGCTATTTTTTTTTTTCTTTTAGATAATAATGGTTGGTTAGTTGATTTTTGCTTAGCGGCATACCAACCTCTATGGGTTTTTTAATGTCGAAAACAAACTATTTTTACGCCATATCTTTTTTTTTAAATAATAATGATTTGTTGGTTGTTTTTTGTTTAGCGGCAGATCAACCTCTTTGTGTTATTTAATAATATTTTTACTTTTATTTCTTCAACTAAATATATTTTGAACGCGATTTTGTAACTTCAGATAAAATAATATCTTACCAATAATGGCCGCCCTTTCGGCTAGGGCTTTAGAATACGGCGACTGCACCTCTGGAGAGGGGTAACTTTCTACCCCGATAATAAGGCGTCTCGGGTATCACGATAAACTACATCCGAATCCTAGGTTTGATGTTGAACTTCCTCCGGCAGCAAGGCCTCTAATTGGGAAATTTTGAGGAGCATGGAACTACCTCTTAATTACTGTTGACCCTGGGTGGTAGTACCTGCTAGGGTCTCAGCTATGGGCAAAGAGATAACCACCAAAACAGAGTCAAAAATCTATAAAAGTATAAAAATAGGTTTTTATTGTGAAACTTCCAGCTTTATCCTTTTAGAGAAAAAATATTACCAGCAATACATTTATGAAGAAAAAATATTACCAATAATATATTTTTGAAGAAAAAAATATATTAACAGGAATATATTTTTGAAGAAAAAATCTATCTATCGCCCGGTTGACACTCCACCCACGTTTATTGAACAGGTTAAGAGGCTCATCCCTTGTTTCCTGTTTAGGATGTGGTTTCCGGCTTTCTCTTTTCCAATCTTTTCACTATTACGTAGCCACCTGCACATCAGTGGCGTTACCGCCTTGCTCGGGGTGATACGATTAAAAAAACTACCAATAATACATCGGACTCTCGACGAAACACTTAAAAATACATCAATAAAACCTGATCTACAAATTGATTTTTTTACAAAGAATGCATATTCTATTCATAGGAATCTATACTAAAAATCTTGTCGGCATTAAATAACTCATTGATGTTGATATGCCGTAAAACAAATCGAACCAATCTAATAATAATGACCTGAAAATAATGACCTAATAATAATGACCTGAAAAATAATAATAATAATGACCTAATAATAATGACCTAATAATAATGACCTGAAAAATAAAGATATTTCCAGGAAATAAATTCGGGTATATGCTCTTTCTGTTTTGAATCATAAACAACGTTTCCCCGCACGAAACGTGTATTCATACATACACATTTGCTACTGGTGCGCGAATTACGTGCTAGTGGGACCCTGCTTATTGATTAATAAGCGTTTGGCTACGTTTTTGTATGTATCTCAGCGTGAATGGGTGTCAATTAAATGTTTCCCTTTGAAGTATTGAAGTAGTTTATCCAAATTCTAAAATTGATATTGCGGAGAGTCACATCTCCTGGTGAGGGCTGAGATGAAAATTCGATATTTACTAAAGCATAGAATCATCAGTATGGATAATTCATTTTACAGTCTGATTAAGCGTCTTCAAAATAGAGTCAACTGATCTCTTAGGCTCTACATGACTATTTCTCCCAATAGGCCGTGGAGCGTTAGGATATCACTCCCAAATTATAATTCGTACGCGTCTAGAAAAATATTAACTGAATATTTATAGCAATGTTAATATTTTATTTAATTTGTTTGTTTAACTGCATACCAAATACTTATGGGTCTTTTAATGCCAAAATTTAATTTACTTGTGAGCTTGGAAGCAATAAAAACATATGTTATTCTGATTTCACAGTTGAATACATGGTAGCTGATACTCAGGTTTTGTGCATATACATATCAGTGTGGACATAATTATTAGGGGCGGTGATATGGTTGTTTTATATTGTAGTTTTGTTTTATTTTTTTAATAAAGTTTGATTTAAGAAATTGTAGGATATTATATAAATTAATGTCATGAAAGTTTTTTCATCTTGGTTGTTTGGTTGGTTTTGTTTAGTCGCATATCAGCATCTCTATGGGTCATTTAATGCTGAAATCTAAATATTTTGAACACTGTGTTCAAAATATATTTACTTAAAGCTATAAAATAAAGCTCCAATATGAGAGGAGATAAAAATGAGGGACAAGATACAGAGGGTGTCGGAGAATGAATAAGAGAGGGATGAGAGTAATGGAGGGAGGCGGTTAAGTGAAGGCAGAGCGAAAAGGAAGAACAAGATACAGAGGGTGTCGGAGAATGAATAAGAGAGGGATGAGAGTAATGGAGGGAGGCGGTTAAGTGAAGGCAGAGCGAAAAAGGAAGAACAAGATACAGAGGGTGTCGGAGAATGAATAAGAGAGGGATGAGAGTAATGGAGGGAGGCGGTTAAGTGAAGGCAGAGCGAAAAAGGAAGAACAAGATACAGAGGGTGTCGGAGAATGAATAAGAGAGGGATGAGAGTAATGGAGGGAGGCGGTTAAGTGAAGGCTGAGCGAAAAGGAAGAACAAGATGCAGAGGGTGTCGGAGAATGAATAAGAGAGGGATGAGAGTAATGGAGGGAGGCGGTTAAGTGAAGGCAGAGCGAAAAGGAAGAACAAGATACAGAGGGTGTCGGAGAATGAATAAGAGAGGGATGAGAGTAATGGAGGGAGGCGGTTAAGTGAAGGCAGAGCGAAAAGGAAGAACAAGATACAGAGGGTGTCGGAGAATGAATAAGAGAGGGATGAGAGTAATGGAGGGAGGCGGTTAAGTGAAGGCAGAGCGAAAAGGAAGAACAAGATACAGAGGGTGTCGGAGAATGAATAAGAGAGGGATGAGAGTAATGGAGGGAGGCGGTTAAGTGAAGGCAGAGCGAAAAGGAAGAACAAGATACAGAGGGTGTCGGAGAATGAATAAGAGAGGGATGAGAGTAATGGAGGGAGGCGGTTAAGTGAAGGCAGAGCGAAAAGGAAGAACAAGATACAGAGGGTGTCGGAGAATGAATAAGAGAGGGATGAGAGTAATGGAGGGAGGCGGTTAAGTGAAGGCAGAGCGAAAAGGAAGAACAAGATACAGAGGGTGTCGGAGAATGAATAAGAGAGGGATGAGAGTAATGGAGGGAGGCGGTTAAGTGAAGGCAGAGCGAAAAGGAAGAACAAGATACAGAGGGTGTCGGAGAATGAATAAGAGAGGGATGAGAGTAATGGAGGGAGGCGGTTAAGTGAAGGCTGAGCGAAAAGGAAGAACAAGATGCAGAGGGTGTCGGAGAATGAATAAGAGAGGGATGAGAGTAATGGAGGGAGGCGGTTAAGTGAAGGCAGAGCGAAAAGGAAGAACAAGATACAGAGGGTGTCGGAGAATGAATAAGAGAGGGATGAGAGTAATGGAGGGAGGCGGTTAAGTGAAGGCAGAGCGAAAAGGAAGAACAAGATACAGAGGGTGTCGGAGAAAAGATAAGAGAAAGATGGGAATAATGGTGCTCAGGGCGTTACCTGAGACGAGAGTGAGTAAAAAGAAGAAAAAGGTACAGGGGGTGTCGGGGAAAGGATAAGACAAAGATGGGAATCAAGGAGATAAAAGATGGCAATTGACGTTGCACTTAAACTCTTGGAGATTGTAGCTATCAAGGAAGCAAGTATACGGAAGGGAGTTCCACAGGGGAGAGGTGCGAGAAAATCAACTAAGAGGCTAGAAGTAGCGGCTACATTTGACTGTTTTGACTATAAAATAGGATGAAACACATTTGTCTAGCAGCTCGAGTTAATTCATGTAGAGGGGGCACCAGGGAGATAAGCTCGTAGAAGCAGAAGCCGTGAAAATATTTGTAGAAAAGGCAGAGGGAAGCCACGTCCCATCAGTGAGAAAGTGACTGGAGTCGACCTGCTTTTCCCTATCTTTCTTGATCTCAATATACCCGTGAGGATTAAGTTTTCCATCCTCTTTCCTCATTATCTGTCCAAGAAATGTCAGCTGTCTTTTCATTTTATTTTGTGTTCTTTCTATTGTCATTTTCTTTAAGATTTCCTAGTTGCTTATACACTCCGTCCATATAATTCTAAAGATCCTTCTGTAGGACAACGTTTATTCTCCCTCTGGTTTTTTTTTTCTCAACCGTGTGGAAAATGTCTAACATTTACTGGATGGATATTCAATTGCAACAAAGTATTTCTTTTGTTTCTAGGAAAATGTTTCCGTTTCTATCACATTTCTTAATTTTTGGAAAGCTTCTTTTGTTAGACCAATAAAAAAAATCCTTCTATAAAAAGATATTAAAAATTATTTGTTAATAATTGATAATATGAGTAAAGTAAATCAAAAACAGTAATAAATATTGTCTTTTTTGTAAAATGAGTGATGAACCGGCTTCTTCTTTCTCATCCACTCTTCCTTCAAGGCAGTGGAAATGCATATTCAATAGCATTTCTGTATTTTGTTTCAATAATTCTCCCAGTTAAGATATCAGTCTTGTAGAAGTATCTTCAAAATAATGGTGAACAAAGTATTTTAAAGCAATGTCAATGATCCCATGATATTCAACCTTTTACTTTTATTCAAAACTAGCTTAAATATGAGGCTTTTAAGCTAGTTTCTAAGGAGGGTCCTCAGCCAAAAGCTAAAGGAACCTCTGGTTTATCTTAGAAAACAACAATGATAATTTTGAAGAAATAACTTTGAATTCTTCAATTCACTCCATGAAACTTTAATACATCACTTTAACTCTAATTCGGGTTACGTCCAATTGCGGCCAAAACACCGATTTTGGCCGAAAGTCCGATTTAGATTTCAACTCCAATTTGTATTTTGAGATTACTAGCTTCAAAGCCACACGCTATGCTGACTTTTCAGCTAGCAACCAAAACTAAAGTGATCTCTGGTCCATCTTAGAAAGCAGCAATGACAATTTTGAAGAAATAACTTTGCATTCTTCAATTCATTTCATGAAAATTTAAAACATCACTCTAACTCATCCGGGGTATAAGTCCATTTCCTACCAAAACACCGATTTGGCCCAAATTGGCCCAAAATTTGGCCCGAAATTCTAATTAAGGCCAAAAACTGAGTTTTTCAAATCACAAAAGTTGATTTCTCCACATGACAAACTCTACGGAACTTCTAAACCCCACGCCACGCCACCCCTCACTTTACATCTGATTTTTTGGCATTTTAAAGAAATAAAATTGACTTCCTCAGTTCACAAAAATGTGGAGATATTTTAAACTGAATTTTTTGTGTTACTTTAAACTCAATATAAATTAAAACTTTTAAAACTTCAAGTTGATAGCTGTAGGGAGATGGTTAATGTTTATTAAATCGGCCTTGTTTCAAGCATAACCAGACTTCCCACAACTTACAGGATTTATCCAGAATTATCAGAAGGTTTTCAGCAGGTGGATTTGTGGAAGAATAAAAGTATACCTTTTCTATTTTTAAATAGAAATTTAGTAATGGAAAGGAATAACATA
The DNA here is from genome assembly GCA_037127315.1 of Ascarosepion bandense. Lineage (NCBI taxonomy): Eukaryota > Metazoa > Mollusca > Cephalopoda > Sepiida > Sepiidae > Ascarosepion > Ascarosepion bandense. Next base: position 339,991 of record JBBBDQ010028658.1, on the reverse strand, counting down.
AATTTGTAGTAGTTAATGTTCAATGAGAAACAGTATTAAGAAGTTAAGGGCATCAAGAGTTCGTAGTAGTCCTTGCAAGAGTGAGTTTATGTGTACGTAGGCAGGAACCAATGTATGTATGTATGAGCGTTATAGTAGAGTAGCATTGTCTATGAAGTTATCGCTCAGGGTAAATAGTGAAAAGGAAGAAAGTGAGATAAGAATGGAGAGAGAAAGACAAAGACAATAATAATAACAATCGCTTGAGGTTTGTCATGGGACATGTTAATTACGCTCGTATTTTTCTCTTTGGTGACGGTCGACCTTGCTCCGTCTTTTACTTTGTTTGTGGAGCTCGGAACAGGTAATTTGGGAATTCACTCCCGGTTGTAATTCTGGCCTTTCTATTTTGTTTTTAGATGTCTCCTAGTTTTCTATTGGCTGAAAAACATTTCGCATCGAGGTGTGATATTTCGTTATATTTGTGTGTGCTAAACAAATGTTTTGTAAATTCGAGTAAATTCGTTTATTTCTAATAAAAATCAATGAGTCAGTGCTTAGCATTTGAATTTTTAAATCTAAAATTTGTTTTGTTTATTACACTGTTTCTTTCGGTGGTAGACAACCAAGACTACAGGACGCATTCTGTTTTGCTATTCAACCCATAGCTCGGGGAAGAATTGATGGATTCAATCTTTTCCCAAACATATTTGTGCGTAAGTAAAGGCAACGTACTCGACTGGAATTTAAAATTGACGTCCTGTTTTTTTTTTTATTCCGGGTGGATAGCCATTACATCATCGACATATGCTTGGCGCCTATATGACCCACCAAATTTTTAGAATGGACGTTCAAACTTTTTAAAAAAATACACAATAACGACTGATAAACTATATGCAGGCGATAGATATAACATAGAATTTAACTACTTCTCATTGTGACCATAGAAATGCAAATTCGTTTATTTCTATTGACTGAAAAACATTTCGCATCGAGGTGTAAAATCTCGTTAGTTTTGTGTGTGCTAAGTAATTGTTTTGTAAATTCGAGTCAATTCGTTCATTTCTAACAAAAATCAATGAGTTAGTGCTTAGCATTTGAAGTTTTTAAATCTAGAACTTACACTTTCTGCGGACCACAAATGGAATGACTATATCGAATCCACTGCCAAATCTACCGCTATGAAAATAGGCTCTCTCTGCAGGGCCCGGAAGTTTTTCCCACCTGAATCTATTCTGCACATATACAAATCCACCATCCGCCCGTGTATTGAATATTGCTGCTATATCTGGTCGGGTGCCCCTGCTGCTCTCCTTGGGCTTCTTGACAAAATACAAAGGAGGATCTGTAACGTGGTTGATACTGACTTGGCAGACCGGCTGAAACCACTCTCTCACCGGCGTGATGTGGCTTCCTTGTGCCTCTTCTACAAGTACTTTCATGGCTTCTGCTCCGATGAACTTAGAGCACTGGTGCCGCTATAAGCACGAATTTACACGAGATACTAGATTAGCAACTAGGTCCCACCCTTTTACAGTTAAACAGATAAGATGTAACCGTAATTTCTACTTCACAGCTTTTTTTCTCGCGCTTCCCGCCTGTGAAATTCCATTCCACATGTCTGCTTTCCCGACAGTTACAATCTCCAGGTGTTTAAATGTAGGGTCAATAGACACCTCCTATCACTCTGACTTCCAATTATTCTCAGAACACTCTCATCTACCCAACCCTCATTCTCGGTATCCTTACCCGCCTATCACCCACCCTCTGACATTTCCTATATTTAACCATTCTCGGTATCCCTACCCGCCTATCACCCACCCTCTGTTATTTCCTATATTTAATCATCCTTTCTCCACTCTATGTAGCCCCCTGCGCAGTAGTGGCAGTGACATGCCTTGCTCGGGGTGAAACGCTTATAAAAAAAAAAAATACTAAAAGAAGAGATAAAAACTTAACGAATGCAGATAGTGCCAGGGTTTTGTTATCGATCGCTTTTATTTAACGGAGTATATATAAATACGAAGGAATATCACTAACAAGTAGTTTCTGTTACATCCCACCACCCTAAGGTGAGTAAATAAAGGATTAAATTGTAGTATCTGTTCTTATCCCCTTTAGGATTCTGAAGTATCCTAACCCTACTGTAGTAGCTTATTCGTTGCAAGATGGTGGAAGGTTTGGTGGATGTTAGTGTCAATTAACACTGTTAGTTGTTTGTTTGACAAAAGCAGAAGTCATTTTTATTTAATCTTGTGGCAAGTCAAATATTCATGATTAGCCAAACAGCTTTCTAAATACCTCTACAAAGTGACTGAAGAAGTTTGTGCTTGTAGTTATATTTTTTATAAATTATACGCAATTTTTATTTTATGATGTGCAGGCGTATCCCGTAGTGCTGTTCTTATCTTTCTATATGGCGCATTTCGATCATGGCTCTCCACAATTTCCTGTCCTTTATAATTCTTATTAAGTTTTGTTTTTTCATCATCCCTCCCAATCCTCGTTTGTCATCCATTTACACAAGCTCGTTAATTAGGTTACCGGATGTTTCATTCTGTCTCCGTTTGATATATTATGACCTGTGAGGATCAGATTCACCAAGCTTTCTTTCCTCATTATATGTTTGCGAAATTTTGACTGTTTCTGATTCTAAGTCTTTTTGTTTGAGTGATTTTTCTCCTGCTCTTTTAGATTTTGAAACATACTCTTAAAATCGGTTTGATTAAGAATTGTTAAACGAAAATATAGTTTTAAGAATTCACTTCAGTAAATAATTTCTAATTTTCTATCAATATATCATCATTTCTACGTACGATAATAAAACAAAAAAAATACTGGTCCTTAATTCAATTTTTCAAAATTAAATCTTTTGTGTTCTACATTTTTATTTATCATATACAAAGCTGAAAGAACACTCGAGGCAGTACATAACATAAACAATTATTAAAAACTATATTTTAAATGGGATGTTTGAAAACACGACCGTAACAATGCCGAGACATTCAGTCAGTTAAGTGCCATACGTGAAACACGCTTGGGCGATCATGTCTCGAAATAGACGTGACTGACTGAGCAGAAGATTATCCCGCAGTAGGTTGCCATAGCTTTCTGCGGTAGACTGGTTGCCATCCAAGGCTATAGGACCCAATCTGTTCTATTATTTAGCCCATAACTGGAAGGAAGAGACGGATTAATACCTTTCCCAAGGGTATTTGCGTGTAAGCGAATGCAATGAATTCAACTGGAATTCGAACTCGGCACCCGATTTCTCGTTCCGAGCCGATATCCACTGCACCACAAGCTTGACTTTATTATCAAAAAATAACGAAACAGAAATAGGAGATAGAAAGCAGGATGCAATAGCCACATTCAAGCTACACGTAAAACATCTATCTAAACTTATTTATAAATGGAACTTTGTGTGTGGGTGTCTGTGTGTGTGTGTCCGTTACTTATAGACTCCGAAACGGCTGAACCGATTTTCTTAAAAATTTACACAGTTGTACTATAAGCATCTGCGAGTGTTCTTAGCTAGGTTTTTGTGTCGTGGCACTCCCGAAAATCGATAATAAAAAAAATCGGGTTATAGAAAGAGTAGTCCGATTTTAATCACATTTGATACACTCATAGACAAAGACATAAGAAACGATATTCAGAAGTTTCAAGGTTGCAGTTCTTATAATAGTGCAGAAAATCGATAATATATGTATATAAAAGGCAAGATGTTTGTGTGTGCGTCTGTTTATCTGCCTGTACGTCTGTATTTTTTTTCAGCCCTTTTATTTTAGTTTTTGCTTCGGGTTTGGCTCTAAGTAGGTATAATTGTAGTTCTTAGTCTCAGCTATGATGCCATTTACTCAGAGGACATATTTAGCCTTCAAAATTCAGTTTACGACGAAAAACATTATTTGATATCGATACCAGGAAATCAAAATTTGACTTACATCCGTTCATTTTTCTTTCAGTCTACGGTTTCGTTTTAACTGGAAACAACTATTGCTTTTTAGTTTTTCGTGCCAACGTCCAAAAAGTCTGAGCTCCAGGACCATGGATTAGTTTTAAAGCTTTCATTACACCCGAGCAACGCCAGGCTATACTACTAGTTCAATATGTATATATGACCGTCACATTCACGGTACATATGGCAGTCATATTCTATCCATATAAAAAGAACACTATCTTGAAATTACATGCAACAGTTGTAATCAAACCATATGTAAATGTTGAAAGAACAACTGCAAAATTATTTCTCTACTCAAGTGTATTTACAAGGAGCTAACATCCAATTAGGAACGGGTTGATCAGAAATCTGCCAAGCTAATTGAGAAGTGCAGTGAATAGTTTATCATATCAAAATTTAGCTTGAAGCTTCATGAAATTAGCACCACAAATTTTAAGTTTTCACACATTTCATTTTTTCGGCAGTGCGTTTGGCGTGCATACAGCGTAAGGGAATTTGATGAGAGTTATTTTTTTGGGATTTTGTTTTTGCAAAAGACGGTTAAATCAAGAAACGCTAAAAGAAACAAGATCGTTGCGCAAACCCATGCAACCGGTATCAACTTCTGGCCCCAGGCTTTGAAGATAAACAAAATCTAATGTCGATTTAAACCAATTAATCGTTGCAAGTTATGACAGAAACAAGGAACGTAACAGGCATGGTAAAAGTAGATTTAGTTTTCACAATATATATATATATATATATATATATATATATATATAGTTATGTGAATTAACAAATATACATATGGGGATACACACATGTATAAAAATATTATTTAGGTGTTAATAAAACACTGCTAAATGTAGTATGAACAGAGCTATTATATATATTAATAAATTTACATATTATCTTCTGTCGATGACATGACTAAGATTTTTATGCAATGTGCGTTGTAGTGAAGAAGATATCGACTCGGAACAACAAATCGGGGAGCCGAGTTCGAATTTCAGTTGAATTCATGGCATTCACTTACGCACAAATACCCTTGGGAAAGGTATTAATCCGTCTCTTCCCTCCAGTTATGGGTTAAATAATAAGATAGATTGGGTTCTATATATTTGGCTAGCAACCAGTCTACCGCAGAAAGCAATGGCAACCTACTGTGGGGTTCTTATGCCCAGTCAGTCATGTCTCTTCCGAGACGTGATCGCCCAAAGCTTGTATCACGTCTGGCACTTAACTTACTGAATCATCAGATGCATATTACGAACTCACCATTTAAGAGATTTGAATTTAATTTCAGTCGAAGTTCATAAGAGTGAAATCATATAATGTTAGGATACTATTATTGAAAATTTAGACAGGCAAATGTTACATGGAGGAAAAACATTTTAAATTTAAATTAAAATAAAATAAATGCAGTGAGATAAAATCAAAGAGGCTTAATTTACTCTCACTAAAAATAATATCTACGCGGAAAGGAAACGAAAGGAAAGGAAAGAAAGAAAGAAAGAAAGAAAGAAAGAAAGAAAAAAGAAAGAAAAAAGAAAGGTGTGTGAAAGAAGTTTTACTTTTAATCTTTTTATCTCAATGTAATTTTTGTTTATCTATATTTTACTCATGCGTAGTTGATGAAATTCAGTGTCTTGGCATCGACCTAAGATAATATGTATATTTATTAATATATATACATATATATATATGTATGTGTGTGTGTGTGTGTGTGTGTGTGTATTACGGAGTAATACACACACACACACACACACACACACACACACATATATATATGTATATGTATATGTATTAATGTGTGTGTGTGTGTATTACGGAGTAATACACACACACACATATACACACATAAATCCACGAAACTGGCATTAGCCGACATAATTGAAGTTTTTTGTTTGTTTACCATTATTATTTTTTAAAGGATACTCGTATTTGAGTGGAAAGTCTGTTGATTGCATATATATAACGTAGCACACTTGTTATACTATCCAGGTAAATTCTGATAGAGACGAACTCAAAAGAACTTAGTGTTACATTCATTTATTTAATTTTACAGAGCAATATAATTTAGAAAAGATTTTTCATTTATTTCAATTTCACCGCATAATGATGTTATTATTGCGGCTCGTCAGACCCAAATGGTACAACAGTTGATCCTCAAAATATCCCACCATTTTTTTTTACACAGACGCTAACATGTCCATCATGAAGAACAGACATTTGTAACGGTAATTTACAAAAAAATTTTCGCTCATTTAAAAAGAACCCCAAAGAATAGAAAAAAGCAAGGATAAACAAAAAGTAGACGATTGATTAATAGAAAGAAGAGAAAAAGAAGAGAAAAAAGAAAGAAAGAAAGAAAAAAATGAAAGGACAAAAAAGAAAATAAACAGTATCCAGAGAAATAAAATGTTAACTTCATGTATCGACACAGTGTCTTTAACGACTCGTCTGCTTTCTTAGAAAAACATGATGTGAAAAATTTAACATAGGAATTTAGTTTCAAATATAGTGGGATATATTTAAGGTACAAAATTAAATTGTCCATCATAATTTTAATACAATTTGAAAAAATAACAACTATTACTATTATTTTAAAAGTTCATATTAATCTAAAAATTCAGTTAAAATAATTGAAATTACTAAAAATAAAAATTCTAACTAAATATAGAAAAAGGAAAAGTTAGAAAAATAACCTTAAAAAAGAGAGAAAAAATAAATAGAAATAAAAAATAAAAAGAATGATGCTAGTAGTATAGATAGAAAAGAATTTAAAAATGAATGTCTTAGATTGAAACTGACGATTATTACACTTATATTCATTCTTAGAAACGCGACATGGGATTTACTCTTAAATTAAAATATACCTACTATGGGGTTTATTTATGGTGAAAAGTAAATCATAAATCATACATCCTAATATAAATTACAATATAACCAATAGTAGTAATCTATTACAAATATAGTTAAAAAAATAACTCTTAGTAAGAAAAAATAAATAAAATATTAAAATACAATCTTAAAAAATCTTAAAAAACATATTAAATAATAATAATATTAATAATAATAATAAAATAATAATAAAAAATAATAATAATATATATGTATGTAACAAACAAAATTTCTGTAAGGCGTTAATAATAATAATACTAATACTACTACTACTACTAATAATAATAATAATAATCATTCTATTAAAAACGAAGAAAAAAGAATCTTAAAAATATAACTGTAAATATAATAATTGCAAAAATAAAAAACACAAAAATAAAACTAAAAAATATAAAAAAAACTTTTGTGGCAAAATGATATTAACAGTACATTCCAGACTCTTCCCAAAATAAACACCTTTTTAAGTTAAATTAATTTAAATTAATTTAATTTGCAATAATTTGCATCAAAATCTGGATTTATCTGGACTATTTTATATTTCCTTATTTTATATATATATATATATATATATATATATATAACAGTAATTTTTTTTATTTCCACTAGCCTTAATCGTCTGAGGAATTGTTTTGAAAAATATTTAAACGATCCAGACCAGTGAAAATTATAAGCTACTGTTTAACCATATATATATATATATATATATATATATATATCTCTGTGTGTGTGTGTGTGTGTGTGCATAGATAAAAATAAACAGATTTTCCCCTAAACTACGAGTATCCATTAAAAAAGAAAATAATGTTAAAAGAAATTTAAAAAAAACTCTAATATATATCCATATATATCGGAAAACGGTATATATGATGAATATGTCACGAATAAGTTTAGGTAAAATTTATGACGAAGTGGAAAAGAATTTAAAATTTTTAGCGTCTCCTTTCCTTCGTCTGCACCTGTTACATGATCAACGTAAGCGTTACTTTAGTCTGGTGGAGACCGAAAGGATAAGAGGGGTGAAGCGAAAACCTTTCAGTGAATTTTTATGATATGCTACATTTATATTTTAAAGTCTATCAAAATCAGTGATAATAGAACGTATGTAAATATGAAAATAGAAACACCCAGAGGCAACAGTCTGTTTCATGCTGAACGCAATCGTCAAGCCTGTCGAATTCGTTTAGAGTCTACACAAGTATCTGCAAAAATATGGTTATCCAGTAAAATAATGTTTCAGTGTAAATAAAAACATCATTTGAAGATATATATATATATATATATATGTGTGTGTGTGTGTGTGTGTGTGTGTGTGTGTGTGTGTGTGTGTGTGTGTAAACAGATAATATTGGCATTCTCAAGGTTGACATGTGTTTTAACAGTTTAATAATGTTATTTTTACTTTAGTAACATGACGGGCAGACTCACACGAGACAGGACCTCAGACTCCGCTTGCTAGGCCATGTCCACCGCATGCCAGACGGTTGCATTCCAAAAAACCTCCTGTATGGAGAGCTGGCCTCTGGAGAAAAAAAAAACACTGGGCGGCCACAGATGCGGTATCGCGACATCGTAAAACGCGGCATGAAGGCTGTTGGCATCAAAACAGAGTCAAAGGAGAGCGTAGCAGTCAGTAGGTCAAAATGGAGAGGAACCCTGGACCAAAAATCAAATCAAGGGAGGAGCAACTAACACAAGTCGCCATGGAGAGGCGGGTTCGCAGAAAGCAAAATGACAGCTCCGACAGACCAGAAACAAAGCATAAATACAGCCTCTGCAACAAAGACTATCACTCCCACATCAACTTCTACAGTCACAGACGCCGATGCTCCAACCAAACAGACAACTAGGATGCTACCCATGGTCAACCCTGACCGACGGAGGCCTATTACTACTTTTGTGATAAAGGAATTGACTTGCTTGAATGACTTGGCCACTCATTTGCTTCTCCTTCAACCTTCGCTTCATGAGATTCATGAGTGTGACGATAAACTACATCCGGCAGCAATGCTTCTCATCGGGACATTGAAGATTTTGATAAGCGTGGAACTACCTCTTCATTGTTGTTGATTCCTGGCGAAACTGACAGGGTGTAATAGTACCTTTTAGGGTCTCAGTTATAAGCAAATAGTGACCCTCTAAACAGAAAGAAAACGCGACATAAATATAAAAATAATATTTTTATAGTAATACCATCAATATACTTTTCATATAAAAAATACCAACAATACATATTTATAGGAATATTACCAACAATACATTTTTAAAGTAAAATGACTAGCGATACATGTTATCCGAAAGTGACCAAATACAATACTGTTTATTTGTAGTTTCAGACCCACAATTGCGATCAAAATATTTAGATTGCAACATTATGGACCAGGCTAGCCTCCCAGAGAGTAAAATACTACGCCTCCTTGGCCTTACAATTTCGGCGGACCACAAATGGAATGACTATATCGAATCCATTGCCAAATCTGCTGCTATGAAAGTCGGTTCTCTGTGCAGGGCCCGGAAGTTTTTCCCACCTGAATCTATTCTGCACATATACAAATCTACCATCCACCCGTGTATTGAATATTGCTGCCATATCTGGTCGGGTGCCCCTGTTGCTCTCCTTGGACTTCTTGACAAAATACATAGGAGGATCTGTAACGTGGTTGATACTGACTTGGCAGACCGGCTGCAACCACTCTCTCACCGGCGTGATGTGGCTTCTCTGTGCCTTTTCTACAAGTACTTTCATGGCTTCTGCTCCGATGAGCTTAGATCACTGGTGCCGCCTAAGCACGAATTTACACGAGATACTAGATTAGCACTAGGTACCACCCTTTTACAGTTAAACAAATAAGATGTAACCGTAAATTCTACTCCAACAGCTTCTTTTCTCGCGCTTCCCGCCTGTGGAATTCCATTCCACAAGTCTGCTTTCCCGACAGCTACAATCTCCAGGTGTTTAAATGTAGGGTCAATAGACACCTCCTATCACACTAACTCCCAATTATTCTCAGAACCCTCTCATCTACCCAACCCTCATTCTCGGTATCCTTACCCGCCTATCACCCACCCTCTGACATTTCCTATATTTAATCATCCTTTCTCCACTCTATGTAGCCCCCTGCGCAGTAGTGGCAGTGACATGCCTTGCTCGGGGTGAAACGCTTATAAAAAAAAAAAAGATGTAGATATACCGTTAAAATCTACTAAAAATCACTCAGAAGTTGTGTCATGAGACATGATAATAACATTTATCAAGGTATCTATCGATAGCATAGAACTTGAGAAAAATCGATTTCAAGCATTTCTTTCAAGATCCCTACTGCTAAGGGGTTGCAAGCAGCCCTACAGAAATTTGAACATTGGTTTTCGCCTACATCTCAAGTGTATGTGTACGTTACTCAAACTCGATCTTTTTCTTCTTCTTTTTCTGTTCTTTCCCTTTCACTTCCTTCTTCGCTCCTCTCTCTCTATCTCTCTTTCTCTTTCTCTCTCTCACTCTCTCTCTCTCTATATATATATGTGTGTGTGTGTGTGTGTGTGTGTGTGTGTGGAATTTGAGGAAAACAGTTGGATGTTTAAAAGTTTTTATTCCTTTCGTTTGTCAACGTTTCGCTCTGTTTCCTCAAAACAAAGTGAAACGTTGATAAGGTTATAAAATGTCAAACACCCAAGTGGTTTTAAAAAGTCAATCTTACATATTTTGCTTGAATATTTCATATCATTTATGTTTTAAATATATATATATATATATATATATATATATATATATTTGTGTATTTAAGCAGAAAATTGTCTTTCAGACATGTCAAATTAAATAAATTGCAAACATTGTGTCTGTTTATTTTTAACAAAAAAAGCAAGCTACAGATCCTCGAGGCAATATTCATTTACAAACTTAAGCCGTCAATTAATAGAATTACCAATGATTACTGTAGTAATGTTCTAAAAAGTTTATATAATGACAATTTTTTCATGTTTTAACACGTGCATGACCATGACCTTACACCATAAAAAATTCCATTTTGGATAATTTTCATGTTCTAATGAACGCTAAGCAACTGTTATATTTGAAGCAAGAAGAACATTTATAGTAAATATTAACAACATAGTTTTGCGCTTATTTTTTGTTACCAAAACTCACACCCCTGAAGATGATCTCGGGAAGAGAGTGAAAGTGCTTGGGAACATCGAGAAATTAATAAAACCATCTGCTAATGTTACAGCTCGTTTCTTAGGTCTTTCATCTATAGTACGCGAAAGATTATCCGTGAGTATGAACGTGAGAATGAACAGACTTTTTAAAAATAAACAGATACAATATTTGCAATTTATTTAATTTCACACACACACACACACACACACACACACACACACACACACATAAATATATATATATATATACACACACATGTATATATATATATATGTGTGTGTGTGTGTGTGTGTGTGTGTGTGTGTGTGTGTGTGTGTGAAATTAAATAAATTGCAAATATTGTATTTATTTTTAAAAAGTCCGTTCATACTCACGGATAATCCTTTGCATATTATAGATGAAATTATATATATATATAGAGTGAGAGATATAGATATAGATATATTCCACACTGCTTCGAACAAAAGTTAGGAAGAGAGACCTCATCATACTAATACATGCAATAATAGTTAATCGTGTTAACACTCGAAACAAAAGACAAAATACTGACTGAGACAATATTTGCTTTTATAGATATATATTCATCGGGCTTTTTTGTTGCGTCTATAGTTAAATCCTGATCGGGATTAAATCCTGATTATGCTTTTTGCAAGTGAGCCTGTGCCGTCAAAAATAAAAGCAAAATATTTATATCAATATGCCGTCTAAAATAACGGCAACATATATATTGATGTACCTACTATTGACTATCTTCCAATAAGATATACAAAAAAAATAAGCCAATCCTACCCCCGCTAAGCGTGACAGGAGGGACACACACACACACACACACACACACACATATATATATACATATATATATATATATATATATATATATATATATATATATATAAGGTCATTATGAATTAATATAAGAGAATGAACTGAGCCGACGCTGCTCGCTATTGTTTATTTCTCTAAGTCTCCCATCCTCATTACAGGTTCCAGAAACTTCAGCTGTCTCTTCTGATATTAGATATAAGCTTCTTTTTCGTTTCCATTCTTTTCAAAACTTCGTCGTTGTTTCCATGTTCAGTCCCTGGTATCCCCAATATCCTTCTGCAGAACCAAATTTCGATTGTTTCAAGTCTTTCATTCATCTTTGCGGAGATTTTATAGCATTCGTTGCCATATTGAAGAACAGACAGCACATAACAATCCCATACTCTCATTTTTTTGTTTTTCTGTCTCTCAGTACACTACTCACTCTTTGGAATGCGTCCTTAGCCATGCCAATACGCCTTCGGATCTCAGTGTCGCACTTTCTGTCATCTTTTAAACCACTTCCTTAAATTGAGTGATGTTTGTCAGTAGTCTAACCTCGGCTTCGGTACGATAAGCAATAACTTACATGAAAAGATTCCCACTATCAAATAAACTTTAAAAAAAAGTAATAAAACCATTTCTAGCTTATATATTGGTAGCATAACTTCATAATAAATTGCTTGTTCATATAATAATTCCATATCAATGAAATCAACTTTTATCATTGCAACCTTAGCTAAGAAAATGTAAACAGCGAGTTATCATTGCGTTTACAGCAACTTTTATCTTTCGCTAAACTTTCAATAATCATCGTGGTATTGTTAATTACGACAGAAATATTTAGAATAAAATAACATTCATTTCTCAATAAAAGTACATTATCGTCCTGTTATTAGCGTTATTTTGTGACTGTCGATGAAGTATAAGTAAATGGCCATTAGTACACCAGGCTGATTGCAACTGCTTAGATATAGAAAAACTAGAGGCAGAAAAAGAATCCGCATTCGCAAGAGATCACATGATGAAACGTAAAAAAACAAAAACAATAATTTCCCTTTTAGGGAATGTGTGTAGAAAAAACATGATCTAGAACAGGTTTTTCTTATTTCGATTATTTTGAATGTCTACTGATACTGTAAAAAATACATTGAAGGTTGGGTCACTATGTCGATCCAGGGTGTTTTTTCCGCCTGGATCCACCCTGCATATATTTAATATAACAATCTAGGCCCACCCGAGGAAGTGAGGAAGCGGGGGCGTTTTCCGGCCGTTGAAAGGAACGGATGGTTGTTTGACCTTATTTCCGGCAGTAGCGGAAATGGCTACAAGAGGCAAACAGAACAGGTGTCTCTTAGAATTACGTGGGCGTGCGTAGTTGAGGCAAAATATCGGAAGTACCGGTTTGGAGATAAAAAGACCTCGGGCACGGATTTCACGACAGACGAGTCTGGGCAGAGAGACAGAGTCAGGCAGAGAGCCAGACCAGACCAAAGGAGCAACAGATACGACACCCCCCGTCAACCCTGGAAGCGCGCTCTCACTCTCTGTTCACTAGGCTACACGGTCCATCGTCATCAATAAAAAATATTATTATATATTTTCATATACATGCTTGTTTGTTGTATATTGCTATATAACAGACTTGTATTTTTGGTGCATAAGTGACTCGGTTTTGAAACAACAAAACAGATTGATACGAACATTATTGGGTTTACCACGACAACGATTGAAAATTCAACAGACTTGAAATTTCCAGAATTAAAACTACCGGATAGAAGACGAAAATAGTAAACAACCGGACGACAGCGAGGAAGGAAGAAAAAGAAAAAAAGAAGACGAAAATATATAGACAGTCAGCCAAGGTAGGTGTCTCTTTGATTGATAGTGTGTGTGTTCTGCTCGTGTTTATAGTAGGTCTCGTTAAAAAAAAAAAATGGGACAGCATACTTTTGCCGATCTGACCGTAAAAATGAGAAATATGGATTGTTCGGTAGAACGGAGGTGGTGAAACAGACTACATGTAGGGAGTAGCGCATTAGGTTTGGGGTTGACGGGGAGGAGTGGGGTGTTAAAGTTGACGGGGAGGAAGAAAGTTGAAATATGTGCCTGTCTGTAGGTGTAGGGCATCTGAGTTGGTGATTTGTTTTTTCTTTTTTTGTTAATATTTTGCCATATATGTGAAGTGAGTTAGAGTGGATAATTGGATTAACTTGTTGATAACAATGTTTTCTTTGGTTTGTGCAAGAAAATAGTTAATATTTCGTAGAATAAATAATTAATGAAATAATTTTGGTTTGTGTCTTAATTTTACTTAAAAAGCGGCATGAACTTTCCAGACAACCCGATAGAAATATTGACGAACAACTATTCTCAATGTGATTATGAAGGTCAGTTGTATGGTTGAAATAGTTGAGTTTTTCTGACCAGTACTCGAGCCGAATTAAAAAAAAAAAAACAATCGATGTTCTACGTACACAAACTTTCCCCATTTGGAGTATTAGCGTAAAATGACCCTCTCCATTTTCTCCATTTGGCCTTGTATTGCATGAACTAAATCAAAATTGGTAAACATTAACAAATTATAAATGTAGCTGAATGCTACCACAATAGGAAAATCAGAGAAACGAAAGGGTTCTTTAATTTTGATCTCGTCAACAGAATTTGTTCGTAAACGTCAATTTGTAATCTTTACACAGATATTGTCAAAATTTAAAAATGTTTGTGTTTTGCGTGACATTTCTACAGCATAGAAATGACTTAAATGTTATCGAGAGTTTTAAAGTGTAATTTTAATTATGCAGTTAACAAGAGCCAACAAAATCGCCAATTATAAATATATCTCAACATCGTTGCTTGAAAACAACTGCATTGTTTGGTTATTTCTTTGCGAATACACCGATTATATATATTCTTAAAACATTCACCCGCGTCTCAGTGTTTCGCGATATGAGTCAGATATTGAAAAGATATTTTGTTATCAATATGGTGGAATCGGATTATTTGGGGAGATTTGGGAAAATTAAATTAAAATCTAAAACTTATTTTTATTTACGTAAAAGTACTTCACTTTTATGCTTTTGTGCAGGTTCCCATCAATTCAACATCCTCTGTGAATTTTCAATTATGTGACTTGGGAAATATCTTTTGAAGATATATTAATTTCTGAAAACTAGTAAATACCTTGGAACAGGTAGATATGGAAAGATTTAGTGAAGGATATGAACAACTCCCGAAGAAGTTGACGATAGGAGTCATTGCTGGCGTGGTCGGCGTAATAATAATCCTGGGAATAATAGCCAGGAAGCGGATTTTTAAGTGTAAAAGAAGCAACAGTGCTTCGGAAAAGGAAATTGAGTTATCCGCTGTGAATAGTACTCCGGGGTCAACGGGCGTTCAACACTCTGCGTTAAACAGAGAGATGTTAACAAATCAGATATGCTTGGTTTCGAATCCAGAGGAAGTAGTTCAGGGAATGGAAAGCATTGTACAAACTAAGGAACTACGAGTCACGGGTCCATTTTTTTTTTTTTTAGACTAAATTAATATCCTCCACAAGTAAATTGCATGCGGATTAACGTTGGAATCAGGGTAATTTTCTTCATTTTCTATTGAACATTTCTCGGTCAGACTATGAATGATATGTACGGCGAATAATGACCATTTTTTCTGTGTTCAAACATAGTATGTTTGAAATTAAATTAAATTAAATGAGGTTACATGTGTAACAATAAACTCGAGCAGGGGCACGCATGGTGTTGGTCAAAGGTCATTTACTCGATGTTAGTTTAGAAACTGGGGCGCAATTACCGCCTATAATCATGTGGATTATGCATCGAAGAGTCTACGCTTATGGACAGAGTCGAGAAAGAAAATGAACATTTTTAAGAACTTTGCCCAATTCTGTGAAAATGGATATAAAAAAAAAAAAAGAACAATGAAACATCGAGCTGGTAGAACAATTTTCAAGATGGACACGAACATTGTTGGGTTGCCGATGTAGGCTCCCCTATTTTTTGTTGTTGTTGTTTTGTTTGTTTCGACACATGTTTTTTACAATTGTAGGGCTTGTGTGGCATGGGGAGGAGAGTGAGGATGTTACACTTAAAATGTTCTTAGGTGAATATTTTGGAAAATGGGTGGGCGAGGAATGTAATATAACAATCTAGGCCCACCCGAGGAAGTGAGGAAGCGGGGGCGTTTTCCGGCCGTTGAAAGGAACGGATGGTTGTTTGACCTTATTTCCGGCAGTAGCGGAAATGGCCACAAGAGGCAAACAGAACAGGTGTCTCTGAGAATTACGTGGGCGTGCGTAGGCGAGGCAAAAAATCGGAAGTACCGGTTTGGAGATAAAAAGACCTCGGGCACGGATTTCACGACAGACGAGTCTGGGCAGAGAGACAGAGTCAGGCAGAGAGCCAGACCAGACCAAAGGAGCAACAGATACGACACCCCCCCCCGTCAACCCTGGAAGCGCGCTCTCACTCTCTGTTCACTAGGCTACACGGTCCATCGTCATCAATAAAAAATATTATTATATATTTTCATATACATGCTTGTTTGTTGTATATTGCTATATAACATATATACAAGTCAACCATCCGTCCGTGCAGCCATTTATGGTCAGGCGCCCCTGCCATTCTCCTCAGTGTTCTTGACAGGCTCCAAAGGAGAGTCTGCAATGTGATAGGTACTGATCTGGCGGCTCGACTGCAGCCACTTCCCCACCGTCGAAATGTGGCCTCCCTTTGTTCTATAAATACTTTCATGGCTTCTGCTCAGACGAACTTAAGTCACTGGTGCCTCCTCAATAGGTTTTTACTCGTGCAACCAGACTGGCAACTGGGTCCCACCCATTCGCAGTCAGGTTAGCCAAATGCAGACGACAATTCTACTCCTGCAGCTTCTTCTCTCGCACTTCCCGCCTGTGGAACTCGCTCCCGTATTCTTGCTTTCCTGACGGCTACAACCTCCAGAAATTTAAATGCAAAGTCAATACTAATCTACTAACCACTGGACTCTAGCTTTCTCCCCACCCCCGTATAACCTTCCCTTTCTCTCCACCTATGCATCTGTCATTGCACCTGCTTTCTCAGCCTTCTATTGCTCCTTTCTAACTAGTTTGTACTCCTCACTCTTTTCTAATTAATCTTTTTACAGTTATGTAGCCCCCTGCACATCAGTGGCATTTCTGCCTTGCTCGGGGTGAAATGATTAAAAAACAAAAATTTCCAATAACATCATCTTTATATGATCATTAAGTAGTCGTCTTATACTACAGGTATAGGATAAATTAATGAAATTGTACTCTATTTTTTTACCTTATCTAAAGTCAGTAAAATTTACATTGTAGAGAACGAGAAATAGGAAAGACGAGTTCGAATTCCAGTTATATTCGTTGCATTCACTTACGCACAAACACCCTTGGGAAAGGTATTAATCCTGCACTTCCCCTTCAACTATGGGTTAAATAGCAGGAAAAATTGGGTTCTGTAGTCTTGGTTTGCAACCAGTCTACCTCAGAAAGTAATGGCAACCTACTGCGAGAAAATCTTCTGCCCAGTCAGTCATGTCTCTTTCGAGACATGATCGCCCAAGCGTGTATCAAGTATGGCACTTAACTGTTTTAACTAAAGGTTGCCTTTATGCGGAAATAGCGGTAATTCATAACCAAGACGCTATTAAGATCAACGTTAAACCTTTCCACAAGGAGTACGAATAAACACGACCCTCGTTTCAATTCGGCATGGGGGTAAGAAAATTTGATACACTCGTTTATGTAGACGGATTAATATTTGAATATGTGCTCATTGTATTATTTAAAGGTTTACTTAAGGGTTGCGATCATAAGCCCGATTTTAAAGTCATGTAAGTTGTTTGTTTACAATACAGTAAATTTAAAAACAAACTGATCCGTTTTTTTTTACTGCTTGTTCATACACTTTCGACATAAACATACATAACAATTACAGCTCGACAAAGTGATCGCAACTTAACTTTTATTGTCTCAGCTCACACGTCGCAGTGTTCTGACCTAGAATTTATTTGTTACTAAATCGACACTTTGTTTAGCATTCTCAAACGTCTAATACTGACTAATCCTTTGAAAAGTGAACTCTTGATTTGACAAACTGACACCACAACGTCTCAGCTTCTCCCGCCATTGCCAGATTGTTTATATTTAGAAATGGAAACTAAGCGATAAAGTAATTTTTGATTTGAAAACAGTCCGATAAGTATTTATATTATTTACACTGTTCGGAGTGTTGGCCTCATTTTTAAAGCTATGTTTACGACGTTTCGGCCGTTGTACGCTCCGGCCTTCGTCAGAAAGAGTAAAGGGTCCGGTTCAAAATTCTCAGCACCTGAAGAAGGCCGGAGCGTACAACGCCCGAAACGTCGTTACTAAATCGACACTTTGCTTAGCATTCTCAAACGTCTAATACTGACTAATCCTTTGAAAAGTGAATTCTTGATTTGATAAACTGACACCACAACTTCCCAGCTTCTCCCGCCATTGCCAGATTGTTTATATTTAGAAATGGAAACTAAGCGATAAAGTAATTTTTGATTTGAAAACAGTCCGATAAGTATTTATATTATTTACACTGTTCGGACTGCTGGCCTCATTTTTAAAGCTATGTTTACGACGTTTCGGCCGTTGTACGCTCCGGCCTTCATCAGAAAGAGTAACGGGTCCGGTTCAAAATTCTCAGCACCTGAAGAAGGCCGGAGCGTACAACGCCCGAAACGTCGTAAACATGGCAATAAAGATGAGGACAAGAGTCTGAACAGTGTAAATAATGTAAATACTACCTCATCTCAGAAGCATAGACAGATACAGAGAGATAAGTATCTTCCCCTCAGGGTGTCAGTCTTATAATAACAAAATCTGCGACGCAAATGTCTATTATTAGTTTTCATGTTCACTTAGAGCAATGAACTTAGTGCAATAAAATCAGTGTTTTGAACTTAATTCTTTACTTAAATCGTCCTTGATTAGTGAACAAAATTAAAAAAAGGAATATGTTAACAAATGTAACGTTTCAAAAAATAAGATAATTAAAAACATACATGGTTTTTATATATATTCATATAGACTGCATTCCTCGGTATGACGATAAACTACACCCGGTATTAAGACCTATGATTGGGAGATTAGGGTTTTATATATATATATATATATATATATATATATATATATATTTGAGAAGCTTGGAGCTGCTTCTTAATTGCAGTTGTTTTCAGACCCGGGCTCTAGCACATATTGTGCACCCATCTATAGGAAAATATTTATCCCTCCCCCGAAAAAAAAATTAGTGTTAAAAAACACGATAGTATAAAAATAGATTTTTACAATAGAAATAGTAGAAATACATTCAAAAATATATATTAACACATATTTTATTCATACGAATATGAATAATCCTAAAAATCTTGTCGGCATTAAATAAAATGGCCAAATATTTAACCTCTCCTAACTGGTTGCAAAATATTATGGAAGTATGAAAATATTATTTCCATTATTCGGACTATTGTACTCGTCTTTGTTACCATTTGTACGGCGTTTCGGCCGTTGTACGCTCCATTCAAGGAGAGCCCGCCTAGTCGAAGAAAAAGCGGGACACGCCCTGGTCCGACAACGTATCCAGTAGAACCAATGAATGAAACGAAAATTACATCCCGATATCTCCGAAAGAACACGCGAGGATTTCAGTCGAAACTGGAATGCAGAAAAATTAAATAGTATATTGTGGCAAAAACGCCGGTTTTCAAGGTCACAGAATATAAATGGTAGAATATAATTTAAGTAAACTATTCGGTCAGAAGTGAATATGGTTTACACTAAATTATTTCGGGTTATAAAGCACTGAATAAATAAACAGGCATTGCGTCAGCGTGTCAAAGTTGGAATAAATTTGAACAATGAAATAAAAAATAATGTGATTACGTCAAAATTCAACTAGCCAAAGACAAAATTTGCTGATTGGGCCTGCTCAGGAATGATGTAATTAGGTCAAGAGCCTGAACTTATACATAAGACCGAGTTTTCCCAGGTCGAAACAGACAGAGCAGACAAGCTCGTCACACGTTATCTGCTGTCAATAGCCATATCTAGTAGCCATCTACATTTTTTTTTCAGAGCATCTACATCGCAACCGAATGTGATACAAGGTTTAACTTTAAAGTAGATTTAACGGCAATGTTCAAACCCATCGGCACTTTCTCTTCTGGTATTGACCCAAACTCCTTACAAAGGATAGGTATTGCTTACGGGGATAGCCAATGAGGCTTGAGCTTTATATTTCTTTAAAACATTCTCGGTCGAAGCCAGAGAAGTATGACAAACTTACTTTATATGTGACACAAGGCCGAAAGTTAGAAGCACCAAGTAAGAATTAAAGTCACTACTCAGTCGTATAGCAATACAAACTTGCTGGTGCTACTATAGCGTGAGGTCTATCCTAATATACCGTGAGGTGCATCTCCCGTTTCGATTTTTGCGCGAGGTCTACCTCCCGTTTCGACTATAGCGTGAGGTGTACCTCCCGTTTCGACTATAGCGTGAGGTGTACCTCCTGTTTCGACTACAGCGTGAGCTCTACCTCCCGTTTCGACTATAGCGTGAGGTGTACCTCCCGTTTCGAATATAGTGTAATGTCTACCTCCTCTTTCGACTGTAGCGTGAGGTCTACCACCCGTTTCGACTGTAGCGTGAGGTCTACCTCCTGTTTCGACTATAGCGTGACGTGCACTTCCCGTTTCGCCTATAGCGTGAGGTCTACCTCCCGCTTCGACTGTAGCGTGAGGTGTACCTCCCGTTTCGACTATAGCGTGAGGTGTACCTCCCGTTTCGACTATAGCGTGAGGTGTACCTCCTGTTTCGACTACAGCGTGAGCTCTACCTCCCGTTTCGACTATAGCGTGAGGTGTACCTCCCGTTTCGAATATAGTGTAATGTCTACCTCCTCTTTCGACTGTAGCGTGAGGTCTACCACCCGTTTCGACTGTAGCGTGAGGTCTACCACCCGTTTCGACTGTAGCGTGAGGTCTACCTCCTGTTTCGACTATAGCGTGATGTGCACTTCCTGTTTCGCCTATAGCGTGAGGTCTACCTCCCGCTTCGACTGTAGCGTGAGGTCTACCTCCATTTTCGACTGTGAGGTCTACCGCAGCAACGAACTATAATATAATATTGTATATATTTTTTATTTAAAAATATTGTATGTGCATTTTTATTTAAAACTTATTTTAATATTTATATATCTATATACTATTTATAATTATATTAATATATATATATATTCATTGTAGAAATTAACGCTTTGTATATGTTATTGAAATAGTATGAATCGATCATTGAAATTATTTCTTATAATCTTCCAGCAAAAATGATCGAGATGTGACTGGAACAATTGACTATCGACATCTTCTCGAGAATCATATTTTTAGCATCCAACTACGATCGCTCAATTGCCTGAGTGTGTGCTCCTGAATAGATGGGCACGGTAAACCTACGCGCTGCTCTATATATTGAGGTAGAGCTCACGCTATAGTAGCAATAGCTATATCATACAAAAGTACATACCTCGATTAATCCGTTTTCGAGTAATGCGTTTTCGACTATGACGCTATAATCTTTATATACCAAAATTTGACTATTTCGCACATAATACTGCACTCGACCTTTATGGAGGCCATAAATATATATATATATATATAATCGTTTCACCCCAAGCAAGGCTACATAAGAGAGTAAAAGTTTACGCAGGAAAAGTGTGAAGAGAAAGACGAACCAGTTACAAGGGATGTCAGAGAAAGGTCTACAGAAGCGTGTGAACATAGGCGTGAAGGCAATTGCGAAAGTAGAGAGAAGAGAAAAGAACAAGATATACGGAGTGATGTAGAAAGGACTGAAGTCAAGTGGATAAGAGATGGGTATTGACATTACATTTAAATTCCTGGAGGTTGTAGCAGTCAGGAAAGCAAGTATATGGAAAGGAGTTCCACAGGTGGGAAGCGCAAGAAAAGAAGCTGATGGAGTAGAATTGTTGCCTGCATTTGGTTGGTTTAGCTGTAAAATGGTGGGACCTTGTTTCCATTCTGGTTGCACAAGTAAATTCTTATGGAGGGAGCACCAGTGACCGAAGTTCGTCTGGTCTGAGCATATATATATATATATATATATCACGGTCTTTAATATAATATAGAGGATAAGTATATTTAATTTGTTTTCTTTAGTAAACCTTATATCCGTTAATCTTTGTGAGCTCCGAAATATTGCGCCATCTTCGCTTGAGATCAGAACACTAATCAAAGCACAAGATGGCTCTTTAGGTATTGAAGAAGCAAGAATATGCTCGTAACCGGGATTAGCTATCCAACTTTGCAGCAAGCCAAAGAAATATGCAGAAAATATTTTTGCATTCATTGACTGAAACGTTAGTCTTAACGTGGGTGGAAAATTTATAAATTTTTATAAAATATTTTTCTTGAAACTGTTACTCGAGAAATAAGAAACCACCAAGTGTTTTATGCTCCTTCTCATAGTGATTGAAGTTTCTTTCCAATGTTTTTGCTTTTAATAGCGTGTAGAGTGAACAGTTTGATATTATTATTCTTTCTAGTTACTGCTGTTACTAAGTTTTATTGTGGCTGTTGATGGTGAGGATGAAAGGCTTCAGGTGAAGTGCATTTTGTTATTTGATAATGCACTTCGCTTGTGAAATTGTATCGCCAATCAGCTTGGTTTGATAAAGAACTGTCCTTTTGTAAGATTTACAAGACTTGTTCGTACGAAGACAGATTTAATCATTGATATGAGAAAAAGGTTTTATACAGATGATAGATTTAGACATTTCTGAACGAGCTGAAAGCAATTTAAGACTTCTGTATGAGAGTTTATATTTAATGAGACTATTTAAGTGTATGTAACGAAAGAGAAAGTTTTGTGGCCTGGTTAGGGATCAGAAATAAAAACACAAAGACGGAATAGAGTTAAACAAATATATTAACAAAGAACACTATTACAAAGATATACACCATGAGAAGATCACCAGCGTGACTGTATTGGTCTGGTTGTTAGAGCTATCTGCTGGAATAGCCTTCTATCACAAAGCAGGAACTGCCTTGGAAAAGCTCATAAGTGCATAGGTAAATTACCAAAACACTCCCTTGTAAGTATCAACTTCGCAGGAGTCTTAATATTTTTTTCTTTTTGTATTTACAACGTTAAAACTCGTCCTTTTCCTTAAGCATCGAAGGTAAAGAATAATGATGGCCTTTGAAAGCCGGATTAAGCCCCGTCGAGAAATCGGCACAGGAACGAATCTTGCTTGACTTCTTCACATAGTCGGACGGTGATGCCCATTGAGAATACACAATTTTAGACAAGACACTGATTCTTTCCAGTCTGTCAAGTTCTCCATTTATCTGTAGTAAAGAGACGAAGGGCCCATGACATATTTTCTTTAACACTGGCTGGATGAGATCTTTTAATTCGAATTTTGCCGTCATTTTATTACATCGAAAAAAAAAAAACTTCCGTAAAAGTTTCTTTTAAATCTTTTATTATATTATTTGCCTCGGTGGTCAGATTTTTGGCTTTTTGCAAAAAAAATTAATTAATTGGCATATCCCACAACTTAAATTTCTTCATCCAGTCGGTAACAAATAAATTTTCTGTATTCTTTAATGCAAACATTTTTAAGTTCCACGCCCTTCCTTGAAAAGTTACATTAATGATAATTTCTCCCCTAAACTTGATTTTCTCCACTGTCACCTACCTAGTTATTTTATTAGTAATTAGCAAGTTTGGCTTTCCTAATTTTTCCCAAGTGTGTAGATTTATAATTGTTAAAGTTGAACCAGAATCCAACTGTAATTTAATATTTTTATTTAAGATCGTACTTGCACTTATTTCCTAATGTTTAACCCGTCTTGATTTTGTGTGTGTGTGTTTTTTTTTTACACAGCTTTAAACTTTTATCGCTCAACAATGTGAGCTCTTCTGCCTACAATTTAGACACTTTTTATTCCGGTAAGCGCCGTCCTGATACCAATGAGATGAACCATAACCGAAACACGGCTTAGGGTGCAAGTTGTCTTTTTTTCTTTTTTTATTGCTTTGATTTCTTTTTCTTCTATGTGCCCTGTCCCTTCAGGACGTAGGCGATCATGGATATCCACGTCTCCCTATCCCTTGTGGCTCTTAGTATGTTTGCTCCTGTTGCTCCTGGCAGCCCCCGTTCCGTCATCCACCTGATCAGACCCTGCAAATATGTTATCCGTTGCCTTCCTCTGTCTCTCCTTCCTTCTATCTGTCCAGTCAGTATCAGGTTCTCCAGGCTCTCCTTCCTCATTGCATGTCCCAGGAACTTTAGTTGTCTCTTCCTGACGCTCAGCATCAATTTCCTTTTTGTTGCCATTCTTTCTAACACTTCGTCGTTGCTTGTATGCTCAGTCCACGATATACGTAGCATCCTTCTGTAGAACCACATTTCGGCCGCTTCCAGTTTTGTCCTCATTTTCGATGATATTGTCCAGCATTCACAGCCGTATTGAAGAACTGACATCACGTAGCAGTCTAGCACTCTTTTCTTCGTTTCTATTGAGATTTTCCTGTGTGTTAGTATTTTGCTCATCTTCTGGAACGCGTCCTTTGCCATGCCAATTCGCCTTCGGATCTCCGTGTCGCACTTTCCATCTCCTGTTACAACACTTCCTAGGTACTTAAATTCTTGGACTTGTTTGATTCTGTTATCCCCTACCTGTATTTGGCATTTTGGGTTGTATCTTTTGCTGATGACCATGCACTCAGTTTTCTTAAAGTTTATTTGTAGTCCTTTCTTGTCACTCTAGAGGGAGAATTAAATTATTTTTTATTTTGGTGTACTTTTCTTATGTAAGCTATGCCAGATTCCTCGATAATTTTTAAATCTTGGCGTACGCTTACGAATATCTGACAGTCTTCTGCTATTTGTTGGAGATAAAAGTTTGGCTCATTTTCCAATTTATTCAGAACTCTACATCTAATTTCAGCTTCTTTAGCTGAAACGAGTGCCTGAATAAATATCAGACACTCGAAATTATTTGCACTCAATTTTGTCAGTTTGAAATCGTCGCAATGCATGTACACGACCGACGCAAATGTAGTGTAATCTTCACTATACTTTCTGGATAAATTCATATACTTCCATTCCTTATGAAAGAGTGAACTTTTCAGAAAAAAAATATTCTGTAAGAAGTTTAACAGATTCGGTTAATGTTAGTTCGCTTGTTTTAGAGGGTAAAACATAGTTCACATATTTAGTGTGACCTGTGGTGCCCAGTTTTCGAAGAAGGCAAACTTTCTTAGAGTTTGACGAATTTATGCAATCTGTGGCGTATAAATCCTCGAATCTTCTAAAATGTGTCCCCTGTTTACTAGTTCAAGCAGGTTTCTTTGCTGTTGTTGAGTTTGAAGTAAAATTTATTGTAGTTTTTAATGTCTGATTTCTATTTGTTTTTGTAATTGAAACCGTTCTTTTCCAACTTGCTTTTGAATTCCCAGTCGTTCTTTTGTTATTTTGTTTATCCAACAAAAGTTTATCTATTTTTTTTTTTTTGCTGCTCGAGCTGCTTCTCTTGCCATTTAAATTCCTGTTGGTTTTGCTGTTCAAGTAGAAACTTAAGAAATTCGAGTATGATGGATTTAAATTCATCTATGTTTCTCCGTGTTTTTTTCTTTTCTTTACTTTTTAAGATTGTTGCGGATTCTTGTTTAGAAAGCCACACAATATAATAATAACAAAAACAGATATGAGAGTAAAAATGTAAGTATATTGAATATAAGATATACAACCCGTACACGGTTAGTAGATTCAGGAATACTTGTTAGTAGGAGTCAAATATATACAAGAATTAAATCCGGGTAATAGTCTATATTCTTGCTGACCAACAAGCGGCGGTTCAACTACTCTGACAAACACCAACTCTAACAACAACAATCCTTTCTGTGTAGGAAGGATTATTTGAATACCATGGAAGAGTCCATAGAGTGTGTGAAAAGGGGTGACTTCCCAACACCCCCCTCTCTAGCTTCTTTTTAGGAAGGGTTAATAATTTTTTTTGTTTTGGATCTATAATCAAAGGCTCTGTGAACTTCAGCTTTCTGTTGTTTCTTCTGATATCTGTGTTAGCTTTTGGTTTCTGGATGTCAAAAGCTTCGAAGATTTCCTCCATAGAATCTTTACATTTAGTGAGGAACTTGGTTCTTCACCTCTTCTTTTTTGGATTTGATTGGCGTGTCTTCTATGCGTGATTTTTTTTCCCTTTGATAGTATACATTACGCTTCCAATTCTGCTTATAATTATTCCTGGCTCCCAATACGCCATATTGTTATTAAAAATTTTGAAATATACTTTTTTGCCGGGCTTGAACGATCTTTTCACTATTGTAAGTGTATTCCGATTATTGCTTTTGCCTGGTAATAATTTCTCGAAAACCGGTCGGATTTTTCGCGCGAACATCACCGCGGCCGGTGACATTCCTGATGGTGTTTAGCGCAACAGGGTAGACTTGTAGGAATTGCTGTAATGCTTTTTCTGATGCTGTGTCTATCGCTTTTTTTAACGTGCTCTTAAACGTGTCTACAAATCTTTCGGCAAGCCATTTGATTGTGGGTGGTAGGGAGCTGTTTATATATGTCTTATTAGGTACATTTCACAAAAATCTTTAAAATCACCTGACGTGAATTGTGTACCATTATCTATAACTAAAACGTCAACGACGCCGAACCTCGCAATTACTTCATGCAAACAGCTTATTGTATTGTCGGTTGTTGGGTATTTATATCTAAAAACTTCCGGCTATTTACTAAATCTGTCTACTATTATAAAATAGTAGGTCATTTATAGGTCATGCGTAGTCTACGTGTATTCTTGACCATGGTTTGTCCGTCTTTGGCCAAGGTTTTTGTATAATCGGTGGCGATTTTGCTGCCGCCGCAGAGCCCTTACACTTTTACACCATCTGTGCGATACCCTCATCTATGTTTGTCCAGTACACATAGCTTCTCCTTAGTGCTTTCATGCGATTTTTCCCGGGATGACCAACATGAAAGTTTTTTAAGATTCTCCTTTGAAGTGACTTTGGTATCACGACCCTTTCATTATACAGTAGTACATTGTCACAAATTGAGAAACTATCTGTCAATTTTGCGTCTCGTTTTCAAATCTTTTCTTCGTCGTGTTAATAAATTCATCCGCTTCTGCGTTTCTTTTTATCTTTAGCAATGTAACCGGTAGTTCTTTAACCGTGTTACTTAGTACTTTGCTGATTTCATCCTCAGCACTCAGCGCTGCTATCACTGAGTCTTCCAAGAGTTCACTTTCCATAGGAATCATCCTCGATAGTCCATCTGCGTGCCCTTTTTTATGGTAAATATTCTAGTTTAATATTGTAGTATATTAGTATTGTACCCCACCTCAGGAGTCTATTCGCGGTATATACAGGTAGTCCTTTCTTGCATCCAAATATGGTAAAAAGTGGCTTATGATCCATTTTGTAGTGTAACTTCTCTACTATATATATATAAAATCTCTAATTTCTCTACTGTATGTATATATATATATATATATATATATATATATATATATATATATATAAACATATCACTCTCTTATATAGTAGCCAGATGCACTCTAACTACCAACTAGATGAAAACATCCTAAAAAACTCATAAATACTAATATTTCTCCGACAGACTCTAACAAAAGAATTAAGTTTATTATATATTACACTAAATCCGCTACATCTAATTCATTCGTCCGCAACGACTCTTCCCCCACTGTTAGTGATTTGCAAAAAACCAATGTAGTATATAAATTCATATGTCCATTTAGAGAATGTATCTCTAACAACCTCAATAATATCTACATTGGCCACACTACAAATTCGCTCTCACGACGTCTGACGTTGCACTTAAATGAAAATTCAAATATATTCCGTCATTTAGAAGAACACGGTTATCAACGCACAATTCTGAGAAAAACGCTCGTTGATAACACGTACATACTCAAACAAGAAAATAATAAACAGAAACTAAAAATCTTCCAAGCAATCTACATTAAACAATTTAAACCTGGTTTGAATACAATCAATTTTGATATTTCCAATAACGTACTCAAATGCCTGTAATCAGATCAGGGACCACAGCGCCACTATTTTGTCACTGTCTTCGGCCATCCGCTACGGTAGGGATGGACTTATATTTTCAATTTAATTCTCTTTATTGTTAATAGCTTAAATGTTCTATGTTTACTGTGTGTTAATATTTACTCTTTGATAATGGCTTATGTGAGCCGAAAGCTTAGACCCGATAAAAAAATCAACAATTACTGTGATTTTTTGTTGTCTTTCAACGATATCAACATCAAGTATATCAGACGGTATGAACGGATCCTACACAAAATTAATAGACAGAACTTGTCTATATTATTCAATGAAACTTGCATTAATGAAAAAATGCTGCCAAAATACACACAATATATATATATATATATATATATATATATATATATATATATATAAAATCGAGTTACGGCAAAAATAATTCCGAAAGCTTCTTTTTCTATTTGTAAATAGTTTTTCTTGGCCGGTAGTAATGCTCTCGATGCGTGGCGTACCGGTTTTGTAGTATCATCCTGCATTTTATGTAAAATGCATGCTCCCACACCTTGCATCACTTGCTACAATAATCTCCAGTCTAGGGTCGAAATGTGTCAAGGTTAAATCTAATGTCAATTTATTTACAATTTCGTTAAACGCTTTTTTGCACTCCTCCGACCAGTTCCATTGGACATCTTTCTTAAGTAATTCGTTGAGGGTGCGCTCAATTTATGCATACTACCGATAAACTCTCCATAGTAATTAGCAAAACCGAGGAAGCTTTGCAATGTTGCGACATTTTTAAGCTCAGCCATGTTTTTGATTGCTGAAGCTCTCTCTGGGTCAGGTTTCCTGCCATTCTCATTTATGATGTGGCCTAGATATTTTATTCCTTTCAAGAAGACATTACATTTCTTCTCTAACTTTAAATCCAAACTCTGGTAGTCTTTTAAAAACTTCCCTGATCTATGTCACATGGTCTTTTAAATTATCGCTTTTAACTAAAATGTCGTCCTGATAAGCTGTGGCGAAATTTTGCCCCGTCAACATAGTATCCTTCGTCTGCTGAAAAATCGCAGGCGATATTTTATCCGAATGGTAGCCTGTTGTATTTGTATAGACCTTTGTGCGTATTTATGCACAGTAATTTGGAACTTTCTTCCGTAATTGGAATCTGCAAGTCTGCTTCGCTTAGGTCAGTCTTTGAGAAAATTTGTCCACCATTAAGTTTAGTGAATATTTCTTCTGGGCTAGGCAACGGATAGTGAATGTCTTTAAGTGAAGTTAGTTTTCGAAATAATCCCAGTTTGCTCTAGCCTCTCCAATTCTTTGTCTATTTTGTCAATTGTGCCGAAAGGTACGGTTCTCTTTTTCCTAAATACAAGTTGAGCATTCTGTTTAATTTTCGCTTCAAATTTGTTGCAACGTCCTAACCCACTTGAAAATACTTCTGGGAATTCTTTGTGCAATTCCTCCGTCAGTTTTGTGGCTTCCGGAAAACTCAAAGTCTATTCTTTTACAAAACGAACTAATAGGTAAATCCCATACATTGAATTTCTGCATCCAGCCCGTTTTACTAGGTCGTCTGAATTTCTCATCACAAGATTTTTAATTTTTTTTATTTCTCCCTGGAATTTTCGTTCATTATAATTTCGCCTTCAAAATTTATATTTTTCCCCGTTACGGATTTAGCAATTTTTTAGTGTGTAGCATGGTCGGCCTATTTAACTTCCGCCATGTTTGTAAGTTTATAATCGTCAAATCAGATCCCGAAACAAGTTATAATAATTTTTTTTATTCAGAATTTCCATTTCAACGTATTTTCTTGTTAACCGTAGTACTGTATTTTTTTCTCTTTGGCATTATAATTTTGTTTTGTCTGTGGGGAGGGTGCAAAACAAATTTCTTTTTACCTTTCGAATGTACACTACTCCTCACTATTCAATGTCTGCTATTTTTCTTTATGCTGATACATTTCTGGCAATCTTCTGACAATTTTTGTAATGTTAGACCTGGTTCGTTTTGCAGTTTGGTCAGCATGCGTTTCTTCATTTTGCTGTCTTTAGCAACAACCAGTCCTTGGACAAATATGAGACACTTGAAATTGTCTGGGGTAAGTTCCGACAATTGTAAATCATCACAATGTTTATTGACGATAGCTGCAAAAATATAATAGTCCTCGTTTTCGTCTTCTCTGAGATTAAGGCATTTACACCTTTTATGGAACAGCGAGATTTTGTGGCTAATAGCTCTGTGAGGCCTGCCACTGCCTTATCGGAAGTTAGATCATTTCTTTTTTTAGGGAGAATATAGTTTACGAACTTTCAGTTGTGTTTGTCTTTCCTCGTTTTCAATTTGTTTTTCTTCAATTTGCTTTTGCATCTCTATTTGTCTCTTTTGTATTTCTGTTTGTCATTCTTCGTTAGCCTTTTGCATTTCCATTTGTCTTATTTCTAATTGATATTGTCTTTCGTCGGTTCTCTTTATGGTTTCGAGTATTCCCATTTGAAAATCTTCCATTTTTTCTTTTCGGTATTAGTACTGACAACTTGTTTGTGGTCGACTTGTCTGAATCAGTTTTACACTTTGTTAAAATGATTCAGTGGGGAGAAAAAAAAATTCGTCACAATTTTGTTGTGCGACTTGTGCGCGAATCTGTTTCGCCAATTTGATTTTGTTGACTCCTCTTATGTGATTTTCGAGGTCCTCGACGCTAAGTTTTTGTTTCACTGGTGTTATGCGTAAATTCGTTCTTTTTTGTCGCTAATTTGCTCTTTACGACAGATGTGACAACGTCTTCTTTTTTCCTCCGTGTGCACTTGTTAGAACCCTTGTCGCCAAATTGTTGTTTTGCGAGAATGTATTTTTTCCTCCACGTGAACTTGTACGAATCCTTCGTCTCCAAATTGTTGTTTTGTTGTTTGGCGACTGACGTGAAACACGTATTTTCCTCCGCGTGAACTTATACAAATACTTCGACGCCAATTTGTTGGATATATATATATATATATATATATATACACTTTATTATAATAAAGACCATTTTGTATGTATTTGTATTTAAATATATATATATATATATATATATATATATATATATATATATATATAATTCTTTCACATATTTCACCTTTATTTTTGCTGCAGGGGTACACTCGTAATAGCATAAATTTCAGAATTTACACAGAGACGTTAGAAGTACAGTGTTGAAGTAGAATGTAAAAGTAACTGTACATCCAATCCTATATATATATATATATATATATATATATATACTGCACGATTTGACGACATAATTATTGTAAAAATGATAAAAAAATGAGACAATGTTAGAGATAAAACACGCGGCAAAATCTTTCATAATTGGTTTAATAACTGGTAGTAAAGAGAATAAACTGAGCCGACGCTTCATCGCTATTCTCTCTCTCTCTCTCTCTCTCTCTCTCTCTCTCTCTCTCTCTCTCTCTCTCTCTTGCTCTCAACGAGACAAGGTCGGGTTTCAATCCTGGGTTAAAAGCAATTGGATGTCCACCCGTACTGATGAGCTGTGATACAGCGAAACAAATCTGTCTGCCGATGACTATATATATATATATATATATATTACTGATGAAAGAGGACTTAGAAAATTTGAAACTTACAGGTCAGATTGAAGGCAAGATAAAAAGTAGAATAAAGTAGCGAATAATATACATAACGAGCTTGCGTAAATTATTGACAAAACAGTCATTAAGAGATATAGCAAAAAGACAAATCTTGCTAAAAGCTACACAGAACAGGAAGTTGTGGATAACCATGAGCGCCAACGTCATGAAAAGATAGGGCGTTTAAAATAACAATATGTGTATGCATAACCGTGTCGCAGATCTGATTTTTTTCCTGATTAAATTCGATACAACAATATATTTACCAGGACCTTTTTAAATTGTTGTTTTTTTCCTTCTGCATCCCCTTGCTGTTGCGATGGATCTTCAACATGACAAAACTATTTTGCCAAAAACTGGATATCAGAAATTTAAAAAAAAAAGAAAAAAAAGAAGCCACCGAACCAGTTCTACGTGGATTAAAAATGGAGAGCAAAAATTGTTCTCTATACTGAAACCCAGTTAAACTATTTCTTCCGATAGTATTGTCAATTTTGTCTTTGGTTTTAACAAGATTGAAGATACACTGGTTTTACTTAGTTCTTTCTTTTTCATTCTGTTCTTTCCAATAATATGAAAATAAATCATATGACTCTGACGTCACTTTTTATACATAGAAAATATATATTGAATTGCTCGAGTTGAAATTAACTTTTAATAACTCTTTTACGTTTAGCTTTTATACAACTGCTAAACTAACAGTTCTCTGCAAATAATTATTTTACATTCCTTAGTGACATTTTATTTTAGCAAGTTGACATTTCATACTTTTTTTTGTTTTCCATAATGAGGTTCCTGGGTGGCAAAGACAATATAAAATTACATAATTCGAAACATTCAACTATTCTCAACGTCAGCTCCTAATTTATAAAAGTCCGAAAAAGAATCTTAAGATACGTATTTTTTTGTTGTTCCTTAAAAGAAAAGGAAAAAAAAGATACAAAAAAAACGGTCATTACTGCTAACAATGCAGAAATAGTATCCATGAAAGTGAACGAGATTATAAGCACGGCTACTTATATTGTAAGGTAAAAATACATAAACCTAGTGTATCTTTCAGGCTTATTATTTCCCAAATCTATACTCCAGTTTAACAAAGATCCAAAGAAATTAAGATAAGTTTACGACTAGGCGTACCAAACAAATACAATAAATTCTACTAAAGAATCCGAAAACATTTCACACACACACACACACAGAGAGAGAGAGAGAGAGAGAGAGAGAGAGAGAGAGAAAAGCCGATAAGATTTGCTAAATGCTGAGTATCTTTTCATTAAAGTTACGCACGAAAGAAACTTCAAATGGAAAAAAGAAAAGGAATAGATATTCCTTGATGTTACATTTCTTTCATAATCATATCACCCCAAGCCAGGCCTTTTACTGCCACTGTTTTGCAGGGTGTTACATAGGAGGAAAGTTATGAGAAATAGTGACTGGTTATAAGGGGTGTCAGGAAGTGGGTAAGAAAAGGATGACTGTGACCATAAAGTCAGAGATCAGTTTATATATTGATTAAAATGTGCAATTGATCCCTCACTTTATATCCATATTATAATAGTATAGAATCATTTTTATAATCATATCACCCCAAGCCAGGCCTTTTACTGCCAGTTTTGCAGGGTGTTACATAGGAGGAAAGTTATGAGAAATAGTGACAGGTTATAAGGGGTGTCAGGAAGTGGGTAAGAAAAGGATGACTGTGACCATAAAGTCAGAGATCAGTTTATATATTGATTAAAATGTGCAATTGATCCCTCACTTTATATCCATATTATAATAGTATAGAATCATTTTTTATAATCATATCACCCCAAGCCAGGCCTTTTACTGCCACTGTTTTGCAGGGTGTTACATAGGAGGAAAGTTATGAGAAATAGTGACAGGTTATAAGGGGTGTCAGGAAGTGGGTAAGAAAAGGATGACTGTGACCATAAAGTCAGAGATCAGTTTATATATTGATTAAAATGTGCAATTGATCCCTCACTTTATATCCATATTATAATAGTATAGAATCATTTTTTATAATCATATCACCCCAAGCCAGGCCTTTTACTGCCACTGTTTTGCAGGGTGTTACATAGGAGGAAAGTTATGAGAAATAGTGACAGGTTATAAGGGGTGTCAGGAAGTGGGTAAGAAAAGGATGACTGTGACCATAAAGTCAGAGATCAGTTTATATATTGATTAAAATGTGCAATTGATCCCTCACTTTATATCCATATTATAATAGTATAGAATCATTTTTTATAATCATATCACCCCAAGCCAGGCCTTTTACTGCCACTGTTTTGCAGGGTGTTACATAGGAGGAAAGTTATGAGAAATAGTGACAGGTTATAAGGGGTGTCAGGAAGTGGGTAAGAAAAGGATGACTGTGACCATAAAGTCAGAGATCAGTTTATATATTGATTAAAATGTGCAATTGATCCCTCACTTTATATCCATATTATAATAGTATAGAATCATTTTTTATAATCATATCACCCCAAGCCAGGCCTTTTACTGCCACTGTTTTGCAGGGTGTTACATAGGAGGAAAGTTATGAGAAATAGTGACAGGTTATAAGGGGTGTCAGGAAGTGGGTAAGAAAAGGATGACTGTGACCATAAAGTCAGAGATCAGTTTATATATTGATTAAAATGTGCAATTGATCCCTCACTTTATATCCATATTATAATAGTATAGAATCATTTTTTATAATCATATCACCCCAAGCCAGGCCTTTTACTGCCACTGTTTTGCAGGGTGTTACATAGGAGGAAAGTTATGAGAAATAGTGACAGGTTATAAGGGGTGTCAGGAAATAGGTAAGAAAAGGATGACTGTGACCATAAAGTCAGAGATCAGTTTATATATTGATTAAAATGTGCAAATGATCCCTCACATTATATCCATATTATAATAGTATAGAATCATTTTTTATAATCATATCACCCCAAGCCAGGCCTTTTACTGCCACTGTTTTGCAGGGTGTCACATACGAGGAAAGTTATGAGAAATAGTGACAGGTTATAAAGGGTATCCGGAAGTGGGTAAGAAAAGGATGACTGTGACCATAATGTCAGAGATCAGTTTATATATTGATTTAAATGTGCAATTGATCCCTCACTTTATATCCATATTATAATAGTATAGAATCATTTTTTATAATCATATCACCCCAAGCCAGGCCTTTTACTGCCACTGTTTTGCAGGGTGTCACATACGAGGAAAGTTATGAGAAATAGTGACAGGTTATAAAGGGTATCCGGAAGTGGGTAAGAAAAGGATGACTGTGACCATAATGTCAGAGATCAGTTTATATATTGATTTAAATGTGCAATTGATCCCTCACTTTATATCCATATTATAATAGTATAGAATCATTTTTTATAATCATATCACCCCAAGCCAGGCCTTTTACTGCCACTGTTTTGCAGGGTGTTACATAGGAGGAAAGTTATGAGAAATAGTGACAGGTTATAAGGGGTGTCAGGAAGTGGGTAAGAAAAGGATGACTGTGACCATAAAGTCAGAGATCAGTTTATATATTGATTAAAATGTGCAATTGATCCCTCACTTTATATCCATATTATAATAGTATAGAATCATTTTTTATAATCATATCACCCCAAGCCAGGCCTTTTACTGCCACTGTTTTGCAGGGTGTTACATAGGAGGAAAGTTATGAGAAATAGTGACAGGTTATAAGGGGTGTCAGGAAGTGGGTAAGAGAAGGATGACTGTGGCCATAAAGTTAGGGATCAGTTTATATACTGATTGAAATGTACAATTGATCCCACACTTTATATCCACATTATAATCGTATAGAATTTTTGTTTTTATAATAATATCACCCCAAGCAAGGAATTTTACTGCCACTGTTTTGCATGGGATTACATAGCAGAAATGTTATGTGAAAGAGTGACAGGTTATAGGTGGTGTCAGGAAGTGGGTAAGAGAAGGATGAGAATACTGATGAGAGTGGAGTGGACGGAGAAAGGAGCATGAGAGTGAGGATACAGGTTAGTGAGATAGGATCAGAAATTATTGAAAACAGGACGAAGATCTTAATTCTTTGAATTTGAAAATTGACAAACAAGGATTGAAGAAGCTGAACGAAACGCTAAAACTTCCGAACTTCCGCTTGAAGACTATTCCCTGAATAGTCTCCTTTCAGATGACTAAAAAGAATGGATAAATGAAGATGCTAATGAATTACAAAAGAATTCAAAATTATTTAAATTGTCAAGAAATACAGGAAAAATCAAATTCTTCCGCGAATGGTGAAAATATGAAGATGAGGACGAAGTAGACAAATCTAACTGATGACGTCATTAAATTCACGAAGAAAAATGTTCAAGTGAAAGAAATTTTTAGAAATGCCTTAATCCAAATAACTACAATAACGAAAAGTAAGTGAAATGAGAAAAAGAATAATCATCTCTTTAATAATAAAGACCGTTATATATATATATATATATATATAGGTTTAGATGTACAGTCCGTAAACGGTGAGGATAATCCAACAAGATTAACTTAATATAAAATATTAAGTGTTATATCTATATAGAGAGCTCAATGGATGTTATCCAGAGCAATATGATATTTATAAAGGAAAATTCAACACGTCATTTAAATTGGTTATAAATTATAATTCATTTCAATGAGCTTAATTATCTCATTTCATCAGACCATACAATATTCCTTCCATTTGGTACAAAAACTTTTGCCGGAATAAGTATTTTCTTTAACTGAAGAGAAGGGTAAAAAATATAAAAATAAAAATAAAAATAAGAAGAAGGAAAAAAGAAAAAGGAAAAGAGAGTCAGGCCTTAGGCATTGGGATCAGATCAGCTGGGAGTATTCAAACCAGTCGTGAAGAGGTTGACCTCTAACGAAACTTCTAATTCCATGGATACGTGTGTATGTGTAACCCCATATATTAACCGACCCATGTACACGAACTTATATCCATATACACATATGCGTACATTCCCACATATACTTACAAAGGTGACTTTGTTTATGCTTATGCATATTTACCGACCTACGCTTTTTCATGTCTACATACGGATCTTGCGTTCGTATACTCACACATATACATTTCATAAAGACGGGATTTCCGCGCGTATAAATAGTGTTATATATATATATATTTGACTAGATGGTTTTGTTGTCATTTCGCGCTATCCCGCGGTGTGACGTCATAAAACCGCATCGCAAACTTAAGAAATGCGTTTATTATTTTTGGTAACTATTGCCGTTGCCAAGCGGAGTTTTATGTCAACACAAAATAAAATCGTCGGTGATGGTGGATTTTATAATATTTCAGTTTAAACTACCTCTCTGAAGATGGCTCATGTGAGCCGAAAGCTTAGAAGAAAACCAATAAATAATTATCCAAATGTTGGAGAATTTTTGTCTTTATTTTCAAATGAAATTAAAGCAAAAATACGACGTTTAGAACGGCTCATGATTAAACATAATAGACATTCATTGTCTCTTATATTTAATAGAATATGTCTAGAAAATTACTTGCTGCCTCGATATACTAAATTTATATATATATATATATATATATATATATATATATAATTATGCTAGTAAATCTCACACATGCTCCCAAATTACGCCGATATTTTCATACGTCATACATCCTCACATCCATCAACACCTCAAAAACAGTACTAGGCTTAATATAAGAAAAGCATACTTAAAAACATAATAGACCACATACAAAAATCTTCCGTTACGTTGTACAAATGGCAACAAAGATGAGGACAATAGTCCGACTAATGTAGGTACTGTAAATACTATGACATTTACTAAACTGTCAATGTGATGACATGATAACTAAAGGGCTTAGAAGTAATGTTCTAAAGCCCCCAAAAATAAAAAATCTGGATGAGAGCTTCAACTTGAAAAAACTTAAAGCGTCGACCAATTGTACTGTCTGTGAATTGTCTATCGTCGAACTGTCCATCGGTGAATTCTCTTTCGCTTAATTGTCCCGTAGCCACACACACACACACACACACACACACATACACACACACACACACACACACACACACATATATATATATATATATATATATAAATTAACTATTAACTTGAGAAAATGTTTACCAATATTGATGTTAGTTTACAATAAGTGGGGTTAAACCAAGTTATCTTTCTTTTTCTACAGTTTCCTTTATTTTTATTTTTGGATGATTCGGAGTCTATTGTAGGTTTATTATATGTTAACTTGTTCTTATATCCGCTTTTTTGAAGGGCCTTATCGTAAATATTTTTACTTGCGTTGAAAGTTTTAATGTTGGATGATAATTGGTTGATTCTATTATTCACTGTATTGGGTATCTATTTTATAATATTTTTGGGGTGGTTGGATGAAATATTAATATAAGTGGGGGAACTATTTTCTTTGAGAATGGGTTGGTAGGATCCATCATTTAAATTAAGGGTGATGTCTAGATAGTTTACAATTTTAAGATTAGAGGAGACTTCGACTTTAAAACCGAGGTACTTCAGGGCTCTAATTATTTTTTTGTGTATCCTATTTATAAATCAAATTTAGATAAAATATGGCCCGAATCCGACAGGTTGGTCATATAAATATAACAAATAGGAAATCTAACATGTTTTGCGTTTATTAAAGTTTCGTCACAGTTATAGATAAACAAAGAAAAGACAGGAATTCTGGTATTCTCAATTTTGTAGGTTTTGATTTTCATTTGGCAGTCATATATCATGTGCATTAAAACGATCGACCATTTTGTATGTATCTAAGTTTGAAAAAAATTTAATTTGTATATTATCGGTTAATAATTCGAAAATGTGTCTGTACGTAAGTCTAGTCAGAGAAGTGTTGATGTTCTCTCTCTTGTCTATTCTGATTCTGACTGGGTCTGTCGGTTTTATTTTTATATGATTTTTTGAATAAGGTATGGAGTATTGTACTCGAAATTATGGATAAACTGAGCGAGGTTGATATTTTGTTATTTTTGTTCAAGAACTTTCTAATTCTGTATTCTTATGAGAACCGATATATGTATATATACATAAGAACCGATATATATATATATATATATATATATATATATATATATATATATATATGAGAAATATGAGAATAATTACGCTCTCACACCGTGATTGAGCACTCTAGAAGAAAGGTAGACTTTGAAAAACAGTGGCCACTCTAGCGGATACGCATCGCTCATTCAGTAAAAATGAATTTGAACACTCTAGCTATTGTGCGCGTAATACGATATGCGCTAAAAAGACTGCCTTCTTCCACCAAACGCCCCGAGGCCCGGGAGTAGAGTCGCCGACTAACGCCAAATCGGTCGGGTTTCGAGCCTGGGTTGTGTAGCAATTGGAGTCTAACCGTACTGATGAGCTGTGATACAGCGAAACAGATCTGTCTGCGGATGACAATATATATATATATATAAGCTTTGTTATTCACATACAAGCTTTTATCACAGTTCATCAGTGTGGCTAGAAATTCGACCGGAGTGCTTACTTCCTAAGCTATCGGCGCATGGCTGAGAGAGGAGGAAATTTTAGCGTGTTATAAAACTGCGGTGTATACTATACACGCGCCAACCTCCGGGAGAACTCAGTTTATATATATATATATATATATATATATATATATATATATATATGTGTGTGTGTGTGTGTGTGTGTGTGTGTGTGATTAAAAAAGACCTGAAGTATACTTCTCTTGCCCACTTCCTGATACCTCCTGTGGCCTGTCACTCTTTCTCGTAACTTTCCTATGTGGCCCCCTGCAAAGTAGTGGCAATGAAATACCTTACTTGGGGCGATATGATTGAAAAAAACAACTTATTAGTAAAATCTATAAACTCGTCTATATTGACAACGATTCTTTTAATCCAAACTTCTTTCAAAAATTGGAGTAGATAGACTAAACTATCGCCCGATTCACACTCCACCCACATCTATTGAACAGGTGAAGAGGCTCATCCCTTGTTTCCTGTTTAGAATGCGGTTTCTGGTTTTCTCTTTTCTAATCTTCTCACTTTTTTTCTCTCAATTGGAGTAGATAGATCTATCTATCGCCCGGTTCACACTCCACCCTCATCTATTGAACAGGTTAAGAGGCTTGTCCCTTGTTCCCTGTTTAGGATGTGGTTTCCGGCTTTCTCTTTTCCGATCTTTTCACTATTACGTAGCCCCCTGCACATCAGTGGCATTACCGCCTTGCTCGAGGTGATACGATTAAAAAAAAAAGCATCTATAAACTAAACAGAATGTTGAAAGTTACTACGAATTTATAAAACGCTCATAACTATTCATGAAATCAGTTCAAAATTATTACATATTTAATTACTCCATTTTGCATATTCGCAGAGAATTTTTACATGTGAAGTATTTTATTATAAGACGTTGAAATGATGGATTTGACCGTTTTCTTTTGATTTTCAACATGTTTGCTAAATATGTTATCTTGAGAAAATAGTGGTTCTATTAGGAAAAGTAAAATTGCGAAAAAGCTAGGTCGTAGAATAATGTTTTCGTAACATTTGATGACAGCACGTTCGAGGATTTCCCTTCTGAGTACATTATTTACTTTTTTGATGAGTATGGCATTTTCATATTTGAAAGTGTTGCCAAATTTATTTCTGTGTATGATATTTGTTATATTGCTGATTATGAGTTCCTATTTTGATCATAGATTTTTAAAAATTTTTGTATGTTTCTCCAATATATTTTGTTGAGCAGTTTTGCTATTCATTTTATGTATACCTGCTTCTGAAATATTATTGTCATTCCTTTTTGAAAATTGATTATATCTAAAATGATTTTTAAAGTGATTGTGATTATTTTAATGTTGCCGAGATGGGATAAGTTGCTCTGGATAGATACTCCAATTGTTGTGAATCTTCGTCGCCAATTTGTTGTGGAATTGTGGGAAACTTCTCCACAAAGTTTTAGTGACCGGTTTGGTCGGAAGTAAGACATAGAAGGTAGATTTAAAACAGTGTATTATATAACAAAAGCATGTGTACAAGATAAGTGTTAATAATAAGTAAACAGAAATAAGTAAGTCCGAACGGTACAGTTACGCTGCTTATTGCCTGACTAAAAGCTGGCTTTAGCTGGGTACTAGCTGTCGTCCTTAACAATATTAAATTCACTTCCTACTTAAGACGAAATGTGGCACAAGGTCTTTTTAATATGGTTAATCCGGGCCATATAACCCGGGTAAAAAGTTATGTTTAATTTTCTCCAGACAAGACTCTACCCTTCGGCAGAGCCTCAACTGGGTTAATACTCTACGCCCAAAGGCAGAGAATTCGACAATGCGCAAGGCACAACAGAAACTCTTGTCCTTAACTGCTGTTAAATGCCTCCTGCAGGTAATTATATAGTAAGAGGAAGAATCCTTTCCTCGTAGGAGGGCACCATACGTCAACATATAAAACAAACATATCAAACATCTTTTTTATTGTACATTCTTCCCGCTAAACAATTCTTTTTTATTCTCAGTAAGCCCTAGCGTCTAAGCGACATTATCGCCTCGCTTGGGAAAAATGATTGAATACAAATTAATAAAAAAACATAACATATTAAATTTTGATCGTTACTGAAGTCTATTATTTCACTTTTCACGTCAATATCTTTTACAATAACTTCACATGCTAAAGGATAGTGCAGAAAAAGCGAAATTTTTTAATCGGAAAATTGCATAAAAGAGACATAACGATATTGTGAAAGAGAAGAGAGACATTGGTTATAGTAAAACTATAATGGGAAGGGAAAGGTATTCATTCGTCTCTTCCCTCCAGTTATGGGTTAAATAACAGAACGGATTGTGTTCTATGGCTTTGGCTGGCAAACAGTCTACCGCAGAAAGTAATGATATCTTTCAAGACATGATCGTTTAAGAGTATATCACGTATGGCACTTATCTGACTGAATAACTGATAAAGGAAAAGCAATAAAAAAAAATTAAAACCTGCAACGATAAGAAAGCAAGAAAGGATAATGATGTGGCAAATATAGAAAAAAATTTCTAAAATAAAAAATGACAATTCTAGAATAAAAGTATGGACAAGTCCGAAATGACAGAAAAAAATGAATTAAAAAAACCGCTATAAAGACAAGAGAGCATAACAGAGAGGTACAAGTGAACATTTTAGCAGAATAAAAAAAAAAGTCTTAAAAGAAGAAAAGTGAAGACAACTTTAGAAACGAAAGACACTTCCTCCGCAGAAGAGTTGATCAATACAAATGTTTCACATCGATGTCATATTTATCAAATTGAAAGCCCACGCCACCATCTTGTATCTATTCTTGTCTTCTCTTGCCTTTCTTCGCCATTGCAGACTGGCTCAGATTTCGCCAGTCCCTTTCGTATCTTTTCATCACACACAATCTACAACAAGGATAATTCAATTACCACCTCACTCACTAAATAATCTATCTTCCTTGTTTTTTCCCCCTTCTTCAGCAACGTCTGCCGTATTTGATGTGTCTCTTCTTCCCGGATTGGACCAACACATCAAAATAATGACAGTCCCACTGGACTAGTTCGGTAATCAGAAGTCGTCAGACGACGACCATAGCAAGATTATAGCTTTGAAACACTCTTCCTCTATTTTCCAGCTTGTCTCTTTCTTTCTCTCGTTATACCTATGTATGTGTATGTACGGGTGTGTGAAATGGGAGATATATAGACAGAGTATGTGTGTGTTAAAGTTTCATCTCTTGTTACTAGTTTATTTTACGTAGCCAAACAGCTTCCTCTCCTGATTCGATTAAGTAATATGACTGTATTTGGTCGGTGAATGAAAGATAGTCTTGTCAGACACGTAGCGGCTGTTGGGAGAATGTGTTTTTCTCGACGGGACACCGACATATTGTTTCGAATGTTCACAAGAAAAATCGCAATTCTAGTGTCGGAAGAGACAAAATGGAAAACTGGCAATAGGGAGAGGTTTGAATTGGATATTTTTATAAGAATGGCATGAACAATGTTAATAGATGTTTTGCTTTGTAAATCTGCAAAGAAAGAAAAAAAACGAATATAGCCATTAATGCAAATCAATCTCATTGACAATAATGGGAAAAATATGTCATGTCTCAAGAAGAACTGAAATTTAATTAGTGGGCTTAATCCAAGGATTTATCAAGGGACTGACTTGCTCGATAGCTGAAAATAATCCCCTCATAAAAGTTAGGATTTATTGTTTTATTATGCTAGAATAGACTTTCGACTCAATTTAACAACTGAAAAAAGTGGGCCATCTTTAGGTGACTGGAATTTTGAATTGAGCCCTTTACTTCGTCCAACAGGATAGGTTGTTCTAGTATTACGTACCATGTCTTTTCTGGATGTATCAGTTGTCTCTCTTTAATTCAACTCTCCAAGCTTCTGTTCACCTCTTCTGTAGCCAGGTATTGAAATCTCAACGCCTTGGGTCAATGGATCCAACCAAATTTTTTATCACCTGATCCATGTGTCATTGAGGAGAACGGTCGTTACATTGTGAATATGGATACAAAGGCAAGAACACTAGTTCAAACAATGTAAATAGTGTAAATAATTACAATACCTCATATCAGAAATACAGACAAATATTGTAAAAAGCCAATTGAACCAACGGAGTCACTCTTGGACGCTAAGTGCAGAAGTATGTGACCTTACAACTACATCCGGTTTCGCAAGCATCGGAAAAAATTTGTAATGCGAACAACTCGAGAGATAAGTTAGTCATTCTCTTTCATCATAATTGTTTTGTCTGCGATCAGCATAGCTGATGCTAGACCTCTTGAGAGCAACACACTGCACTTCCTTGGCCTCACATTGTAGTGGCGAGACTACTTCGAAGCAGTTGCTGCATCTACGTCAAGGAAATTTGATTTACTGTGTCGTGTCAGAAAATTTGTCGCCATAACTAATTTGGCGCATTTACAAATGTACCATTTGTCTGTACATTTAATACTGCTGCCATATCTGGTCAGGTGCTGCGTTATCCATCTCGAGGTTCTTAAGAAAATCCAAAGAAGGATCTGTAATTCTCATATGGCATCTCAACATCAGTCACTTGCTCACCGACTTTGCGTTGATTCTTTCTGTCTTTTCTACAGTTAGTTTCAAGGCAGCTACACTTTTTCTCTGACTACATGTATTTAGGCGTTCTACTAGATTGGAACTCCCTTTCGTTTACTTGCTTCTCTAATAGCTACAATCTCCAAAAAATTAAATGCAACATCAGTTGCCATCTTAGTTCTTCTTGAATCCTGTTTATCTTTTCTCCTTTCCTCAGTCCTCCTCATACACATTTTTCTCTCATTTACGCTTGTATCTGTTTACGTGTTCCGTTATAGATAAGTTATATGAAACTTGAACACACTCGAGTGAACCTTGAGCAAAGTAATATATTTTTTCGCTGTTCAGGGTTTCACTGGACATGCAGCTCGTATAATGGCCAAAGTCAATCGATTATGAATTCAGGTTGAGATCGTCGCATTCACTTTCGCAAAAGTCCTCTTTAGGAAGTGTATGACTATGTGGAACCCCGTTAAAAAATCGTAGAAAAATATAATGGATTTTATTGATATCGCTAAAAAACAAATTACGCAGAAACTTGCTCATTTTTCTGCAAAACGTAGGCTCTGATTTGAATTTCCACATTCACATATATTAACCAATCAGCGACGTTATTTGTAAAAGCGCTGAAACCTTTCAAATCTCAGACGACTAAGTTTATCGATTAATTCGAAGTTTGAGGGATCAACTCCAAAAACTGACCAACATTATTTTCTCTTCATAAATATATATATATATATATATATATAT
The DNA here is from genome assembly GCA_037127315.1 of Ascarosepion bandense. NCBI lineage: Eukaryota > Metazoa > Mollusca > Cephalopoda > Sepiida > Sepiidae > Ascarosepion > Ascarosepion bandense. The sequence goes on along the minus strand of JBBBDQ010028658.1, from coordinate 295,594 downwards.
TACAAAAATTATGAAAATATTTATTAACCAATAAACTTATAAGTTTAATTTGATCTAAGTTTCTAAGTTTTCGGAGCCAACTTCTTGGTTTTAAAAGCGATTGCATTAGATGACAAAGATAAGCTTTTCAGTTATTCCGTAAACCTTTGACCAAAGTCGTTTTTTCGCTGTAATAAAAGCTGAAATTCTCAAACCTTAATTAATTATTCATATTTTCCCATATTTATTCGAGTATACTATTTTACAAAAAAAAAAAAAAAAATAGAAAAAAAATACGCTTAGTGATATTGAGTTTAGAAACACACAAAAACCATAATATTGCAAACACAGATTTTAACAGAAGTATTACTGTAGGTATCATTCACTGACTGCTAGCATTGTGCTACTAGAAAATTACATTTATACATAAAACAACGTAAATGAGGGGGACACACATTTTCACATATAGACGCATTCTATTTTAATCATACTAACTCGCTTTATCCGGTTATATTGTAAAGGAAGACAATACAAATATTTTTTTGTGAAATTGTTTCGCAAAGAATCTTTGTAATTCATTTCTGTAAATTTAAACGAAAACTAAAAATTCATTTAAATTTATAAAGACGTGTTTGAAAATCATTTATTTTCTTTATTGTCACACTTCTAAAACCACTATAAGCATACGTATTCTACTCCAAGCAGTCGGTTAAATAGTAAGGCAGACTGTGAAAACAAAAACAAAACAAAAAAAGTAATTGTAGGACTTCTGGTTATATCCAGAAAACGTTAGAAAAAAGCCCATTAGAACAATTGCCATGAAAATATTTTTTTCTTCTAAAATGTGTTATAGTAATCTTTTTCCTTAAAAAATATCTTGTTGTCAGTATTTACCCTTCAAAAATGTATATTTTTCTATAAAAGTCTGTTTTTATGTATATATTTCTATAAATGTGTTTTTTTATACTTTCATAGTGTTTTGACCCCAGTTTGGAGATTAACTATTTGCCCATAGTTGGGACCCTAACAGGTGCTACCACTCCGGATCAGGGTGGACCTGGGAACAACAGCAATTAAGAGATGGTTCCATGCTGCTCACAACCTCTCAATCCGAGGTCTTGCTGCCGGATGCAGTTTACCGTCATACCCAGGACCAATCATAGTATTATATGTATGATTTGTGCTACATTAAGCAAATTTTTCGTCGCTTGATAATAAACATTTACTATAGTCGATCGCTGTGCATGTATAAATAAATAGAACATTTTAAAATGCACCGGCCTTTACCAATTCAGTGCGTGTTTCTGTTCAGTAAGCCCGACAGCTTTGCTTAGCGGCTTCGTCATAATAAATAGCTTTGTTTGATGCACGTCACAAACGTGCTGATTTAAGGGAACAAAGGAGGGGAATAAGGGGTTCAAGTTTAAACAGACTGTCAGAAATCAGAGATAAGATTAGAGCTAGAATATATGAAACGAACGCAGGAGAGGAAGACGGCGAGGGTGGAGGGAATATAAGATGAAATAAAGAAGAAAAAAGTGGAAAAAGGTAAAAAGAAAATGGTGGAAAACTACCAAAATTATTCTTCTATGTATGTGATGTGTCTCTTCAGAAGGTGAAATATCATAGCTCTCCACAACATCCTAGTCTTTCCAGATCTTAGCATTTTTTTTTCATTATTCTCCCATTCCTTGTTCTGTATTGTAGTGTATGGCTGATCACTCATATCCAAAGATGCCTGTCCACTAGGGCGGATAGCTAATCCCCGTTGTAGACCGCTGCTCAGGCACATCTGTATTTGTTCAACACTCACATACTTCACTTGTGCTTTATATTGCAATTATGCTGAGTGAACCTTAAGTACAGTTTCTGGAAGTGTGCGCGTTATCTAGCGGGAACAACAGTCTGAATAAGACCAGAACGCTCAAACCCTCAGTCACGATGATTTGTGACTTCGTGCAAGCACTAGTATCAACGGCTTCCAAAGGGTTCTGTCTAACCAATTTCACTCACATGGCTGGGGTTAAGCACTTGCCGAAGTTACAACACGTTGGAATTGCCTCCAGGCCGATAACATCAAGTGGTCAACTTCCTAACAAATTGTTGCGGCGAATTTTCGTCGCCAAGTTGTTGTGGCCTGTTTAAGTCCAGAAGTAAGACACGGAAGCAAGAAGGTATGTTCAAACAGTGTATTAGAATAACAGAACAATATACAGAGTACGAGTGTTAGCAATCAGAAGATAGAAGTGTAAGTCTCGACTGTCGCTTGACTGTCTCACAGCTGCATCCCCGGAAGTCACGCAGGTTATTTTTTATTGACAGGGGAAGAGTCTATTCTTATAAATAGGGCACTTTAACGCAAATCGACCATGGTCAGATTCGAACATCGGCTTCATATTCAGAAAATACTTTAAGAAAGAGAACGTTTTAACCACCCGGCCACGTTCAGTTAAATAGTTTCCTTATGTAGGATTATCGTTATTTCCTTTTGTCTTTGTTACCTTTAACAATGTCCTCTGAGTGTTAAGTCTTCCAAGCGTTTTCTTTTTTTTCTTTCCTATTTCTTAATATTTTATTTAAAGTTAAAATTCATTAAAAAAAAACGAAAAAGATGCAAAAAAAAAAAAACGGAATATTATAAAAGTTTCAAATTCTAAAAAATAACGAAAATAAAATGGAAACTAAAGAAAACCTAAAAGAGAGAGGGGGGAAGGTGAAATTATCAAATTAAAAAGAAAAGAAAAAAAACAAATTAAAACTTTCGAATTCGAAAAGAAAAAGAAGTTGAAATTAATAAACATGAAAGAAAAGAAGGAAAAAAAAAGAAAAAATAATGAAACAATCAAATTAGAGAAAAGAAAATTAAGTTGAAATAAATACAAAATGGAATAAAAAATGATAAAACAAATGATGAAATTAGGAAATTAGAAAAAAGAAAATTAAGTTTAAATGAATAAAAAAGTAAATAAAAATTAAAAAAGAGAAAAAAATGATGAAACTATCAAGGAAGAACAAAATTAATTTCAAATAAATAAGAAGGGCAAAAGAAAAAATAAAATTATCAAATTAGAAAAGAGAAAATTAACTTAAGATAAATAAAAAAAATGAAAGAAAGAAAAGAAAAAAGAGAAATTGATGGAACTATCAAATTAGAAAGAAGAAAATTAGGTTGAAATAACATTACAAAAAGTCGAAAAGTCATATCCGGTTACTTGTTAGCAAGAGCTTCTTATCATGCTTTTGCAGATGGAAAATGATCAAAGTAGTTTATTTTTTTTAATTGTCTCAGATTGAAGAGTTAACAGGAGTTAGTTTTTTCTTTGCGTGGTTCACTGAGCAAAACGCTAAAATACGCAAACCATCAACACTTCGGGAATGCATTATCTAGTGATCTTGACACGGTTTTTACTTGAATTTTAAATAATGACTTGAAAAATATTACTCATGTCAGAGGGGCAATCTCCTTTGCGTGCTTTCTATGGCCAAAATCACGCCTTCTTTCTATGTTTATCATTAACAAGGTAGATGCAGAAAATTATCTCGTAAATTACTGTGAAACGTTTAAGGATGTTTCTCAACAGACAAAAAACAAATACAGCGTGATAAAAGAAAGTTCCCAGAACAGAATCCGACATTCTCTCTAAGATATTCCAACCGTGTGTAAAAGCTGTGGAGATCGATAACTACAGATAAGTTCAAGAATGTTTGCATATTTGTTGACGTTTTGCCGTTGATTGGTCGTAATAAAAGCATGTCAACATGAGCAAGCAAACTATCAGCCTACAAATGAGCATGCTGCCCCAAAAAATGCGTTCAAAATTACAAATAAAAATGTTTACCAGATCTCTGAGTATCTGAGTAATAGATCTCCAAGCTTTAAGCAAACTATCGCCCGGTTCACACTCCACCCACATCTATTGAACAGGTGAAGAGGCTCATCCCTTGTTTCCTGTTTAGGATATGCTTTCCGGTTTTTCTCTTTTTCTCTTTTCCAATCTTTTCACTCTTTTATTTTATTTTATTTTATTTTATTTTTTCAATTGGAGTAGATAGACTAAACTATCGCCCGGTTCACACTCCACTCACGTCTATTGAACAGGTGAAGAGGCTCATCCCTTGTTTCCTGTTTAGGATGTGCTTTCCGGTTTTTCTCCTTTCCAATCTTTTCACTCTTACGTAGCCCCCTGCGCATCAGTGGCGTTATCGCCTTGCTTTGGGTGATATGATTAAAAAAAAAAAAATAACCTTGCCGGTGTAATTCTATAATAGTTTTACCGAATATTTTATGGATACGAAAAGTGACTGGATCGAGATGAAGTTACGTGCGTCGAATGACGGCCGTTTAGTGACGTCACTTCAGTCAACTTCTTCACGTTATCGTTCTCACATATCCACATAACACTGCTCTACTTAATTCTGTAATCATTTACCTTGAGTGGCTCCTGGGACTTGTACAAGATGATCAGTGGAGAAAAAAAATAGCCCGAAACAGAACTGAACTCTAATATCATTTGGTATGTGCAGTCAATTTTACTGTTAACATTGAACTAAATGTAAAAAGCGATTTCTTATAAATTCCACTTTCAAACATTTTTTTTTTACTCTCTCCCCTCTAGGCAAGCATTGTCATCAATAACTTCTTTTTTTTTATCATTTACGCATTGCTATGATTCCTCTTGGGAAGTATAGTGGTTTTCCGATACATTCTCCACGGTTTTGAATTCAAATAAATCCTTGTCCCAGCCATCCAAGGCTAGACTGATAAGTCTACCCTACTTTTAAACGACCAATGTAGTGAAGAACACTTCAGCCTTTTCCTAGGCGTATTCGTGCGAAATAGAACCTAATAAACAAATCCAAAATTTGAACATGGTCGCCGTGTTCTCTATTGTCCCGATGGCCGTTACACTACCTTCAATATGGAGAATGAAAATAATAGTAGACGAATGGTTAACAATTTGTGTTCCCTTCACTTCAATAGGCCCTGATAAAGGTTTAGGTAAAAAAACGGTTGCTAGGTTTAAGTCTATAAAAAGATAAATATTTCTCCTCCCCCACTCTCTCTCTCTCTTCCTTTCTCTTGCTTCCAGACGTAGTCGCACGGAGTTAAATTCTCCCCAGAAGGGCCAGAATGTTACTTTAGTTCACGGGCTATTGAACTCACACATGTACGCACATACACCCACGTGTGTATCACACATGTTTGTTTCACACGATTCTTTTGCCCAAAACGCCCATTAGGCGGTGCTATTTAAATCTATAAAAAGGCAACAAATTTCTCTGTCTCTTTCTTTCTCTTTCTCTCTCTCTCTCTCTCTCTCTCTTTCTCTTCCTTCCAGATGTAGCCTCACGTAGGTAAGCTGCCACCTCCCTGAGGCAACTATTATGTCCCTGTCATATAGGAATAATGTGTCACTGCCGACACTTGTGTTCGAACACGGATCGCCAGGGATTAAACCCAGTCGACCTCGTTCTCAAGTAATTAGTTATTCTATGTTGCTGGGATCACATGATACGTAGAATGTATATATATATGGATATAGAGTGATTAGAGTGTTTAGAGTCGGAGAAGAATAAGTGTCTGACGCACTATTGTTCAAAGACATATTTATATTTGAATATGTGATTTACTTAAGAAGTTATAAAACTAAAATCAAGTTTCATTGAACCTAATGAGGTTACAACGGGAATTAACGATGTAATTTTGTTAACCCTAGCATGCTTACAAAATGGTGACGATGTTTCGAACCTATGCAACTCACAAAATAGCATTACAAAAGTCTCCTTCTTCCACTGTCTATTGAACGCTCAAATAGACGCACATACACCCACTTCTGTAACAGACTCAGAAACAAACATCCACATTCTTAAAGCTAGTATTTGACGTATCTTTCCTTTGAATTTAATCGTGTACACATGTAATTTCTTGAGTTAATAACCTTCAGTAATTGTCGCTCATTTTAAATTCCGTGCTTTTCGTTGTCTTAATTTTACCCGGATTCACATGATTCCACCAAATATAATTTGTGGGATAAATGTTTCAAGTGCCGTTAAATGTTTACTAAAAAACGGCAACACCCCACAACAAAAGAGGTGATTCCGACAACAAATGCATTAATACACTACTTACTCGGGACGCAGCTATGGGTTAAATTGTAGAGCAGACTGATGTTTCTAGTATAGAAAAAAGGGACTACTCTGAATTCAGAATTTGAAAAATGTTAATTGAAAACTAATTGCTTATCTTTCCCAAGAACAGTCAATCCAATGCACAATTCGAAAATGGTAACGAGCAGCTTTAAGCTTCCTTGGTTTCACAGTTTCCCCTACCATGAACTGGAGCGACTATCTTCTTCAGGACGGGGGTGATTATAGCCTTCCACATCTCTCTAATCCTTGTAAATCTTAACAGCCTTCCTCATGTTACTACTCTCAAGCCCTGCTCTGAAATCCATTTGCTCAAGCCCATCAAGTATCTCATGTGTTGCTTTCCTCGATCTCTCGTCCTCTGTATCTGTCCTGTGGGTATCAGATTCTCCAAGCTCTCTTCCCTCATTACATATCCCAGAAACTTCAACTATCTGTTCATGATGTTAAGTATAAGTTTCCTTTTTGTTTCCATCCTCCCAAAAGTCTCGCTGACATGTTCGGTTCATGGTATCCTCAGCTTCTGTAGAACCATATTTCGGTTGCTTCAAGTCTTTCCTTCATCTTTAATGAGACTGTCCAGCATTCACTGTCATACTGAAGGGCAGACATCACATTGCAATCCAGTACTCTCTTCTTTGTTTCCAACGAAATCTTCCTGCCTCTGGAATGTTTCCTTGGCCATGTCAATAAGCCTTTGGATATCAGTATCGCACTTTCTATCCTCTGTTAAAATACTTCCCGATTATTTAAACTTCTGTACCTGGTTGATTGCAGTATTGCCAGGGTAGTTGGCATTTTGTGTGCCTCTTTTTACTGATGACCATACATTCAGTTTTCTTGTAGTTTATGTATAGTCCTTTCTTGTATTGAACAGGTGAAGAGACTCATCCCTTGTTTCCTGTTTAGGATGCGGTTTCCGGATTTCTCTTTTCTAATCCTCTCACTCTTATGTAGCCCCCTGCACATCAGTGGCGTTACCGCCTTGCTTGGGGTGATATGATTTTAAAAAAATTGCTGAATTAATTCATAGGGCAACTACTACGAAATTGGTGTTTTACTGTCGCACCAGAATTTTTTTTTCTTTTGTTATAATCCATCTGACAAATTTATATATCTGCCATTCGTTCGTGTCTTGACTCTTGCTGTTATATCTGGTCTGATGCTCCTGTTGTATACCTCAAAATTATTGACAAAATTCAAACAAGGGTCTGTAATGCTATAGATCCTAACCTGGCATCTCGATTTCAGTCTTTTTCTCATCGATATGACGTGAATTCCTTTTTTTACATACATTTTCATGGGAAATATTTCAATGTGCTTTCTCCCCTAGAATCTCAAATGCATGAATTTAAACGTGCTAAAATTGGTAACTAGGTCTCATCTTTTTCAGCTGAATTAGCTAAATGCAAAATTTACTCATATTTTAACATTTTTTTCTCTCACTTATCGCCTGAGGTACTGTCTTCTGTTTTCTTGCTCCCTGCAACCTTCAAAAATTTAAATGCTTGTCAATCACCATCTTCTATCATCTTGAACCCTTTTCACGTGCCTTATTTGACGAATAATATTCACTTTAATCCTTAATAAATTACTTTTATTTGATTATTAAAAAAAGTTATATTTTTCTAGTACTGAGTTGTTCCAGTGCTGAGTTGTCCCGGTGTTGATTTGTCCTAGTGCTGAGTTGTCCCGGTGCTGAGTTGTCCCGGTGTTGAGTTGTCCCGGTGTTGAGTTGTCCCGGTGCTGAGTTGTCCCAGTGTTGAGTTGTCCCGGTGCTGAGTTGTCCCGGTGTTGAGTTGTCCCAGTGCTGAGTTCCCCCGGTGCTGAGTTGTCCCGGTGTTGAGTTGTCCCGGTGTTGAGTTGTCCCAGTGCTGAGTTGTCCCAGTGTTGAGTTGTTCCGGTGCTGAGTTGTCCCAGTGTTGAGTTGTCCCAGTGCTGAGTTGCCTCGGCGTTGAGTTGTCCCGGTGTTGAGTTGTCCCTGTGCTGTATTGTCCCGGTGTTGAGTTGTCCCAGTGTTGAGTTGTCCCAGTGCTGAGTTGTCCTGGTGCTGAGTTGTCCCGGTGTTGAGTTGTCCCAGTGCTGAGTTGTCCAGGTGTTGAATTGTCCTGGCGCTCGGTCGGCGGTGCTGATTTGTCCTGCATCCTCTCTGGAACATCTACTTTAATGCAAAATGATTTACAAAAATGACCGTTCAAAACTATTTTCTTTCCCGATTTGATGAGAATATTAAATAGAAGTGATTTTTCTTTGCCTTCATCACGTTCAAATTAAGCGTAAAACGGCTGAAATTCAAGATTAGAGATTAAGGAGTACAGTCTCTTCTGATATTTTATATTCTGGAATGTCGATATATTTTCATAGAAAATAAATGAAATGACGATTTCCATTATTAAAATAATTAAAAATAAAACACTGCTTTATTTTGTATTGCATTTTTCGATTTATTTTATTAAAAATAATTAAAAAACAAGTGTATTTTATTTAATTATTTTTTATATATCAATTTGTATCATTAAAAATAACTTTCTTGTTGTGGCAAACCTTCGTCGCCAAGTTGTTGTGGCCTGTTTGGGCCAAGAAGAAAGACTCGGAAACTTGAAGGTAGGTTCAAACAGTGTATTAGAATAACAGAACATATATACAAGTAAGAGTATTAGTAATCGGCAAAATAGCAGTGTACGGCCGAACTGTATACTTACGCTGCGTCACGCCTGTCTCTAGGCTGCCTCTCGAATGCCTCACAGCTGCCACACAGTTACGCAGGTTATTATTTATTGACGGAGGAAGGGTCCATTTCTTTAGACAGGGCACCATAACATATCTTTACGGCTTACCTTATTAAAAATTATTAAAAACAATAACGGGTTCATATTTTACATAATGTCTTTTAAATGCCGTTTTAAAGAAAAATATTCACTAAGTAAAATTTTAATCCTTCATAAATTAATTTTTTTCGGTTATAAAAAGTTATATTTTTCTAGTGCAGACATGTTCCGATGTTGAGTTGCCCTGCACCCACCTGAAGCAGTTTGTATTAATCCTTGCTGGCTGAAGTCTGTGAATTCAGTTTTTGTTGTATCCCGGGAGGGGATAAACAGAGAAAGAATAGTGCAAGAAATAACTCTTAAAACGGAGGTTATATAAATAGAGATTTATTATACCTCAGTACAATAGACCAAATACAAGTACACCAACGAACAGTTAACAAGAATAACATTTAAGAAGGCAATGTCTCTGTATAGGACGTATGCGTCCGTCTTGAGAAGAAGACTTCCGTCTAGTGACGTCTAACTCTCGTCTAAGGCCGATGGCTCTCGACCTCTCGTATAATGACGAAGACTCTCGTATAGTCACGAACACTCTCGTATAATGAAGAACACTCTGTAGTTTGTTCTAGTCCCGGTCTTTTATAACCCGGACCATACCCATTCCTGGGTAAGACAGAATATTTCACCACAACAGTTTTTGAGACATTGACATCGTTGGCAGCCTTTTCTGGATACTATAGAAGAACTATAATATTGGTAATGATGTCAAAATGAACAGCTAGGTCATCTGCATAGCCAATATCTGTTAACTTTTTTGCAGGATATATGGATTTGAGAGTATTGGTAATAAAGTAAAACCTAGATGATAATATTTGTAGAGGGAAGTTCTCATTACGTCTTCGAAGTTCTTAGCAAAAAGAAAATACAAAGATGTCAGTCTGAAGAAACTCATGCTTTGATTAAACTGAAATTTTCTGCTAAACATTTAGATTAGTTAGAAAACGACTGATAACAATACAAGAAACATTACAAGTCGACTAATACCTGGGTAAACTGTTGTGGGATCGCCCCTTTGTACATAATAATGGACTCAACCGAGAGTACAGATAATCCTGTTTCAGTTGTATATTACGTTCAATATAACTTACATGTTTTTGTTATTTATTAATTTGTGTTGTTCCTCCACCGGAATCCACAACAGTAATCATCCATGACCAGTTGAAGTTTGAACTTGCAAGGCTTTGGAAGTTGAAAAAAATTACAACCATACCAGTTATCATTGGTTCACTTAGTATCGTGACAAACAGAATACAAACATGAAAAAAATTAATTGGCATTGATTAGGAACTGCTACTGAGCGGTAATATTACTTCAGACAAGAAGGAATAATTAGAAGAAAACTTTATCACATCTAAGCATGCTCTCATGAATTGTCTAGGCATACGTTAAGATTTTATTTTGCAACAAGTAGTTTAAATAAAATTAAAGATGACCTTTGTTTATTTGTCTATATATATGGCCCAGTGAATATAAACGTCGGTTTGTTCCAATGACTTGAACCAAAGAGTTGTGAGTTCAATACCAGGCTACAGCAGTGGTGAACAAATAACTTAGAGAGTTAAGTTACAAGGAGATAATTCATAACTTTGCACAAGGAAAGATTCAATAATATTAATGTAACAATTGATAGGAAGAATTGAATGTAACTCTTGTGGGATCGCCCCTTTGTACACAATAATGGACTCAACTGAGTGTACATATAATCCTGCCTATAGTGAGAACGACAGAGTTTGGTTGAGTTAGTTGGAGAGATTGTTGGAGTTGGTTGGATCTAGAATCAGTTACCCGGACATAATATTTCACTTCAACATTGTATATATTTATTTCTAGTAATAGTATTCCTAAATTGACTAACCCGTGTTCTAGTTTCTATATTACGCTCAATATAACTTACATTTTCTATCTCCATATCTGTTTTTGTTATTTATCATTTTGTGCGGTTCCTCACCCTGAATCCACAACAGTAAACGTTCAGCATGAATCGAAATTCTAAAACGAAGACGATATATTTTTACAAAACACACCCTTGGTTTGTAAAGCGCAGAAAAGTTTTCCCATGCTGAACGACATGTTTGCAAGTCTATACTCAAGTATCAAGTGCTTCTCGACAGAACCTTTACTGCCAGATCTGAGGTCAGCAAGCCGGCTGGAACAAGAATCAGAGAGTTTACCAAAAACCAAAGAGACAACATCTTAGATATGATGTTAGCGACATGCTTTTTAGAAATTACTTTCCATCAAGGCACTCGTCACGTCTTGTTTCTGGGTGGAATTCAAATGACGTCTCTGCTATGTCGATCTGTGCACAATAATCTAAACAATATTACAACTTGCACAAACATATCAAGAACATTTAAATAAATTCCATATCATAAAATAACAATTTCAATCTAAAGTGTTGCTTTGCATCCTTCCCGATGATGCCACACAGACACTAACGAGGTTTCCAGAACATCAGAAAAAAAAAAAAGAAAAACGTTTCCCCAAATGCATTTTTTCAGGCTCGACAAACATGTTTCTAATCTTAGAAGCAGAACAGAATTATTTCAAATAAACATTAATAACTCTCATACCCAAAATAATACAAAAAATGAAAAACAAAATTATTAAGTATGGTGGAGCAATGATATTGAAGGCGTTGTCACTAAGATAAAGGAAATGATTGGACTAGAAAAGAGAAAAAAGATGTTAAGAAGAAAGTGGAACAACAACGAAATCACAATAATATCAAGTGCAACCACATCAGTGTTTGATAATTTCTGTCTGAAAATTTGGAATGAGAAGTTATAATTATTTGCTCTACAGAGCGTTTCAGTCGTGATACTCCGTAACTTCTTCAGGTGTGCATCGATCTGGATCATCTACAGGAAATTCTGAATTGAACACTTTTTGTGATCGACTAAGTAGCCTTTTCTCCTTTCTCGTTATTTCCGTTTTCCACCGGTAAAAAGTAAGCTCCATTTGGATAGTATCTTCCTAAGAACCGCTTTGTGGAACAGACTCAGAAAGGAATGCTTCCTAAATCACAGCAACTTAACCTCTTCAAGTTTAAAGTCAAACGTTATATATCCTACATATCTGCCATCTGCATTACTCAGTTACTCGTTACCTTAAGTAATTATCATCATGACGGGTATAAAAATCTTTGTCTGACTCCTTAAGGGTAAAAGGAAAAATTGTATAAATGACTCTTTTTTGTAACTGGAATGCTCAAACTACACTTTTCGTTAAGTCTGTGTCCGTTAAGTCTATTTAATCTACTCGTGTCGTTAAATCTATATTCGTTAAGTCAATGTAATCTACTCATTTCGTTAAGTCTGTGTCCGTTAAGTCTATTTAATCTACTCGTGTCGTTAAGTCTATATTCGTTAAATCAATGTAATCTACTCATTTCGTTAAGTCTGTGTCCGTTAAGTCTATTTAATCTACTCGTGTCGTTAAGTCTATATTCGTTAAGTCAATGTAATCTACTCATTTCGTTAAGTCTGTGTCCGTTAAGTCTATTTAATCTACTCGTGTCGTTAAGTCTATATTCGTTAAGTCAATGTAATCTACTCATTTCGTTAAGTCTGTGTCCGTTAAGTCTATTTAATCTACTCGTGTCGTTAAGTCTATATTCGTTAAGTCAATGTAATCTACTCATTTCGTTAAGTCTGTGTCCGTTAAGTCTATTTAATCTACTCGTGTCGTTAAGTCTATATTCGTTAAGTCAATGTAATCTACTCATTTCGTTAAGTCTGTGTCCGTTAAGATAATTTAATCTACTCGTGTCGTTAAGTCTATATTCGTTAAGTCAATGTAATCTACTCATTTCGTTAAGTCTGTGTCCGTTAAGTCTATTTAATCTACTCGTGTCGTTAAGTCTATATTCGTTAAGTCAATGTAATCTACTCATTTCGTTAAGTCTGTGTCCGTTAAGATAATTTAATCTACTCGTGTCGTTAAGTCTATATTCGTTAAGTCAATGTAATCTACTCATTTCGTTAAGTCTGTGTCCGTTAAGTCTATTTAATCTACTCGTGTCGTTAAGTCTATATTCGTTAAGTCAATGTAATCTACTCATTTCGTTAAGTCTGTGTTCGTTAAGTCTGTTTAATCAATTCGTTTTGTTAAGTCTATTATTCCATAGTTTCATGATGTGAAACATTTACAGCTAAGTTCCGCCATGTCATATATATAGAGAGAGGGTGAACCAACTAGATTATTGCCGGTTTCTATGAGTAAAAAAGTAACTACCATTGGGACAATATCTTCTTAAGAACCGCTTCGTGGAACATACTCACAAGAGAATGCTTTGTAAATCACTGCATCTCAACCTTTTCAAATTTATAGTCTAAATATGAATGCGATATGGGCAGTGGAATGAGGCAGTGTCCTTTTGCACTCAGTGGAAACGGGCGAGCGATAACTGAACAATTCTAAGTAAGAATTAAGAATGTTCGTTAAGTCTATTTAATCTACTCGTTTCGTTTAGTTTATATTCGTTAGGTCTATTTAATCTTTTCGTATATTCCTTAGTTTCTCGATGTGAAACATTTATAGCTAAGATCCGCAATGTCATATATATAAGGGGCGAACCAATTAGATTCTTTACGTTTTCCAGCAGTAAAAAAATAAGCTTCATTTGGACATTGACTTCCTGAGAACCGCTTTGTGGAACATACTCTTGGGAATATGTTCCACAAAGCGGTTTTGTTAAGTCCATATCTAGATTAAATAGACAACGAATATAGACTTAACGAAACGAGTAGATTAAATAGACTTAACAGATATAGACTTAACGAAACGAGTACAATAAATAGACAACGAAGATAGACTTAACGAAACGAGAAGATTAAATAGTCTTAACAGATATAGACTTAACGAAACGAGTACAATAAATAGACAACGAATATAGACTTAACGAAACGAGAAGATTAAATAGACTTAACAGATATAGACTTAACGAAACGAGTACAATAAATAGACAACGAAGATAGACTTAACGAAACGAGTAGATTAAATAGACTTAACAGATATAGACTTAACGAAACGAGTACAATAAATAGACAACGAAGATAGACTTAACGAAACGAGTAGATTAAATAGACTTAACAGATATAGACTTAACGAAACGAGTACAATAAATAGACAACGAAGATAGACTTAATGAAACGAGTAGATTAAATAGACTTAACAGATATAGACTTAATGAAACGAGTACAATAAATAGACAACGAAGATAGACTTAACGAAACGAGTAGATTAAATAGACTTAACAGATATAGACTTAACGAAACGAGTACAATAAATAGACAACGAAGATAGACTTAACGAAACGAGTAGATTAAATAGACTTAACAGATATAGACTTAACGAAACGAGTACAATAAATAGACAACGAAGATAGACTTAACGAAACGAGTAGATTAAATAGACTTAACAGATATAGACTTAACGAAACGAGTACAATAAATAGACACCGAAGATAGACTTAACGAAGTTTTCTCTCCAAAACCTTGTCATTGCTCAAATCTTCGGTCCATGATATCCTCACTATCCTTCTGTAGAACCACATTTCTGTTTCTCTGAGTCTCTTCTTCATCCTTGATTATAATGTCCAGCATTGGCTGCCATATTGGGGGCTAGATATCACATAACAATCCAGTACTTTTTTCTTTCTTTCCAACGAAATCTTCTTGCCTCTCATTACAGTGCTTAGCTTTTGAAATGAGTCCTTGACCATGCCAATGCGCATTCGGATCTCAGTGTCGCCCTTTCCGTCCTCTGTTAGAACACCTCCGAGGTATTTAAATTTCTGCACCTGCTTGATTTTAGCATCACCGAGCTGTTGATATTTTGGGCTTCTCTTTTTGCTGATAAACCTATGTTAAGTTTCTTACTCATTTTTTTTTTTTAGTTTATGATTTTTTTTTTTTTGTAGTTTATGTTTAGCCCGGGGTGTGCGTTGTGGTGCAGTGGATATCGGTTCGGAACGAGAAATCGGAGAGCCGAGTTCGACTTCCAATTGAATTCATTGCATTTACTTACGCACAAATAACCTTGGGAAAAGTATTAATCCGTCTCTTCCCGCCAATTATGGGTTAAGCAACAGAACAGATTGGGTTCTGTAGCCTTAGCCGGCAACCAGTCTACCGCGAAAAGCAATAGCAATCTATTGCGGGATAATCTTTTGCCCAGTCAGTCAAATCTCATGATCGCCCAAGCGTGTATCACGTATAGCACTTAACTGACCGATGTTTAGTCATTTCTTTTCGCTTCCCCTTTGCTATCTTCTGTAAGAAGTCCTGTATTTTCATTCATGTGTCTCTTATCAGCACTGTGTCATCTGTGTATCTTATATTGTTTAGAGTGCGGTCGCTAATGACAAATCCTGTCAGGACTTTTAGTTATCTCAGAATTGTTTTGCTCTACAGGTTGAATAGATCCGGTGAAAAGACCCATCCTTGTCTTACGCTCTTTTCTATTTTTTTACATCTGCTGTGTATCTATTTCTGTATAGATGTTTGTATATCTGCTGAATTATTTTCCAGCTCGTATGCAGGTGGT
Organism: Ascarosepion bandense; assembly: GCA_037127315.1. Taxonomy (NCBI): domain Eukaryota; kingdom Metazoa; phylum Mollusca; class Cephalopoda; order Sepiida; family Sepiidae; genus Ascarosepion; species Ascarosepion bandense. The sequence goes on along the minus strand of JBBBDQ010028658.1, from coordinate 280,088 downwards.
TTGCTGCCAGTATAAGATCTTGATTATAACAATTATATTAAGTCAATAGCCAAATCCACTGCTAGGAAGGTTGTGTCCCTGTGTCGGGCCAGGAAGTTTTTTTTGCCTGAATCCATCTTGCACATATACAAATCAACCATCCGACCGTGCATAGAATACTGTTGTCCTATCTGGTCTGGTCAGGTGCCCCTGCAGTTCATCTCAGTGTTATCGACAGGCTCCAAAAAAGAATCTGTGATGTGACCTGGCAGCTCGAATCAAGCCACTTTCTCACCGGCGGAATGTGACTTCCCTCTGTCTCTTCTACAAATATTTTCATGATTTCGGCTCCGACAAACTTAGGTCACTGGTGCCCCCTCCACGAAAATTTACTCGTGCAACCAGACTGGTAACAAGGTCCCACTCTTTTACAGTTAATCAAATGCAGCCGACAATTCTACTCCAGTAGCTTCTTTTCTCGCACTTCTCGTCTTTGGAACTCCCTTCCGTATACTTGCTTTCCTGACAGCTACAACCTCTAGGAATTTAAATGCAATGCCAATTCCCATCTCTTATATCAGTCTTTTCTAGATCACCCCGTATATATTGTCCTTTTCCTTTATATCAACCCCTGCAACTGTCTTCACATCTGTGTTCCCATCCTTCTTTTGCCCTTTCTCTGACACTCCCTGTAACTGGTTCGTCTTTGTCTTCTTTCTCCTCCTGCCTAAACTTTTACTCTCTTATGTAGCCCCATGCGCATCAGTGGCGGTACCGCTTTGTTTGGGGTGAAACCATTAAAAAATCTGGTGAGGTGGCCAAGCATCTTTATCAAATTTTTGTAGAGCACTTTGTCGAACGCCTTTGCTTTAGTTCATGAAACACAGATACACGTTCTTCTGTATTTGTAATGCTCTTTCTGATAGCATTCTGAACATAAATATAACGTTCCTTGATTCGGTGTCTTTGATGAACCCGCCCAGTTCTTGTACTAAGAAAACGGGAAGGGAATGTGTGAGAGAAAGATAGAGAGATGGAAAAGAAATGCTAAAAGCTGTTGAAGAGAAGGTGACGAGGACATAAGGAAAGACAACGACAGGCAAAAGTACGTCAGAGTCGAGAGATCAAAAGATCAAGATCAAGGTTTGCTGCCAGTATATGTTCTTGATTATAATCCTTACACTGAGTCAATAGCTAAATCCACTACTAAGAAAGGTTGTGTCGCTGTGACGGCAAGGATGTTTTTTTCCGCCTGAATCCATCTTGCACATATACAAATCAACCATCTGACCGTGCATAGAATACTGCTGTCATATCTAGTCAAGTGCCCCCGATGTTCATCTCGGTGTTCTCGACGGGCTCCAAAGGTTAAACTTTCATCCTCGGGTTTAAATCTAGATTTTCCTTCTTCTAGACTGGCTTCCAACTATGGCTAGAGAGCTCATTTTACTCTGTTATCTAACCGTTCATGGATTGAATACTGTTGCCATATCTGGTCGGGTAGGTAGCTTCCCTCTGTCTTTTCTACAAGTATTTTCATAACTGCTCTGACGAGTTTTTTTTTCCTGGTACCCAGCCGAAATGTATTTACTCATGCTACTAGACTGCCATTAATGCCCCATACTTTAACCTACTCTTCTACTGTAACAGTTTCTCTTCTTTCACTTTCCGTTTTTGAAACCTACTTACATTTGCTTGATTCCCTGATAACTACAATCTCCCAGTGTTTAAACGAAACATTAATTGCCATCTTTTATCTACTTGATTCCAATCCATTTCTTATCTTTTCTTCGACATACCCTGTACCATTTTTTTTATTTTCTAACTGTTACCCTTCCCCCTGTGCACCAGTGGCACTTCTGCCTTGTTTGAGGTGAAATTATTATAATGTAAAATAAAAAAAAAAACAACTAGAGGACGAGAAATAGATTTATACATACATTTTTATGTATACGAGAGGGTGCTGAAAACTTACTGACCGGGGCGAGATGTCCTTTCTAAAATAAAAATTAAAAAATGCGTATAGTTTTTTGTATTTGTACCTATTGTTATAGTGTTGTATACTTTTATATATGAATCCCTAAAAATATTTTTTATTTTGTCATTTTTATCCCATTTAAATATTAGTACATTACACTAAACTTCACGAGCGTTTCTTCTCTTTGTAAAATATTCTACAGGGACAACCAAAGTAGTTATTTATCTCTTCCCCCAACTAGGAAGTGGATGCGACACAAGGTCAAAGTTTAATGTGGGGAGCCCGAACGCACGCGTACGAGCGGCCAAGGCACAAAAATTGGCCAGTACCCGCAACAGCAGGTCGCGCTGGCCCTGGTGACGAGCACCTGTTCCACCCTTCTGTTGCAGAGTTCCCCGGGTCTGGGCATCTCACAGTATATTTTTTTTCAGTTGCATACCTGTCCTCAGACAGAGACACAACTGAGCTACATTCTGTCTTCGAGGACAGAGATGCAACTGAGAGATGATTTGAGAAACCCCACCACCTAAAGTGGCAGGTAAGGGACAACCAAAGTATATAAAAGCGATTCGTTTCCTGATTTAAGCAGCCAATTAAATCAGTCAGATACTTAATTTTGGCCATTAACATAATTATGAATAATTTTTTCATCTTAATTTAATAGAGAATTTAATTATACAGAATTTGTATTCTAAATACATGTTTCTATTTTAGATTCATAGATTGTAAGTACTTATTTCATAATAAGTTTCTACTTAAACCAAGGTGGGATATTTTCATGGTACACAAATCAGAATTTTAATAACGTAATTTCGACACAGAGATCCAAAGGCAAATTAGGAAGGACGCATTCAAGAAGCTAAGTAGAGTATTAAGAGACAGGAAAATTTCGCTAGAAACGAAGAAGAGAGTACTGGATTGCTGTGGTATCAGTTCTTCAATATGGCAGTGAATGCTGAACAATATAATCAAAGATGAAGGAAAAACTTGAAGCAACTGAAATGTGGTTCTACAGAAGGATGCTGCGTATATCATGGATCGAGCATGTGAGCAATGATGAGGTTTTGGAAAGGATGGAAACGAAAAGAAAATTAAGCATCAGGAAGAGACAGCTAAAGTTCCTTGGGCATGCAATGAGGAAAGAGAACTTGGAGAACCTGATACTAACAGACCAGACAGGGAGAAGAAGAGATAGGGGAAAACAGCGGGTAATGTACTTGACTGGCCTGAGCGGGTGGATGGCAAAACGGGGGTTGCGTGGTGTAACAGGAGAAAGCGTGCTAAGGGCTGCCAGGGATAGGGTGACATGGAAAGTCATGATCGCCTACTTCCTGAAAGGACAGAGCACATAGAAGAAGAATTTACAAACAAGGGGTGAAATTATAGAAAAACGATACAAAGGCCGCTGAGATTCCCACATGATGGCTGATTACTACTAGTGATTGACAAGAGACCGGCCATCAACAAGCAAATACACTAGAATGTCTTGAAAAATCTGTTTTTTTTTTTGTTTGTTTGTTTGTTTTTTTTGGGTTTTTTTTTTTCACAGTGACAGTTTCGTGTGTTTGGTGTTTAACCCTTTCGCCTCTCGGGTCGAATACTGGTTATCACCATATTATTGTTGTCGTGCTAGCGACGACCGTTAAGTGTTATATACACAACGTTTTTTTAATGCGACTACTGCAACGATAATATTTAGTCCTTGTTTCTAACTTGTCCGCACTCTTACTTCAGCGAACGAGGCGGAATTCCAATCTCACATACGACCGTGCCCTTTCATTGTACTCATCCGACTCTGTCAATTTCTGCATTACGACGTGCTTATATAGAAAATGGGTGGTCACAAGCCAGGCCATTCACGTGTTTAACACAAGTGATCACGAGTGTTTGTTGCTACAGCCAAAAATCATGTGATCTATAAAGGCTCTTTTGCTTAATAAGCTCTATTTTGATTCTACATACAAAAATTTATTTTCGTTCATTTCCACCTTTTTCCGATGACCCAAATTAAACGGCACACAACTCAGATTACACCATTAGTAAACAAGATATATCTCGATGTTTAATCTACTCTAAAATTCTTTTTATCAAAAATTCGTATTTCGTTTACCTCCATTGTTTTCTGATGACCCAGATATAACGGCCTAACTTTGGTTTAGAGCAAATTTCGCTACCGGCAAACAATTACACTGGTTTATTTCAATGTTCAACTTAATATTGCCACACTAGAAGTAGAAATTTTGTTTAGAAAAATTCTTAATAGAAATTAAAAAGAACGAAATGAATAACATGACGTTTCGGCCGTTTCGGCCTTCTTCAGGGGTAGGAATTTTGAACCTTTTCAATGTATGTGTATGTGTTTGACTCTCTCTCGCTGTAACGGGTGTTGTGCAGTGGATATCGGATCATAACGATAAATCGGAGAGTCAAGTTTGAATTCCAGTTGAAATCATAGTATCCACTTACGTGCAAATATTCTTGGTAAAGGTATTAATCTGTCTCTTCCCTCCAACTATGGATTAAATAATAAGACAGATTAGGTTCTATAACCTTGGTTGACAACCAGTCTACATCAGAAAGTAATGACAACCTATTGCGAGAAAATATTATTTCCAGTCAGTTATGTTTCGCTCGAGACATGATTGCCCAAGCGTCTATCACGTATGGCACTCAGCTGACAGATTGAAAGCTTTATGTTTGTTTGTTTTCATTTATTATAATTCCTTAATGTCATTTTACTGTAGTTTGAACTACCTGCAGTTATGAAACTTAAAAAGAAATAACAATTGACCTAATTATTTTTAGCCTTAATCTGAAAAATCTGGAAAATGGTCTCATGGCTGTTGATAAGAATCAAGATCTGATAGAGCGAAACTGAGTTGAAATTCGTATTCAGCACAAACAAATTACTTAGTTTTAAGCGTGAGATAACATTCAATAAAATACGGGCTCTTCTGTGTTATTAAATACCTTTAAAATCAGTATTGTAATATTTGTTTTTTACCATTCAGTTAAGTGCCATACGTGATATACGCTTGGGCGATCATGTCTCTTTCGAGACATGACTGACTGGGCAGAAGATTATTCCGCAGTAGGTTGCCATTGCTTTCTGCGGTAGACTGGTTGCCAGCCAAGGCTATAGAAGCCAATCTGTCCTGTTATTTAACCCATAACTGGAAGGAATAGACGGATTAATACCTTTCCCAAGGGTATTTGCGCGTAATTCAATGAATTGAGCTGGAATTCGAACGTGGCTCTCCGATTTCTCGTTCCGAGCCGATATCCACTGCACCACAAACTCCAGTAAAATTGATGAAGACACTAATACGCAAAACATTACTAGGAAGGAAGGAAATTGAAAACAGTTTGGTAAGGATATGGGACAATAAAAGAATGACATTCAAGGAGAGAAAAGCTAAGTAAGCTAACTGGAAGAAAGTTCCATAGAGGGCAATGCCAGAAAGAAACCTTCAGCGTTGATGCTTACACTTAGCAATGTTTAATGCTGATGTCTCTCTCTCTCTCTCTCTCTCTCTCTCTCTCTCTCTCTCTCTGTATCTGTGTGTGTGAGTATGAGCGCGTCTATGTACTGTAAATTTACGCACTTGCTCACATTTCTTCATGTGTTATTTATGTTAATCTAGTTCTTGTTTAAAGAAAATGGTCCACTGGGTGGCGCAGTGTCTCCAGAGTCAACAACAAAAGGACAGATCATACCTTGTAACACGAGTAAGGTTTCTTACCACATCTAATCGCTGTCCTGATAAGGGCCCAGTCTTGTATGCATCCCTGAACGTGTGTTTAATGTCAACACTGCCTTGTGGCATTTTTTTTCTTTTTTATATTAGTTCTTTTATTTATTTTATTTTATTTTTTTGCAAGGGGGTGATAACATTCTTCTTTCAGACAGCAGCCAATACTAGCATCTGTCTAAGTACTAATCAAATGTTGATTATATATGCACAAACACAGAAAGACCACAGACTCCAGAAACAAATATCTATACAGATGTATATACACATATTATCTTCGCAACGCTCGCTTGATAAATATGAGCTCCCAAAAAAGACGTCTGTACATACACCGTGTAAACATGTGTCTTACATAGTCTTGTACGTTTATCACTCTTAAGCGGTAGGATCATTTCAGATTACATTAACACTTACACACGGATTTGGATTACATAAACTAATAGTTGTCTCAGAAATATTATTTCTCTCGATAAGATTAATTTTCATCAATAGGAACTTTCTTATTCCCTTTCTGCTTTATTCCCAGCGGTGTATATAAAAGCTAAGTTGTAATACCACACTAATAAAAAGAAGAACATATCTTATTACGAAGAAAAATATCTAGAGGGAATATTAATTAATATCCACTCATCGATAAACACACGCCAGGCGCACGTTTTCATATCACCAACATTCAAAAATCTCATACTCAAAGAATGTAATATCCAGATGCCTGTGGATGATATAAACTAACCCTTTCACTCTAACCCTGTAAATATCTTCTGACACACTCAAAAGTTATATATAATAACTGTAACAACAATAATAATATCAATGGATTTAAATCAAGACACTACCCCTTATTTTCCGAAATTTACCGACACACAACTTTTATCAGACCTTTTAGAATAATAAACTTTAAACGATATAATAATTATCACTTTGTATTATTTTATATATTTCCTGTTCCATCTCTAGTGAAAAAGGTAGATAAATCAAGTGGATTTAGTAAAGCTATGAGTGATTATTTCTCTTACCGTAAAACTATAATATAATATTAATGTGTATATATTTCCTGTTCCATGTCTAATCGAAAAGAAGGTGAATTAACTGAATTTAGTAATGTTATGGGTGTTGTGGTGCAATGGATATCGGCTCGAAACGAGAAATTAGAGAGCCGAGTTCGAATTCCAACCGAATTCATTGCATTCACTTACGCGCAAATACCCTTGGGAAAGGTATTAATCCGTCTATTCCTTCCAGTTATGGGTTAGATAACAGGACAGATTGGGTTCTATATCCTTGGTCGGCAACCAGTCTACCGCAGAAAGCAATGGCAACCTCTTTCGAGACATGATCGCCCAAGCGTGTATCACGTATGGTACTTAACTGACTGATGAGTGATTATTTCCCTTATCATAAAAACCATAATATAATTATCACTGTGTTTATTTATGTATTTCCTGTCCCGTTTCTCGTGTAAAGAGAGATATATCACCTTAAGTTATTAAATGCACGAGTTTTAATAAGTTATAAAAATAAAATATCTATCTACTTTTATACAAAATTATTTCTTAAACATATGAAGCTTTTACTTAATCAATTCATTTACTTCTAGGTTTCTTACCTTACAGTCTCATTTGTTCAAGCTTTTCATGTGAGGTACTCAGATACCTTTGTCTATTAAGCGATCGTCTTGCTTTAACTTTATCTTAAATAGTCTTTGTAGACACCGTCCTTTTCGTTCTATTGCTAATCTTTTTTCTGCCGAAAGATTTGTCAATATCACTGTTAATCAGCAATATTATTAGTCCGGATATGGAATCTCAACTTCAGTCACTTTTTCACTGGCAAAATGTAACTTTTTCTGTAACTTTTCTACAAATATTTTCATGCTCTCTTCAACACACAATTGTATTTGCTAAATGTAACGGTAATTTTATTGCAAACAGTTTCTTTTTTCGCATTACTCACTTGTATTGAGTTTGAGTTTTATTTAATGGCATTTCAACCTCTGTGGGTAATTGAATGCCAAAAATGTGCGATTTTAAGTTAATTTTTAATGATCTGTTATAATGATGAGGTTGATTTAATCAGATTTTGATAAAAACAATTATATTTTTACTTTTTTTTTGTATTTTAGAAAACTGATGATATCTCTAGTTTTGTATTAAAATGTAATGCTGGTAATAATTCTTTCTTTCAAAAATATATTATGGCAATAATTCGTTTTCCTTCAAATATCTATATTTTTCTATAAAGTCTATTTTCACATATATTTCTATAAAAGTATATTGTAATACTTTCATAGTGATTTGACCCAAGTTTGGGGGTTAACTATTTGCCCATAGCTAGAATCCTAACAGGTGCTACCACCCTGGATCAGAGTGGACCTGGGATCAACAGCAATTAAGAGGTGGTTCCATGCTCTTCACAACCTCCCAATCAGAGGCTTTGCTGTCGGATGCGGTTTATCGTCGTACCCAGGACCCGCTCGCTTGTAAAACTCTCTTCCTGCTCCATACTTTTCAACCAAATTTGATCAGTCAAAAATTTAAATGCAATGTCAATTGTTATCTATTGTTCCCTTGGTTGCTCTTCTAATGTTCTAGCTCCTTAATAGTGATTCATTTTTTTTTTTTTTTCACACTCTGAGTAACCCCTTCTGTCTTGATTTGCATGGAGTGATAGGATTAAAACTTACGTATATATATATATATATTAAACACATAAAATGTGAAAAAAATTGAGTAAAACGCAATTTATATATGATCAAGAGTAATCACATGAATCATAAATATCATTCAACGTGTAAAAATATAAAAGGAACGGATTGTCTATATCTTAATATGAAATCGTATCTACATTATTTTTAAATTTTGGACTGTTGTCCTCATCTTTATTGTCATGTTTACGACGTTTCAGCCGTTGTACGCTTTAGCCTTCTTCCTTTGCTAGAAATCCTTTATTTCGATCACAGGGTTATATAAAGATCCTACCAACTGAAGAAGGCCGAGGCGTACAACGGCCGAAACGTCGTAAATATGGCAATAAAGATGGCGACAATAATCTGAACAGTGTAAACATATAAAGGGAACGGATGAATTAATGAGTTCATTCGTGCGCCAAGATTTCCAGCCAAAAATTCAAATTCGGCAGACCTGAAGCAGACTACCACCATGTTTAATTTCGTTGTTTTTCATTTTTTTTTTTTTTTTTTACTTTTTTCAGCACAGTCCTATCGATTACCCCCTTAGCTTTACGACTGACAAAAGAATTTTGAAAAATTTCAATATTTAAAAATTTTCTGGTGGGGATCAGTTTCTCATACAACGTTTCAGTAAATCGAGCCTCCATTTTGAAACCAATCGCCGGTACAACATTACCGCCACCTATAATTTGTTTATTAACAAATTTTTTGGACTTTTTTTTTTAGTGCAATATTATCTTTTACACCTTAAAGTTTACGAATGACAGAAAAAAGTTGTAAAAATTTCAATATTTAAACAATTTTAGCGGGGGGGGGTTCTCATACAATCTTATAATGGTTGAAAATGGAGGATCGATTTACTTTAACGTTGTATGAGAAACTGACTCCTCACCACAAGTTTATTAAATATTGTAATTTTTCAAAATTTTTTTAATAAACGGAAAGTTTAAGTAACAATCAATAGAACTGCGCTGAAAAAAGTAAAAAAAATAAAATGAAAAACAACGAAATTAACATAAACAAAGCGACCCCCAACGCGAGTGGATTGAAAATGGAGGATCGATTTATTTTAACGTTGTATGAGAATTTGACCCCCCCCCCCCACACACACACAAATTTGTTTAAATAATATAATTTTTCAAAATTTTTTTTTAATAATTGGAAAGTTTAAATCGATAGGACTGCGCTGAAAAAAGCAGAAGAAAAAAACAAAAAAACAAAATTAAACGTGGTGGTAGTCTGCTTCAGGTCCGCCTTAAATTCAATTTCAATCGTTATCTACTGTCCGCCTGCACACTCGTTCTCCTTTTTTTTTTTCTTTTTTGAAGTACAATTAATTGGAATAAACTTCTCTTCCATAATTCATTTTTAATCAATATTTTCGAGAAAGTTAGATAAAAGGAAAACATGTTAATGTTATAAACGTTTCGGAATTGCTCCTTATTGTACCAATTTGTCAGATTTAATGAATATTTGATCACAATTCATATATATAATAATTTTTCTGTGGTCAATGATTTTTTTTGTGGTCAATGATTTTTCTGTGTGTAATGATTTTTCGGGAATACTTTGAAGATTAACTGTTATATCATTTGAGTCTGAACCAGAGTCGAACTACGTATTACCCATGAAATTGGAGAATATCTAAATTTTTTCAAAATTATATTACTCTGTTAAATTAAATAAATGAATTTTACATTGAGTTCTTTTGAGTTCGTCTCTATTGGAATTTACCTGATTAATATACCAAGTAGTCTACGTTATATATACATATATAGCATAGTGATGATCCATATATATATAGTGATAATATATATATATATATATATATATACAAAAATCTAGAGTGAGCCAAAACCTACCGCGGTTTTACACTACAGATCGTCAGGGCAAAGGCTTTGTGAAACCGCGGTAGGTTTTGGCTCACTCTAGATTTTTGTGTGTTTTTGCTCTACTATTGTATCTTTTCTTTCGTACTTTGTATTGAGCACTTTTTCTTGTGTTTGGTTCCGTTTGGGGTTTTTTCTTTACTGCGGAGTATTGAATGTTTTGTTCTTGTTCCGCGGGTTTCTTTTTTTTCCCCACATTTATCCGACGTCTTAGTACACCGGATTGTAACGGATTTAGGTTCTGTTTGTTAATGTTTTTTTCGGAGGTTTATTTTAGTATAAATTTACGGCCTACATACTTACAGAGTCTATATAGTTATATATATATATATATATATAGCATAGTGATGATCCACGTATACTGTCTTAATATGTATAGGAAAGAATATTAAAACGTTTTGAGTTTAAAAATATGTTTTTTGACAATATTTGTTTATTTCTACTATTATATTTTATATTTCAGACCGCCCTCGGTCCTTCATCAGAAACAATTTCTGATAAAGGACCAACGGCGGTCTGAAATATAAAATATTATAATAATTTTTAAACTCAAAACGTTTTAATATTCTTTCCTATATATATATATATATATATATATATATATATATAAAGACAAGACAAAAAATTATTATTGGCCAACTTCTTCCGGAACCTTATCAAGACATTTGCCTTGATAAAGCTCCTCAGTGTCGATGCAATGAGTAAATTGTCGCCATTTTGTATTTTTTTTTGATTTTGCGCATAGGCGTTTTTACTTTTTTTATTTTGTCGACTGCACAATATAATAAGTTCAGTTAGGCCCCTTCTGCGAAATAAATTCTTCATGACGCAATTCGTTTCGCCAGAAATTTGGAAAAGGCATTCTGTACTGCTTGGTATTACCGCCGGAAGTTCCAGTAAAAATATTTGAAGAAGTGCAGAACATTCGGAAAGAGTTGGATGGGTCTAATGGTGATTAGGAAGGTGTTTGGAGTGATTATCACCGATGACGAAGTTATAATCCATTCATTTCCCCAAAGGACCTCAGACCCAAAATGTAGACCTATATTCAAGCGCTTTGAATGGAAAGTAGTGCTGTCGTCAGTCAAAAGAGTGGCAGCTGGAACACTCAGTATCTGGCAACATAACTCTGCACCATGCCAAACAAGTAAGAGAACTAACTCCCCAGACTGCATACTGCTTGATTATTAAGTTTCAGCCGCAGTTAAGCGAAAAGAAATTCTTTTAACACCAAAGATGAACTGAAGGCAACGATTATGACAGCATTCACCAGCTTAAAGAAAGTGACCGTCAAGAAGAGTTGCAGAAGATTCCGAACTCGTCCGGAGAGAGTGGTGAGTTATACAGAGTGTCCATAAAGTTCTTGTGCACTTTAAAAAAATTATAACTTTCTTTTTATTTGAGATAGAAAAAATTTGTAAAACGGATTAAAAAGAAGTAAATCTATATTTTTTAAGGTTTTATTGGAATTTTATTTAAGTTTCCACATGTCTGCCATCATTATCAGTACAAAAGGTAATACAATTTTGTAGTTCGCGGAAAACATTTGCCAACTGATTTACAGTAATGCCTGAAATCACATTTGTTCAATAACTATACTTAAAAATAGGTACATTAAACTTTATAACACTGTTTACAGATTATTTCTATCACAAATATAAATAAAGTTATAAATTCTTTAAAGTGCACACGGACTTTATGGACACCCTGTATATAAAATCATACCACAAGGAGAGACATTCTGGTAAAAATGTCACCATTCAAAGTCACCTATTTTAGCTTGACCAAAATAGTATACGAGGAGAAACAAATTTGTCATGATTAGCTAATATTGCTTCGTATGACATGTCAACGTTTATGGGTCAATGAGATACCCAGTAAGGACAGTAATCATTATCTGTAGTAAAGTTCTCCTTGTTTTCTAGCCATTACTACAGAGCAATCTATTCTGAGTTTATTTTCGGAGAAAATACGATCTTCGTCAAAATGATTCGACAGGCGAAAAGTAAATTTTACTCTTCTCTCTCGTGCATTGCTAATCTTATCTACAGATGCTGAAAGTAGCCAAGTCATCATATGATGTGGCAGATGTTTACTTGTTTACTTACTTAAAAACGAATCTGGAATGATCGCTGTAACAGTTGTTAAAAAATAAAACTATTTGCCAGAAGCTAAAATATATCAATCGTGTAATAACTTGCAACATTCGTGATAATGAGAGACGAGTATTGAGGACACGATCGGTGGTTTCATAAGATGAATGCACCAGGCAACAACACAACACTTTACGAGAGACAAATTACACACACACACACACACACACACACACACACACACACACACACACACACACACACGTACGTGTGTAATTAACTTATGTATAAGCTCGTGTACTTTGTTTGCATAGATATGTACGTAAATTTATTATATATATATATATATATATATATATATATATATATATATATAATCATGAATTAATTGTACATTGCGACACGGAAATTTCTACGTTTTGAAACAGATTCTCTTCATCAGGCAGTAGAGTTTTTGTATTTAAAATATAAATCATTTTCACAACCAATATCCCACATTGCCTGATGAAGAGAATCTATCTGGAAACATAAAAATTTTCGTGTCGCAATGTACAATTAATTCATAATTATATGAGTATATTAAGCTCTATAATATTTATTATATTGCGCACTTTTTATAACAAAATAAATGCCGAGGTATTAAAAATAGTAATACCATGGGTCCTATTAACCTGGTTTTATGTATATATATATATATATATATATATATATATATAAACATGTTACGGAAATTAACGAATTTTAACGAAACTTGGTTATAAACAACGGACAATTTGAAATGAATTGTTTGAACATTATTTTTTATCGACACTCGTATTTATGCAGATACTCTGTTTTTTAATTAAACACTATTATATAATTATATCTACTGGCCTGATTATTTACGATAAATTGTTATTATGAAAATGTCTGCCATTCGGCAGGATTATTATCTTTATTAACATTATAACGAACATTTTATATATATATATATATATATAATGTTCGTCCCTCGAAGGCGAGGAAGACCATGACGTCTAGTAAAAGTCATGATTTGCGCTATAATTGGATTTAAGTGAGGGAGAGTTGCGCATGGTTGTCAGCCTCACTTTCTCTTTCATTTCCATCTGGGTCTGGTGGCACGACATAAGCGAGACTTACCAAAGACAGCCATGGATGCAGTGGATGACCAACAGTGATATCATTGTTTTCACTGTGAACTGAATGCACTCCCCATCGCTTAGGTAGGCATTTTTTTAATTATCCCGCAACAGGTCGCCACTACCTGCTTCGGTAGACTGGTTGCTAGCCTAGGATATAGAACCTAGTCTGTCCTGTTATTTAACCCATAACTGGAGTGAAGGGACAGATTAATCCCTTTCCGAAGTGTATTAGCGCGTAAGTGATATATATATATATATATATATATATATATATATATGCTTACATGAAGAAAGGCTAAAAGATTAATCGGATTCAAGATGGCGATTGGTGCTGCATTTAATTTTTTGTAGGTGGTAGTTATAAGAGAAGCAAGTAAACAGAAGGGTGTTCCACAGATGTTAAGTGCGAGAGAATAATTTTTAATGTAGAAGTAGCAGTTATATTTTAATTATTTCAACAGCAAAAGAGTAAGACCTAAATGCCAATCTAGTTGCACGCTTAAATTCATGTATACGGAGAACCAGGGGAAAGAGCCATGAAAATATTTAGAATAATCAGAGTCACGTCACGTCACGTGCCGTCACGTGCCGTCACGTCAAGTGACGTCATGTCTCGTGCCGATACTTCACCTGCCGACACGTCACCTGCCGACACGTCACCTGCCGACACGTCACCTGCCGTCACGTCGGTGAGAAAGTGACTGAAGTCGAGATATCTTTGTCAGGATCAGGTACATTATTTTGGATTTTATCAAGAATATCAAGATAGAGAGCACGAAGCAGACATAGCAACATTATTCAAAATGCGGACGATTTGGTAGATTTGTAAATGTGCAAGAAGGATTTTGCCTAGAAAAGATTCTAGTTTGTTTTGTTTTTGAGGCTTAACGACCTATCAATCCTAAAAGATTCTAGCATAAAACAATGACCAAATATTCCGTGCAGTGGAAGCAGCTAAAACTCCGACATAGTTGCTTTACTTCAAGTCAGTGGTAAACGTGAGGCCCCAAATATTGGGTGCCTGGAGTCTAGAAATAGCAACAGTATTCGATGCACGGGCGAATGGTAGATTTGAAAATGCGCTAGAAAAATTTTGGGGACAAAGTGACACAACATTCTTTGCAGTACATACAGCTATTGATTCGAAGTTGTGGCTCCATTTCAAGTCAGTGTTAAACGTGAGGCCAAAATCATTAGTTGCCTGGAGTCTATATATGGCAACAGTATTCAATGCACGGACGAATGGCAGATTTGTAAATACACTAGATGGATTTTGACGACAAAGTGACCCAGCATTCTTTGAAATAGATGCAGCTATTGATTCGACGTTGGCGCTCCACTTCAAGTCATTGGAAAATAGTTGGTCACCTGGAGTCTAGATATGGCAACAGTATTCAACGAACGGACGAATGGTAGATTTGTAAATGCCCCAAAAGGATTCTAATGACAATGTGCAGCCGATATTTTTTGCAATAGATGCAGCTATTAATTCGATGTTGTCGCTTTATAGTGGGTTGCTTATCTATTCTTTTTCCGTTAGTAGCGGGAGTCCGTTCTAGTGAAGGGTAATTGTATACCGTTGCAGGTTAACGGAATTTGGCCTTGTGGTAGATAGCCCGCTATAAGGCATAAAATGATTATAAAATCAATAAAAGCAATTTGAGTTGAAAATAACATTTAGATATACACATATCTAAATTTAGATATTTAGATATACACATTAATGCTTTACAATTCAAGCAATACTTGAATATAGGTCCAACGGAGGTTAAAATGTTCATGACAAATAATAATGCTGAAAAAGATAATTAGTGTTTAGGAATGTGGGAGCGGAGGTATGTGAGGAATGTCTTTGAAGTAGTCGCTCCTTAGGTCAGTAAGTACTTTTGAGACAGGAGAGAAAGAAAGAGGCAAGCATAGTAGCGGCTCGACTTAAGTCAAGGGATATTAATTACACTCTTCTCCTTGGTCTCTGCCTGGTCTGTTGGGGTCTTGTCTGTATCGACTTTTTATATCTGCTTTTGGATCAAAAGCAGCTCGTTTTGGGATTTCATACTTGTATTTGATTCTGGGCTACCCATTGGCTGGTAAATAAAATTCGCGTAGGCTTGCCAAATGGAAATTTGATATTTGATTAATTTTTATTTTTCAATCGGAACATCTGCGCGAACTCGGATGCGCAACGGCGACTTTTGTTCATTTGCTTTTTGGTCGGTATAGAGCAAGCATCCGGTCCCTCGCGTTTGCTCGGTCGGTATCACCACAGCTTCACTTCAAGTCAATGGAAAACATGAGGCCAAAACGGTTCGTCGCCTGAATATTCATTGCACGGACGAATTGCAGACTTGTAAATGAGCTAGAAAAATACTGAAGACACAGCGACCCAACATTCTTTACAATAGAAGCAGCTATTGATTCGACGTCGTCGCTCCACTTCAAGTCAGTGAAAAACATGAGGCCAAAAGGAAAAAGTCGCCTGTAGTCGATATATGGCAACAGTATTCGATGCACGGACGAACAGTAGATTTGTAAATGCCCCAAAAAGAATTCGAATGACAAAGTGTCTCTACATTTTGTGCAATAGCTACAGCTATTGATTCGATGTTGTCGCTCCACTTCAAGTCAGTGAAAAACGTGATGTCAAAACGGTTGGTCACCTGGAATCAAGATGTGTCAAAAGTATTCGATGGTAGACTTGTAAATGTGCTAGAAATATTCTGACGGCACAGTGACCCAACATTCTTTGCAATAAATGTAGCTATTGATTCAATATACTCCTTCCACTTCAAGTCAGTGGTTAATGTGAAGCCACGAAGGCCTGGAGTGTTGCTCTCATGTAAAACAGAAAAGTTTCTCTACTGTGGTTAAATGAAACATGTTTTGTTTTGGAAGCGTTAAAATTTACAAGTCATTTCTTGCCTAGTTAACAACTTATTGGGGGCCTTTTTCATGCATAATCATTCCGTTTCATTTAAAGATTATTGTGTTAATTTTTTGTTAGCTTACTCCTTAGTTGTTAAAAATTACAACTGAACATAATTAAGCGGCATCTGAAATTTCTAGGAAACATTAGACTTGGAGAATTTGACACTCCCAGGGCATAGTGAACGCAAGAGAAGTAGACGGAAGGCTCGAGTAACCTATAACCTATTCTGAGAAGTTTTTTGCAATTCTCGAAGAACAACGAGGTAAATGTTGCTTCCTGTACTACAAAGTATAGGAAGTCTTGGAAAGTCCCGCTAATGCAAGTTTTGTAGGGACATGGCAGACGGTGTAAAGCTAGTAATTGCCCACCTACGTAAAAATATAAGCAATTTTCTTCAAATCCGGCGCAAGTTAAAAAAAAATAAACAGGCACATAGTGAGAAGCAAACACAGTACAATGAGAAAGTATATCTGAGGCAGACTCACTCACTATAAAATGTATATTCTTAATGTACGTGCATGTGTATGCGTGTGTATAATCATCGTATGTATGTGTGTAAACATGTCTAAATTAATTAATCCGTGTGTGTATGTGTATATATACATTTTTGTTTGAAGGGGTACACGTGTAAAACAATTTATACCCATGTATGGTGTAGAGAAACGTATATACGTGTGAGAGATTGGGTGTCTTATGTTTTCTGTAATTTTAGATGGATGTATGTGTGTATTTTTATGTATGTTTGGATGCATATTTGTAGCAGACGTATGTGTGTATTTGAAGCGTTGTAAGTGTGTATGTGTATGTAGCGTATGTTTGTGTTTAGTCGAAATGTCAGTAGTACAGAGGCGTTCCAGTCGAGCATGTGTCTATCTTCAATGTTGTTTATATTTTGACCGCCCCGATATAACACCGCAGCAGATAATGAGAGTAAACACGAGGCGTTATCAGTTAGGATCAGGCGTAAATCCGTTGTGCGCCTCACAGTTATGTTCTCGCCGCTAGTCAGGCCACGGCCATCCATCTTTCAGCACTTGTTCTAAAACGGCTCCCGTAGGAGAAACAAGCGATCAATCAGAAAATGGCCGACAGATATAAAGGAGCAGATAATTAGTCAGTATCTTGTGATAACGCCCTCTACTGGGCAACTTGTAGACGCGTTTTTAACTCCTTTGCGCAACTTATGCCTGTCTTTCTTTTGTGATTCTTTTCTTTTTTCGATAGCCAGTTTTCTTTTTATCCTTTCTTCTATTCCAGATACACATTTGGAAAAGAAGGACTTGTTTTTACAATCTCTCTCTCACGCTCTTTGGTTTGTAGTTTGGTGAACATTAGTTTCTTTCTTTGATTCTTGCTCGTTTCCATTTGTTCTTTCTTTCTTTCTTTTTTCTTTCTTTCTTCATTTATTTTTTTTATTTATCTTTTTTTTTTAAAAGAGTGAAAAGATTGAAAAAGAGAAAGCCGGAAACCACATCCTAAACAGGGAACGAGGGATGAGCCTCTTAACCTGTTCAATAGACGTGGGTGGAGTGTGAACCGTGCGATAGATGGATCTATCTACTCCAATTGAAAAAAAAAAACAACAAAAAACAAAGTGAGCGTGTGTTGAAAGTGGCTGAGAGAGAGAGAGAGAGAGAGAGAGAGAGAGAGAGAGAGAGAGAGGGAGAGAGAGAGAGAGGGAGGGTAGAAGGAGTGGGAAGTCCAGTACCCAGATAGGGGATGGGGAATAGAAAGGCTGATTGCAAACAGTAACGGTCTACGATTTTTTTTTTTTTGAAGTTTCTACTAGCAGAAAAAATAAACCTCAATCCTATATTTCGAACGGCTTTTAGACAACCGAACAATTTAGTATATTTTATTATCTATCAATTTATTGTCTGTTTGTGTTTACATTTTAAAGAACGCAAATTTCTTTTGAGATCACCATCCCTTCTTTCCTTTCTTGTTTTTATTTTGCCTGTTTTATTCGATATCCTTAATTTTTGTTCTCTTTTTTTCTCTTTTTCTTTTTGCTTTCTTGCCTTTATCTTCACCATTTCTTTCTTTCGATCTTTTTCTTTCTTGTTTGCTTACATGCTTGCCTTATTGCTTACTTTTTCTTCTTTTTTTCGTTTATTCCTTACTTTTCTTTTTTCTTTTCTTATTTTTCTTTCTTTCTTTCTTTCTTTATTTATTTATTTACTTTTTTCATTCTTTCCTTTCCTTTTCCTATTTTTTGTCTTTTTATTTTTCATTCATTCATTCATTCATACATTCTTTCTTTCTTTCTTTTGAATGTATATTCGTCTTCTTGTTTCCTATCTTTCTTTCTTCTTTCATTTTTCATTCCTCTCCTTTTTCAATTTTTTATTTTTGTTTACTTATAATTATTTGTTTCTATATCTATCTATCTATCTATCTATCTATCTATCTATCTATCTATCTATCTATCTATCCCAGTCTGCTAATTATCTATCTATCTATCTATCTATCTATCTATCTATCTATCTATCTATCTATCTATCTATCTATCTAATGTCTGTTCATTATCTATCTATCTATCTATCTATCTATCTATCTATCTATCCCAGTCTGCTAATTATCTATCTATCTATCTATCTATCTATCTATCTATCTATCTATCTATCTATCTATCTATCTATCTATCTATTATTCCTTGGTTGTGTTTGCATGTTTAGAGAATAACACTTCTTTTCTTTCTCTTTCGCTTCCATTTTTTGCTTCTTTATTATTTTTTTTTGCCTTTTTTATTACTAATTTCTTTTCTTTTCTTTATTTTCATTTTTACCTTCTTTTTTTACTTTTCCTTTTTCTTTGTCTTTTTTTTCTTTCGTTTTATACATTCTTACATATTTTCTTTCTTTCTTCTTTGGTTTTTGGCCTTCCTTTTCTTTTTTCTAATTTTATTTTTGTTTGTTCTCTACTTTTTCCTGATTATTTGTTTGCTTTTTTTTTTATCTTTTTGTTTACTTTTTTCTTTTCCTTTTATTTTTCACCGACATTCATTAATCTGTGTATTTCGTTTCATTTTCTTCTATTAATTCTGATTAATTCTTTATCAGTTTCTTTTTATAAACATTTCTCTTCAGTTTTATTTCCTTTATTTTCTGATATTTTCTTTTAGTTACAACGGCATCTTTTTTTACTTATATCATTTACCCATTTTTTTTTTTTTTAATCATATCACCCCGAGCAAGGCGATAATGCCACTGATGCGCAGGGGGCTACGTAAGAGTAAAAAGATTCGAAAAGAGAAAGCCGGAAACCACATCCTAAACAGGGAACAAGGGATGGGCCTCTTCACCTGTTCAAAAGACGTGGGAGGAGTGTGAACCGGGCGATAGTTTAGTCTATCTACTCCAATTGGAAAAAAATAAAGAAAAGAGTGAAATTATTGGAAAAGAGAAAACCGGAAACCGCATCCTAAACAGGAAACAAGGGATGAGCCTCTTCACCTGTTCAAAAGACGTGGGAGGAGTGTGAACCGGGCGATAGTTTAGTCTATCTAATCCAATTGTCTTTCTTTTTGCCAAGCGATCACATTTTTTTCTTTTAATTTTTTCTTTCAAAGGCATTTTCCTTCCCTTCTATTTTTGTATGTATTTTACTCTAAAAACTTTGTGTCTGTTTCAAGTTGACGTATTTATTTTTAGTTTAGCTTTATTAAAGATCACCTTCCGTTTGAATTTTCTCTTTCAATTTTTACCACCTTTTTTCTGTCTTTAATGGAGATTCTTTTTCGTTGAGTTTCTTTATGCCTTCTTTTTCTAAGCATCTTATATAAATTCTCTTATTTTGTTTCTGCTTCTTGCATTTTCCTCCCTGTCATCTCTCATTACTTCGTTATTCTATTGCTATCCTACTCTTTCTCTCTGTTTCCCCTTTTTTATTTTGGCCTCTGCTCCGTTCTCGCATTTTACCGTTCCTTACGCTGTTTTGTCGGAAGCTCCATTTTTGTTTGTTCTGTTTTCAAATATTCAGCTTTTTTTCGCCATCTCCTGCCAATCTTAGAACCTAATTCATCCCTGTTTTCTCTGAGTCGCCGATTCTTTGTAGATATCAGCGCTGAACAATGTGACACAGGTTTTTTTTTCCACTGGGCATCAATGCGATGTCTTCTCTCGCTAAATGTTGGACACATGAAAAGATAACTCATTCATCATGTCCGCACTGTTTACATTCAATTCGCTCGTAGTCAACAACTGCATTTTCAGAGTCTAAACGACAAACAATTGACAAAGAAATGCTTTAGGTTAGCCAGATAGTTCTAACTCACTTTGGAAGCAGAAAGAAAACGACAAAACTTAATTGAGCAAAAACAAAATTTATTCTTCAAAATTTTTAAAGACTTGCTTTTAAAGGTTGATGGTTTGCTGGAACGTGGTTCATTATCAAGAGTAACATGCCTGAAGTTGAAACGTCAGTCCCACCTTGATACATTCGACCGATTGACTGTGTCTTCTATTTCAGTATCGCAAATTTCCTTCATTGCGGCTCTTGTCGAATGTTCTCGCTTGTAACAATAGCGAATCAAAACTCACTCACATATGTGCGAGCATGGTCACATATGTGCGAGCATGGTCACATATGTGCGAGCATGGTCACATATTTGTGTGCATTTTCAGGCAAGTAGTAGTCAAATTATATAAATGAACAGCAAGCCAGAAAGGTTAGGTTAGCCAGAAAGTTATGACTCACTTTGGAAGTGGAAAGAAACGACAAATTTTTATAAAGCAAGATTTTTTTTAAATAATCGTGTGGCCACAAGCAAGGTATTTTACTGACACTGTTGTGCTGGGGGGTTACATAAGAGGAATGTTATGTGAAAGAGTGACAGGTCACAGGGGGTGTCAGGAAGAAAGTATGAGAAGGAAGAGAATACGGATGAGGGTGGGGTGGACGGAAAAAAGCATGAAAGAGAGGATGTAAGTTAGTGAGACAGGAGATGATTATTGACTTTACATTTGAATTCATGAAGATTGTAGCTGTCGGGAAAGTAAGTATGCGGAAGGGATTTTATTAAGAACTAAATTTGTCAGCAAGGGTCGCAGACTCAACACGGAGTCATACGTTGTGCCTTGAGGAGGTATTGCTGTCATGGGTCAAGAGGATATCTACTGGAAGACCGTTTCTCTGGTAACACGACTCTGCACCATGCCGCCAAAGCAGTAGAACACAGTCATGACTGTCAGACAATTTCTACGACTACATCAACCCTTTAATCTAACCCCCTAACTCTCCAGACTGCAACCCTCTTGATTATGTGTAAGGTGCAGTTTAGCGAGAGACCAACAAAATTTCTAAAATCAGCAAGAATTATGGCAGCATTCAGCAACTTAAACAAGACGACAGACCAGAAGATCTGCAGGAGATTCCGAAGTCGTCTGGAGGCCGTGGTTGTAGCCAATGGCGATTTTATTAGATAAATTTACTCTTTAGTATTACAAGATAATTTTGTGTAATTTGGGTAAATATATCTGTTGAAATGAGATGTCAGTGTAATTTTCATTTTGGCCTCATTTAGGCGACAATTTACACATCGCACCCTATATTTCGTGGCTGAAGCCAATGGCGATTTTATTGAATAAATCTAGTCTTTAATATTTGAAGATAATTTTGTGTAATTTAGGTAAATATATCTGTTGAAATAAGGTGTCAGTGTAATTTTTATTTTGCCGACAATTTACCCATCGCACCCTGTACTTAAATGTAATACGATTTCTGCTCGGTTGTACTTCTTGTTTTTGTTTGTTAACGAACTACCAAGGGGTATTCTAGGATTAATCGTTAACATCTATGTAGATGATACCAATGTTTACGGACGCACTTCCAAAAAGGTAAAATGACCGGACAACTACAGTCGCTATCTTTTCTGACTTATCTCTGACAGTTGAATTGGGAAGTAGCTGACTTGCTATTTATAATAACAAAAATTAAATAAATAAATAAAGAGCTAGTACTGCTTAATCGCCACTATTTAGATCACGTTTTTGTTAAGTTACGATGAAGATCTATTCGAATTCACGTTTACTACGGACTTATAGTATATACGCGCGTGCTCGTGTGTTTGTGTGTGTGTGAAATAAATATTTTGTAGATATATTAATAGAGAGTCATCTATTTATTTTAAATAGGAAGCGTTTGGTGGTAGAATGTTTTTGAATAGGCTATTTTCTTGAAACTCTAAAAATAGACCAGCGCGAACGTCGCTGAGTGGTGATCCCATCGGTAAACCAAATTTTTATCTAAAGCAGTGGTCACCGAAAGTAAAAAAAAATTAGTTTATCGATGGAAAAAATTCTTTTTAGCCGACGTGTTTCATCCTCAGTGGGACATAATCAAAACAGTTTTGTTTTTATTCATATTGTTCTTTCACAGATATACCCTCACTGAAATTTTTACACACACACACGCACAGACAAACACACACACACACACACATATATATAGAGAGAGATAGATATAGATATAGATATATATATACACTTTTATAAGTGCATAATTATTTCATGTATATAAATGAATTGAAGGTTTTTGTGTATAAATGAATTTGCTTTATATATTTGTGTACAAGTGTGTATGTACTAGTTTATGTATATCTCTGTGTTTGTGGATGTGGGTATGTTTATAAGCTATGTGCCCTGTATGTATGCATATATTTGTGTATGTGTGTATGTATATGTATATTCGGATATATGTATGCATATATGTGGATACGTATATATGTGCATGTGGGTGGGTGTGTAGGTATCTTGACTTTGTGGTGACACGTCCTGTCCAATCGCCACACTTAACCGATAAACCGTTCACCTCTCGCGCATTTACCTTTTAAGGCCTTAACATGTCATGCCGCTTGGATTCCCCACCTTTTCATTTTAATGTTCTGATTAATTTAAACCCAATGTATTTTGTGTCCTGAATAGATGGGTACAAAAAACTTACGCGTCGAAATAAATTATAGTTTATAACCACTTTAGATGATGCGTTGATGTTTTTCTTTATGTATATCATATTTCTCTGGATAATACCCACTGAGATCTATATATGGATCTATCTCCTTAATACTTTATAAATTCTACTCCAATAGCTTCTTTTCTCGCGCTTCCCGCCTGTGGAACTCCCTTCCACAAGTCTGCTTTCCCGACAGTTACAATCTCCAGGTGTTTAAATGTAGGGTCAATAGACACCTCCTATCACACTAACTCCCAACTATTCTCACAACACTCTCATCTACCCAACCCTCATTCTCGGTATCCTCACCCGCCTATCACCCACCCTCTGTTATTTCCTATATTTAACCAGCCTTTCTCCACTCTACGTAGCCCCCTGCACAGTAGTGGCAGTGACATGCCTTGCTCGGGGTGAAACGCTTATAAAAAAAAAAAAAAAAAATAGATCTTTTTAGATTATCCTCTTCGTTTACGAATTTGACATCATTACCTGATGTCAGTATATATATATATATATATATATATATATATATATATATATTATACTGCCGACCATAAGTTTGGGACCACGTAGATTTATTCTCTAAGAGAAAGAAATAACAACTTTTATGTCTTAGAAGAATAAATATAGATATATTTCATTGTTGCTCACAATTGTACAATAATTAAAACCAAAATTAACATAGAGTAATTTCAAATTTAATTAAATTTGATTTTCTTTTCATCAAAGAAACCACCACGAGCCTTTATTACTGCAGAGCAAATCCTTGGCATTCTTGGTAATAACTTATAAAAATAAATTAGTGAAAGCATTTAAACAACATTTGAACAGGAAGTTCATTTCGAACTGTACGATCAATTTCATCCCTTATTCTCCTTCTTTAATAGTGGTTTCTTAACTGCTACACAGCCTTTAGGCCCAGCAGAATGAAGTCATCTCTTAACAGTAGTAACAAATACTGGCTGTTGCCGAGAAGAATTCATTTCAATTGTTAATTCTGGAGCGTTTTTTTTTCTATTCCTCATGCCAGATATGACCAAGTGCCTATCCTCTACAATAGGTGTTACTCTGAGCCTACCAGATCCTTTTCTCTCAATATTTAACTCAGTTTCACAAAGTCGTTGAAGGTAATAATGCCCGCCATTTTTTGATAGGCTTAATTTTTTAGCGATAACACGTTCAGAATATCCTTCTTTTGAAAGAATTTCAACCTGAGCTTCTTTTTTCAATGCTAATCTGCCTCTTTCTTGTCATTTATACCGTAGTAATATGGCTTACAAAAATAAACAATACTGTAATTATAATATCTAAATAAATCTGAATTTTCAGCAAAAACTTGATCACAATAAGAGGAGTCAAGTAGCAAACTGAGTAAATGTTTACTTTAAAGTTGAAAAGAATACTTTTTTTACTTGACCTCTGCATAAGAATAACAAAATATGCAAACTCGGCGAATTTGATTCTGCTAAAAATTTGGGTGGTTCCAAACTTATGGTCAGTAGTATATATATATATATATATATATATATATATATATATGGATGTTTCATTGAATAATATAGACATATTATGTTAATTTATTTTATAATTTATGTTTATTATTTTTATAATAATAATATATTGTTCTCTAATTAGCTTCTCGATGTTGATTTGAAATTCGTCAAGGAGGCACCGTAGTTTTGGGGAACTAAGTAATTTCGATCTCCTCTCAGATCATCTTCTCGATGTCTGTATATTAAAAGCAAGCAACCAACACTGAACAAAATTTAATACGAGGGTAAATTTAAGCAACTTTTAATGCCATTTTGAAATTTTACCATTTTTGATTACCTCTTTACATTAAGATGCTTGTTTGAAAAAAACACTATAGCTACAACTGATAAAGTTAAAATATTAAAATAATAATAACGGTTCTCCTTCAATCGTGTTTACAAAAATCACCATTGCATCAATCACAGTTACATTAAGTTTATCTTAGCAATTCACTGTTAAGGATAATCTCGGAGAGATCGAAAGTACTTGGGTAAGAAAAAACTCCGGTGCCTTCCCGGATAAATTTTATCTTAACATCAAGAAGTTAGAAACAATTATTAGAAAAAGAAAAAATATATCTGTACTATTTCATGTCGCATGCTTAATTGAAGATACGATGCCAAAATATGCATACAGAAAGAGAGAGAGAGAGAGAGAGAGAGAGACATACACACACACATATATATATATATATATATATATATATATATAATATTAGTAATAATAGTGTAAGTCAAAATAAACATAACACTATTAACTATTGCAACCAAATGCATAATAATTACAAACGTGATGAAACAACTCCCAAAACATAATACGTAGAAATGTTAAAACAATAAATAACATTAATCAAATAATTTAATAATAAATCCACGAAATATATTGGCTTTACTACAACCACGCTTTCCCGTAGACTTACCTGCCACTTTTATGATTATAGTTCAATTAAACAACATTTCTTAGAAATATATCGTCATGTAGGTAACATTAGATTTTAGTTGATAACACAATAATGCTCTCACATACACACAGTAAAAAGAACCTTTAGATATTAGAGGCCATCTACATTAAATCAAAGCAACTCACACTTAATAAAATCACATTTCAATCTCGTCACAGCACTTTACATTACATTTAGACATATAGTTCAGTTAATATTTTGATCTTTCACGTGGTGTGACGTCATAGAACCGCATTACAAAATTACGAACTGCGTCTGCTATTCGGTAACTGTTATCGTCGCATATCAATGTTTTATGTCAACACAAGATAATATCATCTTTGAGGGTGGATTTCTTTGTGTTTACATCCCTGTAATCTCTATGAAAATGGCTTATGTGAGCCAAAAGCTTAGAAACAACATAATAAAAATATCCAAATATTGGACAATTTTTGTCTTTATTTTTACCTGAAATTAAAGCCGAAATACTATGTTTAGAAAGGCTTATGATTAAGCCTAATAGACATTCATTGTCTGTTATATTTAACAATATATATTTAGAAAAAATTAATATTGATAAAAAAATCCTGAAAACTTGATCAACTCTATCTAGGGAGTATATGACATCTTCATAAGAATCAGATTAAACAACAACAAAAAATCCACATTGTTACCATCTTCTGTTTTCTATCTCGATAAAGTTCAAAATCGTTTACGCGAGCGAAGGGGAAATGACTCATTGTCCATTTTAAAAAGCTTTTTAACCGGGGCAGTGTTGCAAGCCTGTCACTGTTCCGTCACTATTTCCAGTTCAACTGTTCAGATGATCTCCATTCTTTAATCCACAAGTTCAGACCATTGCAAACGCCATTCTACCTCCACGGTGTCGAATCCTCCTCATTTTCCCTGTGTTCGAAATATAAAACGGAAATTTAACATTGACAAACATGGTAGTTTGTGGCATAGACCCCAGCGTAGGTACAACTAATCATGACCTCTTGAGGTCAAGGTTTTAATCTGGATCACTTGAAATAATTGTTTTAATGTTGAAAAATCTTGAAGGCAAGTACTTAATCTTGAACTCCTTCAAGGTTTTAAATGTACCTCTTGAAGCCAAGGCTTTAATCTTGACCTCTTGAAGTCAATACTCAGTAGTTATCTATGGTTGTCCTTGTAATTTTTAATTCCTACTATCTACTCATATTTCATAATGAAGTCATCGTTCTCATTTAAAATGTAACCCTTTGATTTGAGTCGCTCCCAAACTATGTATTTGATAAAATATTATAAAACGATCAGTTCCTATATTTTTAGCGTGCTATTTAGCAGTCTCCATTCTCTTTAGTTATACATTTTTTTTTATGTGCAGTTAAGGACAATTAGCGCAGAAAGTCAAATACTTTTTTGGGGGGGGGTCAAATTCACGCAAAAGAACGAAGTATGTGCTGACTTTTGTGGCGCATTTTCCACTTCACATGTAAGTATTAATTTATTTGTTTTTCTCTTTTGCTTTCATGGAAGAATTGAAATATCTTTTAATACTTTGATTGTCGCATAAATTCAGACATTACTTTTTCTGAAACTAACTGAGACTCTGCAAACGCGTGTGTGACTCTAAGATGTTCCATACTATCAAAAGAGGAAAAGAAGCAAAAAATAGCCACAAGAGGTGCTATTCGGGCTTAAATCTCAACTTAATAATCACATTCTCTCATTTCAACCACCCTACTAATCCGGAGCCTTAAAGCTACTATTCATAACAGCTAAAAAGAGACTTACCTAAATCCCGTCCCGGTAGGTAAAACCCTAACTGCGTAAAGAGGGTTAAGTCCAAAGGATTTGACTCCTCACCGGTAAGGATCGATAAGGGCAGCAGGCGTCATCTTACCGTCATCCAGCAACTGTTAGTATAAACAACTTAAAGATGTAAAATGAAGAGACCTTGCCGCCAATCAAGCACTGCGCTTAAATTCATAGAACACTTATTAATATTAGAAAAGGCGATAACAGCTACCTGATTTAGTAAACCTGTTTTTCTGACAAAAACTATTTTAAGAGGAATATTTTTACGAATTTCAACCAAAAGCAATACTGGCTGCTAGGTTAATATCTGCCAAAACTTTTCTTGTAGGAAAACGACTCATTAGCAGGATGATCTGTGTTCCTCTTGAACCCTGCAACGATGGGATGTAACTGGCACTGCTCAATACTATCTTCTGGGGTGGAACTGTACCATAGTGGGAAAGATCATCATGTTACTATGAAAGAATTTGAAAGAATTTATAGAAAAAGCACATAAAAAACTACATTATGGCGTTGGCAAAGTGACGTAAGTCGATACGATAAGGTCAGGACTTGCGATTCTTTGGATATTACCAAAAGTATTGCCTTCTCCACGCTTTAAAATTCAGAACTTTCTTTATCTAAGTCTGGTTGTCATCCAAGACTAGAGCAGTGTTTATGAAAAAGAAGAGACGAGTTCATGCCTTAGAGGCATTTAAGTAAAAGTGAATGCAAAAGACTAACCGAGAATCTGAACTCGGCCTGTCGATTCCTCTTTCATCACCAACGCCTGTTAACTTTCCGCCAATCCTTTAGAGTGCGCCGTACCTGCAATAAAACAGGTTCTTCAAAACCCTGGAAAATATCTGCGTTTGATTTACGATTACTTGTAAGTCGGTTGTACTTGGGGATGCCAGACTTGCAAACACACAGGCACACACACACATACACACACAAACACATACACACAGATACATATATATATATATATATATATATATATATATATATATATATATATTCAGGCACATGCGTATATGAGAATAGACATTTACATAAAATACACGCAGAAGCTTGTGCACACAGACTACTTGCTCGATTTAGAGCACGTACATTTTTCTTGGGATGTGCGTTGTGGTGCACTGGATATCGGCTCGGAACGAGAAATCGGGGAGCCGAGTTCGAATTCCAGTCGAATTCATTGCATTCGCTTACGCGCAAATACCCTTGGGAAAGGTATTAATCCGTCTATTCCTTCCAGTTATGGGTTAAATAACAGGACAGATTGGGTTCTATACCCTTGGTCGGCAACCAGTCTACCGCAGAAAGCAATGGTAACCTACTGAGGGATAATCTTCTGCCCAGTTCGAGACATGATCACCCAAGCGTGTATCACGTATGGCACTTAACGGACTGACTGACATTTTTCTTTTCTTCTCCATATACAAGTATCCACAGCTCTGCTGCTATATACATTTATTAGGATGCCTGGAAAATAACGTCTGATTCTAGAACAAATATTTGAACTGTGTTCTTGTATTTTATGACAATACCTACGCAAAAAATATTTTAAGCATTTGTAATAATTAAAGTGTCCTCTTTGTTAATTTTACATCAATCACTTTCAGAATATAATTCAAAACACGCATCTCAATCGCAGAAGCCCACATTTTAATAATAGAAAAAGAGATATGTTTGATTTGCGTGAGTCTAAGCTTGGTCTCTACTTCTCAAACAGCTTCCAATATCAAGTGAGCATTGAATGAAGGAACCGCGTATCATTGGACATTACGGCGCTGGTTTCTGAAGTTCCGCAGTGTGGATATGAGTCTTGAAGATCAAGGCTGTAAATGATGTCCATCTGCGATTGTCAATCAACTTCAGAAAAGACTAGTTAAACGAGGCCTACATCATAATGTCAGAGAAATGTCTCAGATAATGGGTGTAAGCATTTTAACAAAAGATTTGCCAAGGTTTGTATGAATAGAATATGCTTACTTTGCAGGACACTAGTTTGTAGAACGGGTTTCATTGACGTATTTTTATAAAGAAGATTTTGTTAAGAGTCAAATTTTGCTGGTAATTTTTTATTTCAAAAATTTGTTGCTGGTATTTTTAAGATAAAAATCTATATTTTCCCTTTCATTCAACCCCAATTTTATCTTCTTTTGTCAGAAAACGATATTTCATGTTCCATTTGTAGAAAATAATGTGACTCCGAATTTGTTCTGAAAAGTTTTATGAGGAATCATTAATGACAACGAATATTGTTTTGGTTTATTTTGTTTTAAGGCATATCAACCTTCGTGGGTTATTATGATAAATGCCGAAAAGATTGTACAAATTGAAGAAACTTGATAAATAGTTTCCACAGGAAGACAGGGAAAGACTAGATTTGCGAAACTAGAAAGATTGATTTCTTGATCAAGTAGTGACCAGCGATGAGAAATGGATAGTTTATAGCAATCGTAAACGATCAATTCAAAGGCTTGGTTATCACGAAGCGCGTGAACATTTTTTACAAAATCTAAATTGTGCCTATAAAAAACTATGGTAACTGTCCGGTTTTCAGACATTCTAGTAAACCGGTATCTTGTGCGGAAACGGATAAATAAAATATTTGTTTCGTTTTCAAGCGAATAAAGCGAGTTGTATTCATAGCGATTTCAGGGCAATAACAGTACATCCTAATTTACATTAAAAGTGATCGGGTCGAAGGACAACTTTCCTTTTACCCGCACGAACAGGTTAATTTTATCACCACCCAGACATCTGTCTATTAAAATGTTTTCGTCTAAAAGCAAAAAAATTGCTCCAGAGTATAGGCATCTTCCCTTATGACATGAATATAATACACACATACACACACACTTGTATCAAAAATACTTTTTACAAATTTTTGGAGCAGTGTTCCGCACACTAAACCAAAGACAAAAGTCTAGAAAAACATTTGTTTACAAATCTTTCGTCTTTGAATTATTAATTTTAAATTTTAATGTACATGATGTTAAAAATACAACCCAAGAAAAAAAATTTAAAAATTGTATTATAAACTTTGGGACGTTCCTCAAGTTAAAACGAGGGTAAAAGTACATATAAACATATGTGCACAAATCCTTTTCTTTATGTCATTAATTTTAAAGTCTACGACCAAATCTGTTAAATGTACAATTCAAGATAAAATGTAAAAATACTTTTAAAACATTGGGGACCGGCTTCTGACACCAAAACAAGTTAAAATGTCCATATAAGCATGTGTCCATATAAACATATATCCAAATGGCCATAGTTGTATCTTAACACAGCAACTCATCACAAATGTTCAAATGTCTTCACTTTACGTCAACACCTTCATGCGCCCGTCGGATCATTGACTGGTTGACATATTCAAACACTCCTACACGGTGTCGAATTGTTTCTCAGGAGCCCTTGACACGTTGATGAGCCGTCTTCGCATTATTAATGTCTTGATAAAATTAATATTAATAGAATCTAGTTTTCGGGATTTTACCTATATACACTACCTTTTATGGATTTAATATATATATATATATATATATATATATATATATGTTGATACATTGAAGTGTTCATTTCTGATGAAAAGGATAAAAATGGCTTTATGTATGAAGACGATTTATATATTATTAAATCATTGCAAAAGTTCTAGCATACTCACAAACAATTTGTTAGTCAAGTCACTAGTTTCCATTTTTAATACAATGGAAAGTAGCTATTTGACTAATAAATTGTAAAGTTGTCTGTCATCGTTCTACAAACGTGTTGATGTCATTTCCGTCGAAAATAGAAAATATTTGGGCGGGAGCTACTGAGTCCTCACTTTTCCGTCTCGAAAGCGTCTCTGGATGATGAATTTTTTTTTTCGCTCTCCAGTCGCTCTCTGTGTGATAAATTTGTTTTTGCTCTATCGCTAATTTCATAGAAATTGCTTCGACGACCTACATTCCTTGGTTCCATCAAGTCTAGGACCCGCCATTCCACTTATAAAAAGACAACCTCTGTACTCGATCAATAAGTTCAGCTTCATTCCGAGAACCACAGCCCTGTTGAAGAGAGTCCTAAGAAAATGTTTTCCCGGTCACTACAATCTTAACCTGTTCAAGTCTAGAGTTAATCATAATCTTACCCCTCTATTCATATAAACTAACGTGACTTTCTACCTTTAGTGATCCGAAGGCCTTGTACAGAGTGAGCATTACTGTTAAAAAGACTTCTTCACTGCTCTCTGGAACAGACTCCCAAGATGATGTTTTTCCGATCACTACAATCTTAATCTGTTAAACATCATCTTCCTCCCTCTATTCATATAAACTAACCCTTAACATAACCCTCTACCTTTAGTGATCCTCAGGCCTTGTACAAAGTGAACCTTACTGGTAAAAAATGTCTTCTTTACGGCTCTGTGGAACAGACTCCCAAAAGGATGTTTTCCCGATCATTACAATCTTAACCTGTTCAAGTCTAGAGTTAACCATTATCTTTCCCTTATATTCGTATAAACTGTGCTTAAAGTAACCCTCAGTCTCGAATAAGCCCCCGAACCTTGTAACTGGCGAACTTTTTGGAAGAATGATGAGATAGTTTTCCTCTAATTGTACATTCAAAGATTTAAATCTTTCTGTAGACACCGGAACAAATAAAACTCCGGACGAGCAAAGTCATGAGAATAAAATGAGTGTGCGAGAATTTCTTCATTTCAAATCTTTAAGATTCTGCAAAGTGCATTTTGTAACATGCGGTCTTGTCCTGGTGAAAAATGATAACATTTCGATTTGCCGAAATCGGTTGTTTTTCTTGAAGTCCCTTCAAACGGCAAAATGCAATTGAAGTATAGTCTCTTCTGTAGAAATCTTCGGTTTATTCTCCACAATGGCACGGAGAGCGTCTTCATCGACGTCTAAAAGTCTTGGTTGATAGTTTACGTAAAAAATCACCCTGACGGAATCTGCCAAACCCCTTTTTGACCATGTGAAGAGCACAATCCAAATAAACCCACTGAATATCTTTTAGTCACTGTTCCGACGCTTACCCCTTTCCAAAATTCGCAGAGCATAATATAGCAAAATTGCCACTTTTCGTCCTTCATATTTAAGGCATTCTTTTGTGGATCAACATTCGACAAAGTTTAACTCGCAACTCGCAACTTGACTATGCAAGATTTCGGTCTAGCACAGGCCAGAAATCATCATATTATTTAAGGCATTCGTTTGTGTACAAAACGTCAACATTCGACAAAGTCTGACTCGCAAGTATGCAAGGTTTCAGTATAGCACACGCCAGAAATCACCCCCAAAACAACCACCAGTGTCAAGTTGCAGTCATGTTACTTTAACAATGAAAATAGGACAACAATTTCTGCAGTGATCTGATATCACAAGTATTACATTCAGTAGCCCTAAATTTTTAATTACTTTTAAGAATTGCTTTACATTATACACACAAATATTTATTATCAATACTTTACTACTTTTATCTCTTTGTGTCTGTTCATCGCTCACCACAACTTCCTATCCCTTGCAGTTCTTAAAAACTTTTGTCTTTTAATTGGAGTAGATAGATCTATCTATCACCCGGTTCACACTCCACCCACGTCTATTGAACAGGTTAAGAGGTTCATCCCTTTTTTCCTGTTCAGGATGTGGTTTCCGGCTTTCTCTTTTCCAATCTTTTCACTATTACGTAGCCCCATGCACATCAGTGGCGTTACCGCCTTGCTCAGGGTGATACGATTACAAAAATACTCTGCTCCATCATCCATTCACTCAATCTCGCCAGGTAAGTTGTGCTTTGCTTTCATCTGTCTCTCTCACTTACCTTCAAACTGCCCCGTGAATATCAGATTTTCTAAGTCTTCTTTCCTCGCTATGTGTGCAAGAAAACTCAACTGTTTCTTTTTTACTGTAAATTTGTGTAAAAGTGTCTGTAGCAGCCACAGATCTATTTCCTTTCGCGAATCAGTGCCCCCGACGGGAGATTCGGTCACTCACTAACCAATCAACTGACAGAGCGCATTAATTCCTTCTTCCTCTCTAGAACTATTTTCCTAGTCCATTTTGGTAGAACGGACAAAAGGCAGAGAGCCATGAGCCAGCGGGAGAAACAGACGTCTCCCTCACATCGCTGCCACTGATTCCCCTTGGAACCCTTTCGCTGAAGAAGACGCTGCCGCTAGCTTCGCACACTCTTCCTACAAACCAAGTACCAGCCTACCGACCAGCGAACCAAATGGACACTTATACACTATCACTCTTGTACGCCTACTAAGAGAATAAACCATTATTTGTTGTTGTTTTTAAAAGGAAGTTTCGTAATTCATTTGTGTTGCCTAAAAATATAGTGTTGGAGAAATTAATCATTTCCCATAAATCTATATGTCCTTTTTTGCCATTTTCCGTAAAACTTGGTTGTTTATTATTTGTTCGGTTCGATGTATCCTCAGCATCTTTCTGTAGAACTATATTTCTTCAAGTATCAGTTCAGTACTCTTTTCTTTGTTTTTAACGGTATTTTGTCTGTTTCGTAATATTTTGCTTAGCTTTTGTAAGGCAGCTTTTGTAAGGCAACTTTTATAAGGCAACTTTTGTAAGGCAACTTTCGCTATCCCATTGAGCCTTCGGGTTTCCGTGTCGCACTTTCCGTTCTCTGTTATTAAGCTTCCTAGATATTTAACTTGTTGCACCTGATTTGGTTCGTTATCTCTAATCTGTAATTTGCATGTTGGACTGTTCATTTTGCTAACAGTCGTGCATTCAGTCTTCTTGCAATTGATTATCGCTTTCCTTCCTTACGTTCTTGTAATTGCCTTTCTGTACTTGTTATAACACTGTGTCATCTGCATGTTGTCAATTATGAATCCTGATAGGACTTCGAATTCTCTCATAATGGTTAAAACTAATAGTAAAACCGAAAGTATCAATGCAGGATATAAGATATACACTATTTCACCTAAAACTGATATTACATAACAATTCAGTACTCTTTTCTTTGTTTCCAATGAAATGTTCCTCTTGCTTAGCTTTTCGAAGGCACCTTTCGCTACCCTAATGCGCGTTTATATTTTGTTGTCGCACTTTTCAGATTTCTTTGCTTGGTTATTTTTTTATGTTTCTTGAATCTCTAATCTACATGTAGGACTGTTTCTTTTCATAATAACTATGCATTCTGTCGTTTTACAATTGATGTTTAGTTTTTTCTTCCTGTATTCCTTCACTAATATATGTAGGAATTCTTGTAGTTGCCTTTTCTGTGCATGCTTTCAGCACTGTGTCATTTGCATGTATTATATTGTAGCCGCCAATAACAAATCAAGGTAGGATCTCTAATCCTCTCAGAATCGCCAGGCTGTGAGAAAATACACCCTTGTCTTACACCCCTTTCTATTGTTGCATATTTGCTGAAATCATCACGCTTATCAGATATCTAACTTGTTGCACCTGTTTGAATTTGTTATCTCTAATATGTTGTGGTGATACCGAGCAAGTGAGGGACCGGATGTTTTCCCCCAGCGGTTTAGATAGCAAATGACCAAAACTGGTTTTTGCGCATCTGGGCTTCACGCAGAAGTTCCGGTGGAAAACCAAAAATAACGCTGTGAGAAAATACACCCTTGTCTTACACCCCTTTCTATTGTTGCATATTTGCTGAAATCTTTACGCTTATCAAGTATCAAACTTGTTGCACCTGTTTGAGTTTGTTATCTCTAATATGTTGTGGTGATACCGAGCAAGCGAGGGACTGGATGTTTGCCCCCAGCGGTTTAGATAGCAAATGACCAAAACTGGTCTTTGCGCATCTGGGCTTCACGCAGAAGTTTCGGTGGAAAACCAAAAATAAATAAATATCAAATTCCATTTATGGACTCTTTTCGCGAGCCGACGTGAATTTTGTTTATCGTCTAACGGGAAGCCCAGAATTAAATCCGGGTGTGAAGTCCCAAATAACTTGTTCGAAGCCACGAAAACGAAATAAAAGAACGATACAAGAAGACAATCAACATTAGAGAAAATACGAGCATAATTAACACGTACCTTGACAAAGGTCAAGCGATCGTAGTATGGTTGCCTCTACTTTCTCTCTCAGCTTCTTCTTCTCTGTTCATTGAGCCACTTAATAACTGGTCGGTACCCGAAGGACCGAGCAGAGACTTCAAAGACACTCCTAACAAATGAACGCACACACATACATACGCACAAACTCTTTTCGGCAATTACTGCTATCGACACTTTTAACGACCTTTGTACCAACCAAAACACATTACTTTTATTTGTAAAAAGCCTTAATTGAAATATATATATATATATATATATATATATATATATATATATATATATATGTTTCGATGAATAATATAGACAAATTTTGTCTATTTTGTGCAGGATCCTTTTGTATAGTCTGATAAACTTGATGGTGCTATCGTTAAAAGACGACAAGAAATCACAGTAATTGTTGAGTTTTTTATCAGGTCTGAGCTTTCGGCTTATATAAGGCATTATCAAAAAATGAACATTAACATATAGTGAACATAGAACATTTAAGTTATTAACAAAGTGGAATTAAACAAAGATAATTAAATCAAAAAGACAAGTCCATTTTTACCGTGGCGGATGGCCGCAGACAGTGACAAAATGGTGGTGGTGTGGTTCTTGATCCGATTACAGGCATTGGAGTATGTTAGTAGAGATATCAAAATTTATCGTATTCAAGCCAAGTATAAGCTGTTTGATGTAAATAGCTTCCAGGATTTTG
The DNA here is from genome assembly GCA_037127315.1 of Ascarosepion bandense. Lineage (NCBI taxonomy): Eukaryota > Metazoa > Mollusca > Cephalopoda > Sepiida > Sepiidae > Ascarosepion > Ascarosepion bandense. Next base: position 243,668 of record JBBBDQ010028658.1, on the reverse strand, counting down.
AGTTTTTGTTAAATTATTTTCTTGTCTTAGTATACATGTATTTTCAACGAGCGTTTTTCTGAGAAGTGTGCGTTGATAACCGTGTTGTTTTAAATGTCGGAATATGTTTGAATTGTCATTTAAGTGTAACGTAAGACGCCACGTCAAAAATGGACTTGTCTTTTTGATTTGATTATGAACAAAGTGGAATTAAACAAAGCTAATTAAATAAAAAAAGACAAGTCCATTTTTACCGTGGCGTCTTACGTTACACTTAAATGACAATTCAAACATATTCCGACAAGCAGTTCTTTGATTATGCAAACGCTTCTGCATAATCTATAAGACATAAGTATTTCTCTTTCTGATATCATTTTGAGCATAGCGTTTCTCATTCTAGTATCTGCTCTTTTCTTAATTCAGGTACGATTCTACTGCGCGCTCATTCATCAACATACGGGTCCTTTTGATCGTAACGCACGGGTGGTTTTTACTTTGTAAGACCGCCAAATAAACAACCTCCATTACAAAGTAAGCTTTGACGAGATTCGGTCTCATATTCGATATTTTTGGGAAGCTTTTTCAATTTAGCTATGGGTTAGATTAGGTGTTCACAAACTACGGCCCGCCAAAAGAAATTCATACTGCCCGCCAAATGTTAGTAAATTTGACAGAGAAATTATTTTTCTTTTTTAAATAAGAGTTATTTAGTTTTCAAACAAATCTGTTTCATTTGAAGTTACCACTTTAAAATATTAATTAGTAAAAATTGTTCGTTTTTATTTGTTTAAACGGAGTTACTTTGCTTTTCAACTGAATATGTTTTTCTACTTTATAATATTAATTATTAAAAATAATTGCTGTTTTTCTTAAAACAAGGTTATTTTGTCTTTCAAATGTATTTCATATAAAGCTCCTACATAAAAATACTTATGAATAAAAATTGTTTTTCTTTAAAGTTTAAACTGAGTTACATTGCCTTTCAAATAAATGCGTTTTATATGAATCTTTTAGTTCTTTAAAATATTAATTAACAAATTAATTAACAAAATTAATTAACAAAAAGTGAATTGCATTTCTTTCTTCAAAAGCTATATATTTCGTCTTTTTCAATATTAATTGTTTTTGTTAATAAACTATCAGTCAGTTAAGTGCCATACGTGATACACGTTTGGCGATCATGTCTCGAAAGGGACGTGAGTGACTAGGTAGAAGATAATCCCTCAGTAGGTTGCAATTGCTTTCTGCGGTAGACGAGTTGCCAGTCAAGGTTATAGAGCCCAATCTGTCCTGTTATTTAACCCATGACTGGAGGAGAAGAGACGGATTAGTACCTTTCCCGAGAGTACTTGCGAGTAAGGGAATGCAAAGAATTCAACTGGAATTCGAACTTGGTTCTCGTTCCAAGCCGATATCCACTGCACCACAACGCACATCCTAATATACTATGCGGCTCTATAAAATGGTGTATTTTGAATGTGGCCCTTGCACTGAAAGCATTTCCCCACTCTTGGTTAGATGGATACACAGGGATATCTCACTGAAGTTTCTATTTATTTCTGATCGATGCTGTTTGTTTAATGTCTGTAGAATTTAAAAGCGATCTGAGAGTTCTGGTGAAAAGAAAAAAAAAGAAAAAAAAGATGGATATCGGGTATTGCTGATAATGAAAATACTTTATGTAAAAAATGCAGGCAACTTAGACAAAAACAGTTATTGTTTGTAAAACATTTGTTTAACATCAAGTACTGCTGAGGGTTGATATTTTCATTTTTCTTTAAATTCTTTTGGTGTTTTTATTTTTTATTTTTTGTCTTTTTCTCTGCAGACAAGAATGCCTGTTTTCGTCAGCCGGACAGTCAAGCAGTGTTACTGACCGCGTTACCCTACGTAGCAGTCAGTAACTTACTGACAAGGCTCTAATTTGACTAATATAAACATGGACTTTTAGTGCTTTGATTGCGGAACCGACACGACGATAAATAAAAAAAATGTGTTGGTTGCTTTCCGACATTTGCCAGATCTCTCGTCTGATGCTATCAGAATGGCGGGAAAAGCTGCCAAATCCGCCGGCCTTCAAATTAAGATCGCTTATTGTGTGTGTCTTTTCAACGGCGTCGAATTCTATCCACTCAGTGTTAAACAATCTCATTGTCGTACTTTTCCTTGTTTTCGGTCTCAGGTTAGTTGACAGATTTATCGCTAACACTATGTGATATATGAAGAGAGAGAAGTTTTCGAAACTGGTTAACATTATATGCTGAGAAGCTCGGTTTCATTTTACCGAGTCGGGTCATTCGCTCCATCTGGGAGATTTAAACAGACGGTTGGTATACAGGGCAGATTATGGTTAATTATCGCACGAAAGTAACGAATCTATTTGTCCCAAATACCTCGATGCTATGCGTAAAATTTAAAGCCGCATTTCTGGTTAATTGGGACAGGAAAGGAAAAGAAGTATTTGTCCCAAATATGCGGATTCACTCGTAAAATATAAAGTCACATACGGTTGGTATACTGTGAAGATTTTGATTAATAAGAGTAAGAATAGAAGAGAGCTATTTGACTCAATTACACGGGTGTCCCTTGGTAAATATAAAGCCATATGCTCTGACAAGATTTTGTTTAAATAGGTCACGAAAGGAATAGAAATATTTGGACCAAATACACGGATGCTCCTCGTTAAAAATAAAGCTACTGGTTAATTGGGGCAAGAAAGAAATATACCTATTTGGACCAAATCACGGATGTCTATTATCAAATATATAGCCTCTTATGGTTTGTCTACTGAGAAGATTCTGGTTAATTGGGACACGAAATAAATAGAACTATTCGAACCCAATACGCGGATGTCTCTCGTTAAATATAAAGCCACTTATGATTTATCTACTGAGAAGTTTCTGTTTAAATGGGACACGAAAGGAATAGAAATGTTTGAAATCCCTTGTTAGATATAGAACTACATACGATTATTATACAGAGTAGATTCTGTTTAATTTGTGTACGAAAAGAATTAAGCTATTTGTCCCAAATACCAGAATTGCTCTTATTAAATCTAGCTTGTCAAAAATTTAAAAAAAATCAAATTAAAATATAAATTAAAATGTAAACAATTTAAATTAAAACATTTTCCGTATTACTAAAAAATATTAGGTTATTACATAAATTTGTTCGTTTCTTATAGCTTATTTTAATACTCATTATTTATTAATAGTTCTGATGAATGATTCAATAATGTATTCTCCTTCATTGCTTACGATCTCCTGCCGACATTTTCACTAGGTTTTGACTCTAAGCCAAGTTTTAAGCTCGACATTGTTAATGAACGAAACACCCCTCAAGTTGTTAGAAACGTCCGAAAAAGGTAGAAGTTTGGAGATACTAAACCAGGATAATATTTTGAAATACTTTCCAACCGAGCTCTTTCTTTGTCCCCCCTCCACCACTAGCAGCTTGATGTCGTGCAGCAGTTGAAGAACAATGGATTTCTTTTTCTTTCGGTCAATACGTTTGGCATTTATGTGCCGCGTTTCTGGACCTTAACCACTTAGTGAAAATGACCAGCGACAATAACATGACAGTTGCCATCTTCTGAACCAATTCTCTTGTAGTTAGGTGCGTGCAATTGGTTCTCATCAAACAGAAGGCGGAGAGTCCGTGAGTGCCAACTTACTTTCTTTGAAATTTGTGCAATACTACCGGGAACGATGTCATCTCCGTGCACAGCACAAATGTCTCGAGCAGCTTTGGAAGCTTTGTGACCTTGATTAAAAGCAAAGTGATGTTGGACTGGCTCATTCTTGTCTAATTGACATCCCATCTCAAAACGATGTCTAATCTGAAATAAAATAATGCATATATATATATATATATATATATATATATATATATATATATATATATATATATAAACACCTAATGAGCCAGACGGATCTACCTAGGTTTCACCTAAACGAATCGTCAGGGAAAGCTGGCTAACGAGGAAACGAAAAAAGGATATATAAGAAAGAAATTAAGACAACCCACGTGGCCATGATAGGAGACACCTTTCATGGTCACGAGGGTTGTCTTAATTTGACGATCCGTTTAGGTGAAACCTTGGTAGGTCCGTCTGGCTCATTAGGTATTTATTTATTTATTTTGCTCTACCTCTGTATTGAGCGCTTTTGTTAGTTGATTACTCGTATCGGGTTTTTTTTCTTTGGGTTTCGTGCTGATCTCAGTCCGAACTTTTTTGACTGACATTCATGTACTAAGATCTTTCTCTTTTTATAACCATTTTTTCCTTCTTTCGATAGTTTTCGAGGAAGGTTTTTCGACACGAGTATAATTTTTACAATCTCATATATATATTTTAAGGAAGGATTCCACTGTCCACATGCATGGGCTGGGTGTTTATGTCAGCGAACACCTCCCCATAGCTAGGGTGACTTCACTCGAATCTACTGACCACCAATACATATGTCTCCGCCTGTCTCTCCTCAGTTCAGTTAGCTACCTATTCTTTCTTTACCGTTCTCCCTCCTCTCCTGACTGCTCCCTACTAGATAGCATTGCTGACGACATAGATAAGGCTATTTCCTATCACCCATTCGCCCACATATTTGTATTTGGAGACCTCAAAGCCCATCACTCTGAGTGGCTTGAAAACGCCGTTACTGATCCGGCGGGCATTCACGCCATGAACTTTGCTATTTCCCAATCCCTTACGCAAGTGGTGGACTTCCCCACTCGCTTCCCAAGCACTCTCTCGGGTCATTCCTCACTGCTAGATATATGTTTCACCTCTGCGCCTGATGCCTGTCAAGTCTCGCAGCTTAGCCCTCTCGGCAACTCCGACCACGCTGTAGTCTCTCTCAGTATTTCTTTCCAATCTCAATCCCCCCAGGAGCCCCCGACTTATAGAACCTCCTACCTCTACCAAAAAGCTGACTGGGATGCCTTTCGCGATTTCCTCTGCGACGTCCCTTGGGGAAAAGTGTTTGACCTATCAGTTGATGACTGTGCCTCTGAGGTCTCGTCATGGGTGAAAGCTGGCATTAATGCCTTCATACCCACCAGGAAGTATTGCTTAAAACCTCATTCCTCTCCGTGGTTTTCTCCAGCCTGCTCAGCCGCCATTGCCCACAGGAACCATTACTTCCGTCTATTCCGGAGACAGCCAACTGATCACAATAGGCGCCTGTTCACATCTGCTCGCAATGAGTGCAAGAGAACCTTAAATGACGCCAAACAGTTGTTTGCTGAGAGAATGTGACAGCACATAGCTGATCGCAAGTTCGGCTCCAAGGACTATTGGAGGATTTGTAAACGAGTGCTCAACAATAGGAAATCCTCAATACCTCCTTTAATCCATGGATTTGAGGTTCTCACGTCATCTGCGGATAAAGCTGGGTGCTTTGCCCACAGATTCTCATCCAACTCCACATTCGACTCGTCCGGAATACACCCACCCGACTTCCCTATTAGAACTGAGGCCAAACTGCACGACATATATATTACCCCGACAGTAGTATCCAGAGTAATTTCAAAACTCGACCCCCATAAGGCATGTGGAGACGATGGAATCCAGGTGATAGTCCTTAAGAGGTGTGCACCTGAACTTTCCCCTGTCCTCTCTAAACTATTTAACTACTGCCTTTCTGCTTCCTGCTTTCCTGCATGCTGGAAATTCTCTTCAGTCGTTCCTGTATTTAAGAATTGTGGTGAACCCTCGGACCCATCCGACTATCGCCCTATCAGTCTTCTACCGATATTCGGGCAAGTATTCGAGGCTATAATCAATGCTGAAATAGTTCATCATCTCACCGCCCACAAACTGTTCTCCGACAGGCAATATGGATTCCGCTTTGACAGGTCCACGGGCGACCTGCTAACAACCGTAACGGAATACATGCTACAGGCCCTTGATGAGTCTGACGAGGCACGCGCGTTTGCTCTGGACATCTCCAAGGCCTTCGACAGGCACTCTGGCCTCCTATGCAAACTACGCGGTTATGGTATTACCGGTCGCCTGCTTGACCTAATCCAATCTTTCTTAAATAACCGCAAAATGAAGGTCGTTCTGAATGGGCGTGCCTCTTCGTCCTACAGCACGAATGCTGGTGTCCCACAGGGCTCTATCCTGGGCCCGACGCTCTTCCTTATTTTCATCAACGACCTCCCAGATGAGATCAAGTCCCAAGTAGGCATCTACGCACATGACATTACAATATACTCCCGCTCCAGTAAGAAACCTGTCGTGGCGGACAGACATAATCTCGCTGCTGACCTTGAGAGGGATCTACACTCTGTGGTGAACTGGGGCAAGAAGTGGCTTGTCAACTTCCATTCATCTAAGACCAAGCTGTTGTCTGTCAACCATTACAGGCAACCTCTTCTGCCTCCCATAAGCATGGACCAAGTGATTCTCCCTGAGAGTAATACACTACGCCTACTCGGACTAAAAAAAAAAAGCAACCTAATAAGTGTAGCATAGAAATATTTATAAGCAAGGGTTTACTGAGCGTGGGATATTATGAAACACAAAACATAATTATTTTCATTTATGGACTAGTGGATAAAAGTATTGGTTGTGAGTTCAATATCTGGCGACAGTAAAAACTTAGAAAATTGAGTTAAATGGAGATAAAACATCCGGAAATGGGATACCTCATGGAACGAGAAAATCAATCCCAATGATCGAAATAAAGGGTTCGTTTCAAAACTCCAATTACCTAAAGAAGGTCGGAATATACAACGGCCAAAACACCGTGAATATGGCAATAAAGATGAGATCGACAGTTAGAACAATGTAAATAGTGAAAGTGATTACAATATCATCTCAGAAATATAAACAAATAGAGTGAGTAAGCGGATGATAGAGTGGGTAGGAAAGTGAGTAAGTGAGAGAATGTTGAGTAAATGAGAGAGGAAGTAAGAGAGTGTGAGTAAGTGAGAGAGTAAGATAGAGGGAATAAGTAAGCATGGGAAGAAGAGAGTATGAGTAAGTGAGAGATAGAGTAAGTGTGAGAGTAAGAGAGAGTGAGTGAGTAAGTATGTATGATCAATAATGACTCGAAAGCTAGAAGCCGGAAGAGAGTTTCACAAGCGAGAAGTGCGAGAGAAAAAACTATTGGCAAAAAACTTACGGTCCTATCTAGCCATTTCAACTGTAAAATGATAAGACCTAGCTGCCAATCTAGTACTGCGCTTAAATTCATAAAATATAGAGTAGTATAGGAGCCAATTCATCAAAACAATTACCATGAAAATATTTGTAGAAAAATCAGAGGGAAGCTATGTTACACTGGTGCGAAAACGATTTCAACGGAGCTGCCAGATCAGGATATTTTAGATTCGTCTTTGTATTTTATCAAAAATCTCACAGCAGAAACGCTAGAACATATGTGGCAGAAATATTCAATATATGGACGAATGGTAAATATGTAAGATAGATTCTGACAAGAAAAAATGTTTTGCTCGATACAATAAACCAACTTTCTTAGTAGCAGACCTAGCAGTTGGTTCAATATAATCTTTCCTGTTGATAACAGCAGAAATTTATAGATTTACTCACCTGAAAGTTAGCATCAGGTATATGCCATAGAAACAGAGATAGCGTATTGGCTTGCTTGTACCGCCTTACCTGTGAGAAAGAGGTTGTGGAGGGGAAAATATGTTTTTTCCGAGATTTGTTAACTCTATCAAGGGGGAAAAGTGAGTTTTTGAGCTCCTATATAACAACGTTTCAACCGTTGTACGGTTCGAGCTTCTTCAGGTAATTAGAATTTCGAAATGCATCCCTTATTTCGATCACTGGGAAGAATTGTTATGTGTTATGTCTTAGTTATCGCCCTTTAATTAGTGGATGCATGATCTAGTGGATAAAAGTGTTGAGGAGATCCAGCGACATGAAGAGGGTTTTGAGTTCAATACCTGGCTAAAGCAGTGGTGAAAAAAAAAAAGAGTTGAGGAAAAAGAATATAACTAAGAAGTGTTATAGTTTTAATAAGAGTCATGCTTAGCACATAACAAGTGTAGTCTTTTACAAAATAATTCTCAATACGGATGTTCCGGCGGTTCAAATTGTGAACACTTCCGGGTTAGCCGTTGTTGAGCACCTCATAAGCAGCAGGAATTGTGTGAATGGCTTCAGTGTGGACCAGTTCACTGTTTTGTCTGGTTCACACTCCGCATTTCATCTACAGGCACTGGAGTCAATATACACAAAAACCAGGACCCCGTCTCTTTGTAGACAAAAAGAATGTATCCTTGGACTCCATATTATCACCATTTGATGCCTATCTGCGTCCTTCCCAATATTTTTTCTCCCCCTTACTATCTGTCATAATTCATTTTCATCTTTTACATTTTAAATGTGAATATTGAATTAAAACAAGTCCCAGTAATACCCTGATGAAGTACGGGATTGAAACCGGTCGGTTGTTTTGTATTTCTTATTTTTATTCCATCTTTTGTTAACACCTACAAATGCCTGTATGTATGAAGCTTACTTTGTTAATTTCAATTGTAAAATAATAAGTATATGTGTTAAGTCATATACTTGCTTATTCCTCGTCAGCAAGTCAGCGTGCGTATTTTCATTTATTTACCGTCAAGTCGTACTTAAATTTATTTAATAATGCTGCTATAGTGTTTTACGCATGTTTATCGTATTTTAAAGACGCATTATAGTTTAAATATAATACGCAAGTGTTTGTTTATATACACGGATTGATATAAATGTGTATCGAAAATAAATACTGAATTTCCTATTAAAAATGCTGTAAAAACAGACAAACAGCCTTAGCTAAAGAACCCCATGTCGAATTTTAATGACATTTGGCACTGCACTCAGCATGCGTTTAAGGTATGATATGATACTAAATTAGTTGGGTTATTATGTATCGTTTAAGCTGTATCTCGGGAACGCACATACACTCATACAATATTAGAGCTATAGTATTATATAGATATATCTGTAAATGTATGTTTTTCTTTCTGTAATCCTATATTTTTTCCTCTCCTCGATGGTGGTTGCGCATGCGCGTGTATATGTGAGCGCGGTATCCGTTTTCTACTAATGATTAATACAGCTTCTTTTTTTTTCTTTTTTTTTTTGCATCGGGAAAGACATAAGAGTTCCACCATCTTTAATTCCAGTTTCATTTTGCCTTCTCGCATAACTGTGGCCATACGTATACAGACCTGGGAATAAAATATTTGAAGATCTATTGGCGGCTAAAAGAATGCGAATCGTATCTACAACGTAAGCGGTGCTGTAAAAGGAGACAAAGATCAGCGGCCATCAACAACTAACGTTTACCAACGAACAATATTAAATGTAGACGAGACGCGCCTACACACGTACGATTTCCTCTTGCCAAACATATTTTGCTCTTTAATCTCAATTTATTTTTCTTTTTGTTTGTTTTATCGGGATATCTTTTCTTTTCTTCTTTCAACACAAACAGTTTTTTTTTCTTCTTGGGTTTGATATTTTTTTACCATATTTTGTTGGATTATATTTATTTATTTTTTTGTCCCTACGCTCCGATCATTTTATCACAACGTTTTTTTCTCCATTTACTCTACGATCGTTTAGGTATAAAACCGAATAAAAAGAAGCAGCCTCCTCCAAATATAGTTGAACAGACATTTTGGATTATGGCGGTTCGTCTTTCAAACTGTGGTATGCTTACTCCTTATTTCCGAGATAATGCAGTTTATTTAGAGCGTGGACTGCCGGAGGTCAGTTACGAAATCTGACTTCAAATAACAAATTTATAAAAGTTAACTTAGCCTCTAAAAATTTCCGCAGTCTTAGGATTTCCTTGTGGTACAATGAATATCGGCTCGGAACAAGAAATCGGAGAGCCGAGTTCGAATTTCAGTTGCAATCACTTACTTGCGAATCCCTATGGAATGGTATTAATCTATCTATTCTCTCTCCAGCTATAGGTTAAATAGCAGGGAAGATTGAGTTCTAAAGCCTTTGGCAACCAGTCTACCGCAGAAAATCTTCTGCCTTTTCAGTCATGGATCCCCAAACGTGTATCACATTAACTGACTGACCCACAAACAAGGGGCTTCGAAAGTTTTTTCCCTCGACAACGCTATTATTATAATTACTTTCACTCTTCGGCAATGTTTATTATTTTAAAAAGTGACGATTAGAATTGTAACAAAAATCAAACATATGATGAAACTGGATTTATGAACTATTTTTGTTAAGAAAATATTAATATTCGCGACAAAAATGTTCAACATTATTTATTACATTTCCACATTTCTTGTGGTGCAGGGTTTTGCGTTGTGGTGCAGTGGATATCGACTCGGAACTACAAATCGGGGAGCCGAGTTCGAATTCCAATTAAATTCCTTGCATTCACTTACGCACAAATACCATTGGGAAAGGTATTAATCCGTCTCTACCTTCCAGTTATGGGTTAAATAACAGGACAGTTTGGGTTCTATAGCCTTGGTCGGCAAACAGTCTACCACAGAAAGCAATGGCAATCTACTGCGGGATAATCTTCTGCCCAGTCACTCATGTCTCTTTTGAGACATGATCGCTTAAAGCGTATGACACTTAACTGATTGACATTTCATAGATGGGGTATTTACACTATTTACATTATTCAGACTGTTGTTCTCGTTTTTAGTGGCATATTCACGTTGTTTCAGCCGTGATTGAAATTTTGAACCGAACCCTTTTTTCAATCACTGAGTCATGATACTTCTGTTTGTTTTATTTATCTCCATTTAACTGAACTCTTTGAGGTTTTGACTCATGACTCAGTTGATAAAAGCGTTGGTTAGATCCAGTGTCTTGACCCAAGAAGTTGTGAGTTCAATACCTAGCAACAACAGTGGCGAATAAAACTGTAATGGAGTTTAAGGAAGGACATCTAAAACATCCAGAAGTGAGATTAACGTAAGATGAAGAAAATTATTTATTATTTTGTTTTCCATCTCCCACCAAAAAAAAAACAAACTCATATTTACAACATTCTAGAAATGCAATTGTATTAAAACTAATGCAATGCAGCAATTTTCATTTACTATTTTATAAGAAAATAAATAGGAAAACAGTATTTTTATTCATAATTTTTTAAAAATTTATTGAATCATTCAAATATGCGAACCAACTATAAACATCTACCTCCAATTAGCATGGGACAGGCTTGCCTCCCAGAGAGTAAAATACTACGCCTCCTTGGCCTTACACTTTCGGCGGACCTCAAATGGAATGACTATATCGAATCCATTGCCAAATCTGCCGCTATGAAAGTCGGCTCTCTCTGCAGGGCCCGGAAGTTTTTCCCACCTGAATCTATTCTGCACATATACAAATCTACCATCTGCCAGTGTATTGAATATTGTTGCCATATCTGGTCGGGTGCCCCTGTTGCTCTCCTTGGGCTTCTTGACAAAATACAAAGGAGGATCTGTAACGTGGTTGATACTGACTTGACAGACCGGCTGCAACCACTCTCTCACCGGCGTGATGTGGCTTTCCTGTGCCTCTTCTAGAAGTACTTTCATGGCTTCTGCTCCGATGAACTTAGAGCACTGGTGCCGCCTAAGCACGAATTTACAAGCGATACTAGATTAGCAACTAGGTCCCACCCTTTTACAGTTAAACAGATAAGATGTAACCGTAAATTCTACTACAACAGCTTCTTTTCTCGCGCTCCCGGCCCGTGGAACTCCCTTCCACAAGTCTGCTTTCTCGACAGGTGTTTAAATGTAGGGTCAATAGACACCTCCTATCATACTAACTCCCAATTATTCTCAGAACACTCTCATCTACCCAACCCTCATTCTCGGTAACCTTACCCGCTTATCACCCACCCTCTTACATTTCTTATATTTAATCATCCTTTCTCTACTCTATGTAGCACCCTGCGCAGTAGTGGCAGTGACATGCCTTGCTCGGGATAAAACGCTTATCAAAAAAAATCCTTACAATTCGTCATTTTATAGAGTTCCAATCAATTGGCAAAATTACATATGTTTTTTTGCCAACTGTTCCAATAAATAATATATTAATAGTAAATAGTCTTTATTATATTATGAGTGGGCCCGTGCCATCAAAAATGATGGCAAATTATTTATATGCCGTCTAAAATGACGACAAGATATATATTGATGTACCTACTATTGAGTATCTTAGATTAAGACATAAGTAAAAAAAAAAAATTAAAAACCCTAAGCATGATAGGAAGAAAATTTAATCTCCCTGCATTTTAATATTAAAATTTTATTTTATAATTTTATTTTTAAAATATTAATTTTAATTTTTTTAAAACTCCATATAGTCTTTTTTATATAAATTTTCCTCTTGATATTAAAAAGCAGTAACTTAACTTTATAATATTTAACTTCCATGAACATCGAGTGAACTGAAATTCAAATCTATTAAACGGTAAGTTTGCAATATGCAACATACATAACACAGTCGTGACATCGATATTCATTAATATATATATATATATATATACATATATAAAATTTGTGTATTTAGGCAGCAATTTTCTTTTTAAAATATCAGATTAAAAAAATTGCAAACATTATACTTGCTTATTTTTAATAAAATTCGTTCATACTCACGGATAATCTTTCGCCTATTACAATTGATAGATGTCAAAAATGAGCTGTAACGTTGACAGATATTATTATCATTCATTTCTTAAGGTACCCAAGAACTTTCAATCTCTTTCCGAAATCATCTTCAGGGGTGAAAGTTATGGTAACAAAAAAAAAACACACAAAAAAAAAACGCAAAACTGTGTTGCTAATAATTACGGTACATTTTTTTCTGCTCCAAATATAACAGTTGACAAATTTATACACACACACACACACACACACACACGTATATATATATATATATATATATATATATATATATATATATTCAAATGACTTTATTACAATAGATAGGAATGGCAATTCTGATAAACAATGAAGATGCATACATTCACTCTCATCATATATTTAGATTTTATTACAGTTCTAATCATCGCTTAAGAAATAAACATCGCAGAGGAAGGAAGTTAGATAAAATGATAGTGGTGTGAAGGGAAAGCCAGTTGCTTTGACACACTATTTTTTGCGGGCATAATGGTTCAAAATTTGCAATAGCTCATCAGAGATGAATAAAATGTTCGTTTGTTCGTTTGCAAACGTCATAAGCAGTTCCAAGATGAGATCTTTGAAAAGTTATGGCGGTACATCAGTAGAGCCGACAATCTTTTCAATATTAATTCTATCACGTGACCACCTTGGGCAAAACAAAAAGGAAATGGTTTACTTTAGAATCACGTTGAAAACACAGCTTCTCATTCAATCAGATATTGTAAGCAACTTTCTACAATGCAAAATGTAATAAAAGGTTAACAACTAGTAAGACAACAGAAAAGAATCAATGAACAAAAAATACGGCAAATATCTTCTTCATCTATGTTCCGTGTCCCTTCAGTACGTAGGCGATCATCTCCCTGTCCCTTGTAGCCCTTAACACTATTTCTCTTGTTCAGTCAGATGACTGTCTTTTCTAAAAAAAATAATTGCCATACGTAATACACGTTTGGGTGATCATGTCTCGAAAGAGACATCACTGACTGGGCAGAAGATTTTTTCCTGCAGTAAGTTGCCATTACTTTCTGCGGTAGACTGGTTGCCAACCAAGGCTATAGAATCCAATTTGTCCTGCTATTCAATCTATAGCTAGAAGGAGAAGTGACTTTCCGAAGGTCAACTACGCGTAACTGGAATTCGAACTCGGCTCTTCGATTTCTTGTTCCGAGCTGATACCCACCTCACCACAGCACACGCCCGTGGTATCTTCTATCTTCTTGAATCACGTTCATCATTTATCATTTCTTCAATACCCACTGTACACAGTTTTTTTTCTCACTGTAACCCCTGCACACTAGTAGCGGTCCCACCTTGCTTGAGGTGAAATGATTAAAACAAAATGTTTTATTTTATTTCAAGTTTACTATCTCTGTGCCCGCTAACCTCGATTCATCCTCGCTACTTCTCAGCCAATGATTTAACCATCCGGCTATGTCCGCCAGTCCTTAATCAAATCGTTGTAAAATACCAGTACATCTACCTGCAGAGATAACTGCTGAAGGCGTCAAAGGAGGTGAGATATGATATTGCTCGATTATTTTGTATTATTACTATTCACCGCATCCCTGGAATTTGCGCTGATAACAAGGTTGTAAGTTATTGAAGTGATGTTGGCTCTGTTTAACACATTTTCCACAATGTGGCTGCCATTTTTTTTACATCTTCCCTTTTCTTTTTCTTTCATCTTACAACGCAGAGAAAGATAAGATTTTTTCATGAAGAAACAAGACGTGTTACCAGATTTATTACCAGCTATTTAAACGTGTTTTAACGTGCTTTAATTCTAGCTTTAAGGAAATATATATTATGCTTAGTTGAACCCACTGCAAGACAAAAATATTAGACACAAAATAAGAATCGAAATTCCTCCAGAATTAATGGTTTGTCAGACAAATTTATCAATTCCATGGAGTGGCTTATAGTTTTTACCCCCACCGAAAAAAAAATTATGCCATTCAGAACAAGCGATTATGGCTCTCCACTGATTGCTTTTATTTTTTACTAACAGTATAGCCTGGCGTTGCTCGGGTGTAATGAAATCTTTAAAACTAATCCATGGTCTTGGAGCTCAGACACTGCCTAAAGAATATTTGTGTGAAGTTTGGTGAGAATCGGATAAAAATTGTGGATTTGTATAAAGGACATACAGACAAATAAACAGACACACACACAAACATCTTGCCTTTTATATATATATCATTGATTTCTGCACTATTGTAAGAACTGCAACCTTGAAACTTCTTAATATTGTTTCTTATGTCTTTGTCTATGAGTGTATCAAATTTGATTAAAATCGGACCACTACTTCTATAACCTGATTTTTTCGATTGTCGATTTTCGATATTTATCGGGGGTACCTCGACACAAAACCTAGCTACGAACACTCGCAGACGCTTATAGTACAACTGTGTAAATTTTCAAGAAAATCGGTTCAGCCGTTTCGGAGTCTATAGGTAACGGACACACACACACACAGACACAGAGAGAGAGACAAAGTTCCATTTATAAATAAGTTTAGATCTGTGTTGGTCGGGTTTTTCCGTATCTGGTCGGTTTTGCCATGTCTGGAGAAGTGTTCCTGCTATTCACCTCGAGGTTTCAAAAACATTTAAAGAAGGACCTTCAATGTAATCGATCCTGTCTTGCCATTCCCACCTTAGTCATTTTCTCATCGACGTGTAGTGGCTTCTCTCTGTCTTTTCTAATGCTCTGATGAGCTTATTTCCCTAATACTCCGACCAAGTGAATTTAAACGTGCTACTAAGCTGACATCTATGTCCGACATAGTGGCTGTTTTGTCTGCTCGGGGCTAAAATGATTTTTTTAAAAATATGAAAAGAGATGATTCAGTATTTGTCTAGGACGCACGTATATTACCCACAAAATGTCGTCATAAATGAAGAAAACTATTGTGCATACCATGTTAGAAACGTCCTTTATTTTGCAAATTAATTAAAACAAAATGAATACTGCCTTCCTAGGATCTTTCACACTTGGGAAATGCATTAATCCGTTTCTTTCCTCCAGTTATGGGTTAAATAATAAGACAGATTAGGTTATAGAGCCTTGGCTCGCAACCAGTCTAAAGCAGAAATCAATGGCAACCTACTGAGGGATAATCTTCTACCCAGTCAGTCATGTGTCTTTCGAGCGTGTATCACGTATGGCACTTAACTAACGGACTGAATATAATAGTTGGAAACATGATTAAGGCTTCTACTGAACATAAATTGGGTGATCAGTTTTGTCTTGTTATGAAGTAATAAACTGATCCCTCCTAATTACTATTTAATAATATAATACATCTCTTCCCCCTCTAGCTATGATTCAAATAACAGAACAATTATACGTTGTCTCTGTGCATTGCGTTTCTCTTGCGACCGCATTTTCCTTTACGTTTTGAAACGATGGATCCAGTTTGTTTCTTCGTTAATGACACGATTGACAGTTGAAAGGCAAACACCAACAATATCCGCAATCTCTCTGTAAGGCACGCCAGTGTGTTCGTGCAGCGTTACAATTTTCGTACGCTGTCTTGGAGAAACGTCAGTCGCAGACAATGGCCGTAGAACAAGTAATAGACGGCCGAGATAATAGTTTGTGGGCGTGATAAAATTCTGATGCAATCACGGATAACGCAATATTTTTCGAGGCCAAACAAATTTCATCATACACTCCGAAAATAGATTGATATTACTGCACACCACTGCAAATGACCTAATCTGAGGAAAAAATAGAAATCGATTAAACACTGTCACTCTAGTGGGTTTAAAACTGACCGTATGGTGAAAGAAATTATTTTAGAGCAGTTGTTTCAATTAATTTTCACATGGGTGTATAAACCCCCTGTGAAAACGGCTTGATAACAACTGTCCTAAAGATATTAAACCAAAATAATGTCTTGCTTCCATATATGGACAAAAGTTAACCAGTCCTCACTTGCTGGTTTGGATAGCGTTCAAAACGTCTACACGGCCTTGTGAGTGATGAAAACTAAAAGGAAACTAAAATAGTTGTTTCAATTAGTTTGCACAAGGGTGTATATACAATTACATAGATTATTGTTTCAATTAGTTTGCACAAGGGTGTATATACAATTGCATTATTATTGATAATATGTAGCAAATTCCAACAAGCATTTTGTGACTTCGTCACTAAGTTGTTATGGTCCCGTTGGGGCCAGAAATAAAGACACAAAGACGGAATAGCATTAAACAAATATGTTATAAAAAGGTTAGTACAAATATATACCAATGAACGATTATTAGTGATTGTTCAGTCTGGCTGTCAGCGTTATCTGCTGGAATAGATTCCACTTTCTCCCTCTTACTCTTTTCTACAAGGCAGAACTGCTATTAATATATGGCTTGAAAGAGTTCATGTGTCATATGGGTAAGTCCCCATAACAAAACACAAACTAACTAGTAGAGAATAAATGACCAAAAGGAACCTTCCGAACCACAGGACATTTTGTAATTCGAAAAGGTGATTGGTTATTAGAATAGAGCAGAATTTCTCTATCTACGTCTACAATCTATTTAAAATGACATGTTTATTACAACTCACCTTTATGCTAGTTAGAATTGGTAAATTATTGTGACAAAATTTATAACTATGCCAAAATATCTAATATAATTTTTATTAGAAATAGTTAGTTAAGTGCAATAACTAATACAGGCTTTGGCCAATCATGTCTTGAAGGAGACATGACTGACTGGGCAGAAGATTATCCCGTAGTAGGTTGCCATTGCTCACTGTAGTAGACTGGTTCCCAGTCTACTACAGAAAGAACCCAATCTTATTTTTTAACCCATAACTGGAGGGACGAGACGGATTAATACCTTTCCCAAGGGTATTTGTGCGTAAGTGAATGCAAGCAATTCAACTAGAATTCGAACTCGGCTTCCCGATTTGTCGTTTCGAGTCGATATCCACTGCACCACAACCATTTAAAAAGTACGTTTCTGTTTCAAATAACCGCCAAAGAGTTAATAATCTGTAAAACAAATCAGCCAATCAATTATTAACTGGGAATTACCGTGAAATTCAAGGAAAGACAATTTTGAATTCAAATTTATCCTCCTTCTAACCTAGTTAGCTCTAAAGGATACAAAAGTCCCGAGATTTTAATCCACAGCTTCAATTCTGGCTTTCGAGGAATATTTACTAAGGTTCTTTTCGCCAAATGCAAGGTTGAACATGTGAAAATCGAATTTATTCGAGTCGTAGCGGATCAGTGCTGATAGCAAACACGGAAAGGAATTCTTAAGAACTCCTTAAAGAAAGCGAAAAGAAAGGACTAAACATAAACTACAAGAACATTGAATGCATAGTCATCCGTATAAAGATGCCAACTGCTTGTCGGGAATACTAAAATCAACCAGGTACATAAATTTAAATACTAGGGAAAGTGTTCTAACAGAGGACGAAAAGTGCAACACTGAGATCCTACGGAGTATTGGCATGGCCAAGGGTGCATTCCAATGGCCGAGTAGAGTATTGAGAGACAGGAAGATTTTATAGACCAAACATGTGGGCCACGATGAGGTTCGGACAGGATGGAAACAAAAAGAAAACTGATACTTAACATCAGGAAAATACAGTTGAAGATCCTGGGACATCTGAGAAAAGAGGGCTTGTAGAATCTGATATTCACCGGTCAGATAGAGGGAAAGAGAGACGAGGGAAATCAACGCGTAATACACTTGACACGCTTCAGCAAGTGGATGGCAGAGTGAGGTTTGGGTGGGGTAACAGGAGAAAGCGTGCTGAGAGCCACTAGAAATAGGGAGATGTGGAAGGCCCTGATAATTCACGTCCTGAATCAACGCGGCACGTACAAGAAGAACGGATCTAAAGACGATTACTAACAATATGGCTTTCACTTATCTAGGTCAGTTACTGATGTGACAACGGTTGTTGCTGAGAGAGTCTTTGTCAAACTTTAGATAAGAATGTCGTATCTGGAACTGTTTCTTCAGATATCTAGAAAGTGTTTGACAAGGTTTGGCATTTTAGTCTTCTTCACAATTTGAAAAGTGATGGTATTCCTGACCAAATTTTTCATCTGATTCAATGTTTGTTATCAAATCGGGAAATGAAAACAGTTTGCAACGGATGTGGGTTGTGGTGTAGTGTATATCGGTTCGGAATGAGAAATTGGAGAGCCGAGTTCGAGTTCCGGTTGAATTCATTACATTCATTTTCGCGCAAATTCCTTTGGAAAAAATAAATCCATCTCTTTTCCCTCCAGTTATGGATTAAATAGCTATAGATTAAATAGCAGGACCGATTGGATTCTATAATCTTGGTTGGCAACCAGACTACCGCAGAAACTAATAGCAACCTACTGTGGTAAAATCTTTTGCCCTGTCAGTTATGTCTTTTTCAAGCGTGTATCACGTATGGCACTTAACTGACTAACTTACTTAAAAGATATTTTACACTAACACGAGCATCACGCAGAGCTCTATCTTTCGATCAATTTGTTTCTAATTTTCATAAATTACCTTCTTGATGAAACCTGTTCTCGACTTTGTGTCTATTCTGATGACTTAACTACTTATTTCTTTCAAAACGCTAATGCCAAATATGTAGTTGATATAAAAATAATGATCTTGAATATGTTGTTTAATGGAGCAAGAAATGGCCTGCTAAATGCCCCCAAAATGCTATCCTTAATCATATAAGAGAATCGTTTTACCTTCTGTCAACATGGCTGTTACTAACCTTCAGGAGAGTAACTCATTTCGCCTTCTCGATCTACTCGATTCGCCTTGGCTACTAGCATGAAGTGAAATTACCGTGTCATGTTAGACGATTTTTTAACGCAAAATCTCCTACGCATTTGTAAGGCTATCATTAATTCATGCATTGAACAGTGCTTCCACATCTGATTTAGTGCTCCTGCTATGTATTTAGAGATTCTTCATAAAATCCTAAGAAGAGTCAGCAATGTGAAAAATTCTGACTTGACATCTCAATTCTGGCACTTTTGAAATACCGCTTTGTCTTTATATTTCCATGATTTTTGTTCTGATGAGCATTCCTCTTTGGTACATAAACTTTACGAAATTTTGTGGTGCAGTGGATATCGCCTCGGAACGACAAATCGGGGTGCTGAATTCGAATTCCAGTTGAATTCCTTGGATTCAATAACGCACAAATACCCTTGGGAAAGGTATTAAACCGTCATTTCCCTCAGTTATTGGTTAAATAATAGAACAGATTGGGATCTATAGCCAATCTACCGCAGAAAGTAATGGCAACCTACTGAGGGAAAATCTTCTGCCCAGTCATTCATGTCACTTTCGTATCACGTGTGACCCTTAACTAACTGACTGACTAGATAGAAAGATAGGTTTAATCGTTTTAGAGTTGAAAGTTCTATATGTAACTAAAAGTTCTCTGTTAACATTTTTTTACTCTTGCACTTCTGATTTGTGGAATTCTCTTCCGGCTTCTTGGTTTCTGGTCAAATTTGATCTTCAAAAGTTTAAACGCAATGTCAATTGTCGATGCCTGCTTTCTTGAATTTTGTTCTTTTATTGCTATCTCTCCTTACTTATATACTTTTTTCTGAGATATTTTTGTACTCAGTAACACGTTGCGTCTTAGGGGCTTGACAGAGTGCAATAACAAGAATAAAAATAACGAGGTTTTCATCGAGGAAATGATATACCTGATGTTAGTCTGAACAAGTGATGACTATCAGCATTTATGTGTCGTGTCTTTTAAGAGCGTGGCTCAACAGAACCTCTTGTCCTTTGTTAGGGAAATGACATGAGAATTAGTCTAAAGACAGGTAAACAAACACACACTGATAAGCATGGTGAATCTCGGATTCTTGATTTAAATAAGAATGGCGATTCTGGGACTGTTGTTTTAGATATATAGAAAGTGTTTGACAAAGTTTGGCATTTTAGTCTTCTTCAAAGTAGGTATGTGGAGAGATGCAAACTAATGGACAGAACCTTTTATAGAACGATAATAATGTAGAAATACACAAACTAATAGACAGGAATTCTACAGACCTTCTTCTTCTATTTACCCTGTTCTTTCAGGATGTAGGCGATCATGGATTTCCACGTCTCCCTAGCCATGGTGGTTCTTAGTACGTTTTCTCCTGTTACACCACGCAACCCTCGTTCCGTCATCCACCTGCTCAGGACCCTTCAAATATGTTATCCGCTGCCTGCCTCTCTTTTTCCTTCTATCTGGCCTGTTAGTATCAGGTTCCTTAAGCCCTCTTTCTACATTGCATGTCCCAGGAATTCCAGTTGTCTCTTCCTGATGCTCACTATTAATTTCCTTTTCGTTGCCATTCTTTTCAACACCTCATAATTGCACAGACCAATAGATAAATAAATAAACACAAATAGATAGATAGAAAGTGTTAAAGAACGAAATATGGGTAGATAGACAGAAACATATACATAGAGACTGCTATAGAACGATAAGCAGGTAGATATATAGCTACTGATAGATAGGAACTGCTATAGAACGATAAGCAGGTAGATATATAGCTACTGATAGATAGGAACTGCTATAGAACGATAAGCAGGTAGATATATAGCTACTGATAGATAGGAACTGCTATAGAACGATAAGCAGGTAGATATATAGCTACTGATAGATAGGAACTGCTATAGAACGATAAGCAGGTAGATATATAGCTACTGATAGATAGGAACTGCTATAGAACGATAAGCAGGTAGATATATAGCTACTGATAGATAGGAACTGCTATAGAACGATAAGCAGGTAGATATATAGCTACTGATAGATAGGAACTGCTATAGAACGATAAGCAGGTAGATATATAGCTACTGATAGATAGGAACTGCTATAGAACGATAAGCAGGTAGATATATAGCTACTGATAGATAGGAACTGCTATAGAACGATAAGCAGGTAGATATATAGCTACTGATAGATAGGAACTGCTATAGAACGATAAGCAGGTAGATATATAGCTACTGATAGATAGGAACTGCTATAGAACGATAAGCAGGTAGATATATAGCTACTGATAGATAGGAACTGCTATAGAACGATAAGCAGGTAGATATATAGCTACTGATAGATAGGAACTCCTATAGAACGATAGGTAGATAGATACAAACTAATAGATAAGAATGGCTACAGAACAATAGGTAGGTCGATAGACGCAAAGTGATAACTAAGAACTACTATAGAACGATATGTAGATAGATAGATACAAAATGATAGATAAGAACTGCTATAGAACGATAGGTAGATAGATAGACACAGATTGATGGATAGAAATCGCTATACAACAATAGGTAGGTAGATAGAAAGAAAATGGAACGATAATTAGGTAGATAGGCTGAGATAGGTTGAGATAGATAGGAACTGCTATCGAAAGATAGGTAGATAGAAACAAACTGATAGATAGAAACTGCTATAAAATGATAAGTATGTAAACACAGAAACTGATAGATAGAAACTGCTACAGAACTGTAGATGTAGAGTTACACACATCATATAGACGAGAAATGTTATAGAACGAGTGATAGCTAGATAGACACAACTGATAAACAGGAACTGCTATAGAACGATAGATATGTAGTTAGAAACAAGCTGATAAATAAGAATTGCTATAGAATGATAGGTAAGCGGATAGACACAAACTGATAGATAGGAAAGGCTATAGATCGATAGATATGTAGATAGACACAAACTGGAAATTAGGAACTGGTACAGAACGATAGATGGCTAGATAGACACAAACTGATATAAAGGAAGTGCTATAAAATGATAGGTAGGTAGATAGACACAGACTGAAAGATAAGAATTGCTATAGAGCAATAGGTAGGTAGATAGGCACAAACTGATATATAAGAACTACTATAGAATGATAGGTAAGCGGATAGATGCAAACTGATAGATAGGAACTACTATAGAAAAACATGACATTAGAGCAAAATGTAGGGACATCAGGTTAAAATACAAACGTCTTAAGGCAGCTAAACTAGTGATTCCTGAACTTTTTTGAATCATTGTACCCTCAGTCAGAAATTGATGAAATACTTATGTTAACTTTATTCCGATTATCATTCTCATCTTTATTTGTATAAATGTTATTGCAGATACAACATTTTGACCAAGTACTTCTGGCATTTATCAGATGTCATGAAAGAAATTATTTAATTATTGTGCTGTTTTTGTTGCCAGGCTCATAATTTCTGTAGCATTATATCGTATCACCACCTTGGTCTGAGATTGAACCAAGACCACTAGATGAAACAACTAATTTCTATATCCCGTATTATGCCAACGACGTAAGTGGTGTATTTTTGGAACCTTTAACATTCAATGTTATATGGTGTCAATATTTGGTTATCATGCCGGGTTCATTCCGCCTCCAATAATTCTTTTATTTAATTTTTGACAATTCTGTACTGATACTGATCTATGTACTTTTTTCCTGCTATTGTTCACCTCATACAAGGTCCAAGTTTCACTCAAAGCAGTGGTGTACTGAATGAACGTACGGAGAGGCATATTATGAGCATTTGTCGGATAGATAAAATTGACGTGATTAAGATGTTAGCCATCGAGGAAGGACACTTTCTGGAAGCTTTTCCATAACCTTATGGTTCTGGAAAAAAAACTGTCTGAGTGATAAGTCCCTTCTTTTCCAGCCTTCTCTTAGTATTATAGGACACTTTGTGGGGAACACACTCAATTCTGTCTAATAATAATCAACCCAGTATTACATGCTTTCGTTAACCCTGTAGCGCATAAAGCTACACCTTCATTACGCTAGATGCAAGTTATTTCTAGGTAGATTCACGTTGCATTCTCGGAACGCAAGGTTTGCTGTTTTTCTAAATTTTTCGTAAATTTAATTTCGCCGTTAGACAGTTGAACAAGTATAACTACACTTGTATATCGTTATAATGGGGCCTCACATCAATGAAGGGGTCCGGTGTGCAAGTGAAACCGTTGAAAGGAAAGCCCCGAAACGATGCACATTCTCTCCTGATGACCCCAATTTAAATATAAACTCGAAAGGAATACAGCAAAAGAAGTTCAATGGTGTCATATGCCGTAGAGAAGCTCGGTGGAAATGTTGTTAGCATGAGGAGCATTATATATTCAGCTCGCTTCAGGTGAGTTTCAATTACTTTCCGGTAATTTCCTTTTTATGCCTCACATCCAAGTGCTTTTGACTTCAGCGTGATTGCCAACAAAAGCTAGAGAACCCGGTCTACCTTGCTATTAATCCATAGCTAAAAGGGAGAGATGAGATGGATTCATACTTTTAGAAAGATATTCGCACAACAGCGAGCATAAAGATCTCGGCTGGAATTTGAATTCAGCACACCAATGTTATTTGAGCGATGATAACCACTACCCAACATGCAAATAAAGTCGACTGGTTCACCAAAAAATACTTATATCGACGCGTTTAGTCGAATGGTCGTACGAGTTAATACAAAGAAAATATGGTTATTCGGCGAAACAAACGCAAATAAAATAAAAATAAATTCCTGTTGCTTAAACTTCTTTGGCTGAATATAATTGTTTGTTTTCAGGCAAATTCTTCAGTTTAGCGTTAGAAATCGAAAAATTAAAATGGATAGCCCATGTAACTCAAAGAGAAAATAATGACACAATCAAGATGCTGACATTCCACACTACTTCAAAGAAAAAGTTAAGAAGAAAAATCCGCGTCAATATAGGAAAGAGCTATAACAGCTACTGCACTTGAGAAATGTATTTCCCTGAAAAATTGTTTTAAGAGAAAGATTTGATAAATAACGAACGTGTTCGTTCGAATGATCACTGTGGCTATTCGGTCAAACAAACGCAAAGAAAAGTAATGAAAAATACATTCATAGTATTTACATTATTCGCACTATTGTCCTCATCTTTATTGCCATTTGTACGACATTTTGGCCGTTGTACGCTCTGGCCTTCTTCAGGTGCTAGGAATTTCGAACCTAACCGTTTATTACAATCACTGGGGTATATCATTCTTATTTGCTTGCCTAGAGCCTCTTCTGGAAGTCATGAGTTATCTCCCTCTAACCCTGTAAGTTACTTGTTCACCACTGCTGTAGCCTGGTACAGAACACAAAACTCTTTGGGTCAAGTCACAGGAACTAACCAACGTCAGTATCCACTGGGCTATGTGTCCTTAAAGACAAGAACAAGTGAATTTTTGGGACTTATAAACCTAATGTCCACTAACTCTTTTTTACCAAAGCTCATATTGAAATTTTTTGATGTTAATGGGTTTTTCTTGTATTTTTTGATGTTAATGGTTTTTCTCTAGTATTTTTTACCAGAGCTCATATTAAAATTTTGATACTAATGATTTTCTCTGGCAATCCGTATTACTGATTCCCATATTGTGTTAATCTCTGTACTTGGTCGGCTTAAAAGATTTTATAACCTAGCAACAAAGATGAGGACAATAGTACGAATAATATAAATATTGTAAATACTACCTCATTTCAGAAATATAGACAAAGACTAAATACATTCATGTTGTTCAAACTGTTTTGTCTGAATCTAATTTCTATTCTTAAATGAAATTCTTCAGTTCAGCTTTAGAAATTGAACATAGGACACAAAACACGGTTCCAGAATTACATTATATGTATATTATAAATCGGTTACACCTCTTTAAAGGTAACTTTATTTGCTTTATTTCTAAAAATAAGGCCCTGGGCATGACGGTAAACTGAATCCGGCAGCAAGGCCTCTGATTGGGAGGTTCTGATGAGCATGGAACCACCTCTTAATTGCTGTTGTTCCCAGGGGTCCACCCAGGCCGGGAGTGGTAGCACCTGTTAGAGTCCCAGCTATGGGCAAATAGTTAACCCCCGAAAATGGGGGACAAAACACTATGAAAGTACAAAAATACTCTTTTATAGAAATATATTCATAAAAATATACTTTTATATACATATACATTTTTGAAGAAAAAATTATTACCATATCACATTTTTGAAGGAAAAAATCATTCTCAGCAAAACATTTTTGAAAACAAAACGTTCAAGACATTTTCAATTTTTTAAATAAATTTTTTTATTAAAATCTGACTAAATCAACCTTCTCACTATAACCAAACAATAAAAAAGATATTTTAAAACCCCACCTTTTTTAACCCACAGCGATTGATATGCCGTTAAGCAAAACTCAAAATCAAACTCTAAAAATAAATATGACTTTGTGAATATCCTTCGTGTGCTATCAGTAGTGCAGCGTAAGGCATATTCTGGGAGATATTTCATGCAATAAAGCCTAAGGACCTTGCCAAAGTTCATTTTTGTTTGAACATCATGTACTGGCGCTGCAGAATCATAAACAAATTTTACCAAAAAACACATCGCCTAACGATTACCAAAAGCAGCAACAGCTAAAATGTATAGCACGTTTAACTTGAAAAGAAAATACTGACATAATTAAGATGTTAACATTTCAAATGTAGTTCAAATAAAAGGTTAAGAAAGTAACCCACATCAATACTGGAAAGAGCGATAACAGCTACTGGACTTGAAAAATCTATTTTCCTGAAAACATATTTTAAGAGAATGATTTTATAAATTTCAACCGAAAGTGAATACTGGTTGCTAGGTCAATAAATGCCGATTTTTTCCTTATATGGAAACGACTATTATTATCTTCACCATTATCATAGTAGTGCATGAGATATAAGTGCTGCGGTTCTCTGTGAAGGGCCCGCAAGTTTTTTCCGTCTGGATCTATCCTGCACATATATAAATCTACCATCCGCCGGTGTATTGAATACTGCTGCCACATCTGGTCGGGTGCCCGTGCTATTCTCCTCGGTGTTCTTGACAAAATACAACGGAGAATCTGTAATGTGATCGATACCGACTTGCCAGATAAGCTGCAGTCACTCTCTTACCGGTGTGACGTGGCTTCCCTGTGCCTCTTCAATAAATACTTTCACGGTTTCTTCTCCGATGAACTTAGATCACTGTGGCGCCCTAGGTAAGAATTTGCACGAGATACTAGATTAGCAACTAGGTCCCACCCTTTTACAGTGAAACCGATAAAATGTAACTGCAATTTCTACTCCAACAGCTTCTTTTCTCCCACTTCCCGCCTGTGGAATTCCCTTCCATATACTTGCTTCCCCGACAGCTACAATCTCCAGGAGTTTAAATTTAAGTTCCATAGATACCTCCTAACACACTAACTCGCACTCATTCTTTCAAACACTCTTCCCATCTACCCAACCCTCATCTTCGGTACCATTACCCATCTATCACTCTCCTTCTGACATTTCCTATATCTAACCACTTTCTCATCACTTTCCCTTATGTAACCCCCTGCGCAATAGTGGCAGTGGAATGCTTTGCTTGGGGCGAAATGATTAAAAAAAATTCATAGATTGTTATATTTCCTACAATCATTGTAGCTGAACACACAACAGCTTATTTTGAGTAAGCACATTTGCTTAGATGAAAATTTTCATCATCTGTTCATATATGCTTATATTAAAATAAATCAAGCTGTTGACATTCAGTCAGTTGAGTGCCATGTGCGATACACGCTTTGGGTGATCATGTCTCGAAAGAGACATGATTGACTGGGCAGAAGATTATCCCGCAGTAGGTTGCCATTGCTTTCTGCGGTAGATTGGTTGCCAGCCAAGGCTATAGAACCCAATCTGTCCTGTTATGTAACCCATAACTGGAGGGAAGAGACGGGTTAATGCCTTTCCCATGGGTATTTGCGCGTAAGTAAATGCAATGAATTCAGCTGGAATTCGAACTCGGCTCCCCGATTTCTCGTTCCGAGCTGATATCCACTTGACATTACACACTACTTTAAATAAAATGTTAGGAAGAAAACCTCATCTATATTGGAAAGAATGATATCTTGCCACTCGTTCAAATCTTTCCTTGTAGGGAAACGGTTAATATTGCATTTGCCATTTGCTACAACGATTGACGGTGAATAGAATTTTCTGTGCTCATCAACGTGTCTCTACGGATTTCATAATTGGCTGATAGCCAAATTTTAGGTGAATTATTTATTGTTTGCATTTACTTCTTTCTTGTTACCATGAATTGCTGCCAGTCATTAGGCCATCAGGGGCCAATTAACACCGACTTGGGCAGACGAGTCAACCTGTGATTTGAGTGATCTTCGACTTTTTTTCAGCTTTTTACTTCTACTAGATTATTTTCGCAACAAACTGAGTCGGTGTCATTTTTGTTGAGATTTACAAACTCAATGTTTCGTTCAATTTCGCCAAAACCAGTCGATGAAATATGAATAAGCTGATTTGTTTAGAAAAATACTTTGACAAAAACCATATTTAATAATTTCTTTGATTTAATTTAATTTTATAGAACTTTGTGGCAAACAATATTCTATAACAGCAAAGACTAAAATCTTACGATTTCTTACTCTTGAGCATGCAACACACAACTGGCCATGCATAAATATTATTTTTTAAAGCGTTTGGCCTTGTGCTTTGCTTATAGCTCTCGCAAACGCAGAGCGAACTGAAACTGTTTTCTTGTATATAAAAAACTTAAAGAAAAGACATACGAAAAACCTTATTGCATTTTTATCAAATAAATATTTGTAACTTTATTCATTAAATTGTTTTTAAAATAGTGGGCGTTTTGCATGTTAAATATCAATTTCCCCAATAAGTTCCCTGGCATTTACTATTTTTATAAAAAGTGATCAATACAATAAATATTGTAGAGTATATATAATTATGAATTAAAAGTACATTGCAACATGGAAATTTCTATGTTTCGAGATTTCTATCGCGTCATCAGGCAATGTTGGTTATTGCTTGTGAAAATGGTTTACATTTAAATAAAAAAACAATCGGTTTGCTATTTATGTATGTGGGAAGATATAAAATTTATGTGTGTGTTCCTTTTAACTAATCAGAATAAAGACTCACTATAGAATTTGGTCAGTAGTTCCTATTTTTAGGAAATACTTTCTTTTTTCCTTTTTTTATTTATTGCATGTCATTATATCCTATTACTTTTGATGTATCCATTCTTGTACCTAAAATGTCTTTTCTGCTTTCTCCATATCTTGACGTCTTTTCATTGAACACAGGAAAGAGATGAAGAAAGAAAGCAAGAAAATTTTAAAAAATCTAACGTTGCTTGATGACGAAATAGAAATCTCGAAACACAGGAATTCCCGTGTCCCAATGTACTTTAATATATATATATATATATATATATATATATATATAGTCAGCAGTTTGAGACTAAGCCCTAATGAGTGAAGTAGATTAAAACGGTTCTTTCACAAAATTTCGAAGTCGACATGACTCTGCACATTTAAGTGACAAACTTCGATGTCGGCATGACTCTGCTCATTTAAGTGATAAACTTCGATGTCGGCATGACTGTTCATTTAAGTGACAGACTTCTCCACATAAAACCTATTACCTCTCTGTCTCTATCTGGATATCGAGCTCATTTACGACAACAAATCTGTCTACTAAAATATCTTTTTATCAGTATACGACTGAAAAAACAACAATCTTAGCATTGAATATTATCACAGTTCAAAAATCTTCTTCTATATATATACATATTCTATATATATATACATCTGTGTATATGTATATACATTATTATTATCATTATTATTATTATTATATATATATATATATATATATATATATATATATATATATATAAAATAATATGAAAAAAGAACAATAAGAAGTGTCTTGTTCCTTAACGTTATTTTAATTTTACAGTGCAAAAGTAGAGCTCAGTATTATCATAATATAATTAAACATTTTCACGACACAGGTTTTCCCATTTCCCGGAATCATAACAGTTTACTACGAACATTTTTACCTTGAAGATGGAATCATCGTAAAAATATGATTCCAAAATATGGGAATTGCGCGTAGATATGAAAAAAAAGCTTTCATTAATCAATTTCGGTGTTTTGGAGTTAAATTATTTTCCAAGGTTTGCATACGGGTAAAATTTAATGTCCACCTCGATTATTAAGAATGCCTCATATTAGGAACGTATAAGCTAATTGTTGGAAGTTTACATCGTTTGTTTAACAAAACATTTTATATTTTACATTGATTCCATAATTTAAACGTCAAGATATTTCCGATGCAGTGGCACTTTTTTTCAACACGATTGTATGACACAACATAAAAGAATGATTTCAGACACACACACTCACAGACACATACACACACACAAACGCACGCGAACACACACACATACATATATATATATATATATATATATATATTCTAAACATATACTGTTAAGTATAAGAAACAATGAATGTCTTTTAATTTAATCATGTGCCGTTCTAAACATCGTATTTTGGCTTTAATTTCAGGTGAAAATAAAGACAAAAATTGTCCAAAATTTGGATATTTTTTATTAAGTTGGTTCTAAGCTTTCGGCTTACATGAACCATCTTCAGAGAGGTTACAAGAACGTTAACACAAAAACATCCACTATCAGCGACGATTTTATCTTGTGTTGACATAAAACTCCGCTAAGCAATGGCAATAAATACCAAAAATAGCAAACGCAGTTCGCAAATTTGTAATGCGGTTCTATGACTTCACACCGAGTTTGAAATGATAACAGAACCATATATTTAGATGCAATGTAATGTGCTATGACCAGATTTAAACGTGATTTTATTAAGTGTGGGTTGTTTGGATTTAATGTAGATAGCCTCCAATATCTGAAGGTTCTTTTTACTATGTGTATGAGTGAAGATTATTGTATTGTTGACTAAAATATGTCTGATATTACCCACATGGTTATGTTTTTCTAAGAAATGTTGTTTAATTGCACTCTGATCAGAAAGGTGACAGGTAAGTCTACGGGAGAGCGTGGTTGTAGTAAAACCAATATATGTAGTGGGTTTATAAGCCGAAAGCTTAGAACCAACTTAATAAAAAATTATCCAAATGTTGGAGAATTTTTGTCTTTATTTTCACCTGTAATTAAAGCCAAAATACGATGTTTAGAACGGCTCATGATCAAATATAATAGACATTCATTATTTTTTATATTTAACAGTATATTTTTAGAAAATTATCTGCTGCCTCGATACACTATATATATATCTGAGTGAATACAGAACAAAGAAAGAGTTTTTGCAACGTCCAAAACATTAATTTAAAACAGTGCTCGATATATAATATATAGAGCTGTGAATATTTATTATAAATTATATTTTAGAACAATATTAAAAAAAATTATGTATATGTTCTAAAATATAATTTATAATAAATATATATATGTGTGTGTGCGTGTGCGTGTGTGTGTGTGTGTGTGTGTGTGTGTGTGTGTGTGTGTGTGTGTGTGTGTGTTTGAATGCATGTACGTATATTTATTTTGTTTTGCATGTTTTATTTTACTTAATATCATATAATTTTCAAAGCGCTTTTCCGTTTCTCTTTCTGTGTTTTATTGAAAGGTTTTTGCTTATATTTTTTCCTACATATATTTTCTTGTCACTATAGCCGCTCCTATTTTTTTTACCGCCTTTCTAAGATCGGCCGCTTTCTTTCTCTTCCAATTCTCTTTCTTCTCTTCTTGCCTCTCTCGTTTGCTATTTTTCGACGGACCTAAAATAACTTGAATAAAAAGTACGAATAAACTTTCTACTTGATGGAGAGCACAGACTATCACCTTCATTAAATTCATTACCACCTCTGCACATCTGA
The DNA here is from genome assembly GCA_037127315.1 of Ascarosepion bandense. Classification (NCBI taxonomy): domain Eukaryota; kingdom Metazoa; phylum Mollusca; class Cephalopoda; order Sepiida; family Sepiidae; genus Ascarosepion; species Ascarosepion bandense. The sequence continues at coordinate 212,341 of JBBBDQ010028658.1, read as the reverse complement.
ATTATAAAGTTGGTCTTTGCATAAATACCATCCCCTTTCTCTAAGTCGAAACGAGAAACACAGACCTTTTCTCGGATTGTATAGGGAATAAACGGCTCTGTGTTAAATCTATCTGTGATTACTCATGTGGTTTTACCATCCGCTTCTGAAAGACCTTGCTATGCCAAATTAACCAGAAAGCCCTGAAGACATAAAGTGTTTTACAGGGCACACATGAAAGGCGTGTGTGCATTACACTGGAGGGCGATGATGGTGGGTAAAAATAACACAAGCAAGAAGAAAGCGAATAAAATAAACCTGCCTCCTAAAGGGAGATAACTCTGTTTTCTATGTCATTCAAAGAAGAGAAACCGAACTTTGAGACACGCAACGACGAGAAGCAGGGAAGAAGATGGGACAAGAGAGAGCAAATCAAAAAGAAACGTTTAATATTAAAATTTGGAAGCGGGGGTCAACCAAAAAAAAAAAAAATGGAAGCGGTGTTCAAACAAGGAAACGAGGGAAAAGAGAAAAATACGATTCCGATATATATTAGATTTTAAAAATGTTAAAAAAAGAAAAATATCAGAAGAAATAGATAAAAAAAAAATAGAATTTTGAAAAAAGGATAAAAAATACAGAATAAATATATATATGATGAGACATTGTAAGTCCAATGTCAAAACAAAATGTACAATTTGTTGTGGATATCTATAAAAAAAAATTTGTACAAGTTCTAAAATATAATTTATAATAAATATTCACAGCTCTATATATTATATATCGAGCACTGTTTTAAATTAATGTTTTGGACCTTGTAAATCTTTCCTCATTTCTTACTCACTCGGATATATATATATATATATATATATATATATATATATATATATATATATGCTCTCATTACGATTGAGCTCTCTGAAGAAGAAAATTTTTAAAAGTTTCCACTTCTATGATATATGCGTGACTCGTCAGAAATGAATTGAGTTCTTTCGGTGACTGGCGTGTGCATACACTGCTTATATGCGACACGTTCAACTTTCTCTTCTCTGATTCCATGCGCCTATGGCTTAGCGGGTAGCGACTCATACTGACACCAAATCAGTCGAGTATCGATCCCGGCCAGAAGCAAATGGATGTGTCTAGCCACACTGATGAGCTGTGATACAGCGAAACATGCTTGTATGGTGATTACTAATATATATATATATTATATATAGAGATAATTAAAATTAATGTGTAGGAGTTTGTCACTTTTACTGAGTAGTGTTATGCCGACTTCGAAGACTTCACTTCTTCATTTTGCGAATATATATATATATATATATATATATATATATATATATATATATATATATCAATTTTGGTATTTTGAGGATATATTATTTTCCAAGTTTTGCTTTTATTAAGACGCATTGTATATTTTGTAGAGGTCAGTCTGTCAGTTAAGTGCCATACATGATACATTCTTTGGGCGATCATGTCTGGAAAGAGACATGACTGACTGGGCAGGAGATTATCGCGCAGTAGGTAGCCATTGCTTTCTGTAGTAGACTGATTGCTACCCAAGGCTGTAGAACCCAATTTGTCCTACTATTTAACCCATAACTGCAAGGAAGAGACGGATTAATACCGTTCCCAAGGGTATTTGTGCGTAAGTGAATGCAAGGAATTCAATCGGGATTTCAACTCGGCACCCGACTTGTCGTTCCGAGTTGATATCCACCGCCCCACAAATTTCATACTTACCATGTTAAACTAAACATTCTATATTTTACATTGATTCCATAATTAAATCACGATATTTCCAATGAAGTCACAATTTTTTTCAACCAAATTGTATGATCCAACATAAAAGAATGATAAGGTGCATGTATAGATAGTGACGTAAATTAATAAATAGACATATGAAGAGCGTGTACATATGCATAGGTTTATTATACAGGTGTAAATAAAACAGTGCTCATTATAGGAACGAAGATGTATTATATATATATATTAATAGACACACACACACACACACACACACACACACACACACACACACACACACATATATATATATATATATATGGTAATTATTATTATTATGTCATTTTTCATCATATTTCGATTTCTGCTTTGGTCTCACTACCAACCAAGTCTGCGGGGCGACCTAAGGCAGGTCGTGGCATGTTGTTATGGCTCCATTTCATGTTTTTCTATCTTCCCTATCATCCCCAGCATTACATAGATAAAGTTTTCCTTAGTGTGTGGGCTGTACTTAATAAGACAATTTTTTGTATATCTCTTAAGCTGGGGCTTCCAGGGATTCTTTCAATGTGTTGTTTTGTTCCATTTTTTATCATTCCAAGTGCACCTA